>JARHVA010000727.1:2385000-2920000 GCA_037957365.1 Torreya grandis | reverse complement strand
CTTATAAAAGGGAAGAGAGAATAATAAAAATATATGAAATCATGTAAATATGGGGTGGTGCACCCATAATTTGAATACTTATACTTTGCACAAGATACACTATGAGATAAATTCAAGACCAAAGAAGATCAATCTCATATAAGTATTTCACAATAAGTCATTGATTAGTTATCAAACTAGCATGAGAGGCTAGATAACCACTTCAAGCTAAACAACAAACTATAAATGGCACTTATAATTACATGTGAGAAATACTAAGCATTTCATGAAGGTAATAAAACATATACATATACAAGGAATATTCATTCACTTAACTACACTACATGAATTCATAGGACACACTTCCATCTAGCTTATAAAATATGGAATCCAGTCTTTATTAATTAAAAAGGTGTTATAGTGAAAATTTTAGCATAGGCTAAGCAAGCCAAAGCATAAGAGTCTATTTCTCTAAAAATGTGAAAGATTTATTTCTAAAAATTTCAAAGAGAGCCACATGTGGTAGAAGTTGGAATATATATATATATATATATATATATATATATATATATATATATATATATATATATATATATATATATATATATATATATATATATATATATATATATATATATATATATATAAGGGAGAGAGAGGGAATTGTGATGTATTAGAACAAGTTCAAGGATGTTGAATCATGACCTTATCAATAAGGAACAAATTATGTAAAATAATTTAATGCCAATTGTATTTATCTAACCATCAGGTCCCCTTATTTTAAATCCATGTCATTATCTATCTAATCTACTGATGAGGACCATGTCTTGGAATTGACAGAATTATGTCACATCTACTTTGGGTGGCCATAAGTACCTACTTATAAAAAATGTGGTTATGTTGATAGACAAGACAACTCTATATGATCATGTTTACATTTTTATTTGGTCCAAATTTAAAGTGGGTCCATTATATATGAAAACCAATCTAATTATTTATTTTCACATGGTCACAATATACATGGAAACCTGTACACCATTTGATCTTGCTTCAACACTGCTAGTCCATCTTCAATTTTTCTATTTGGCCCAAAATACCTATTTTACCTCTAGAACCTTGTGAGAGTTGAGAATTTACTATACATAATAATACTCCATCTAAAATTAATGAATATCTCAATGGAATGACTCTTGCAATAGGGTCGATGGGTTCTAAGTTATCAACTAGAGGTCCCATTTAAACTTCAATGGTGATGGATTATTGTCCTTAACCATCTTGCCTGTATGAATATGTTTATTCTTGATCAATATATAATGAGGATATGGTTCCTTAATATTTTATTTTCTTGGGTTAAAAAATTGGTTCATTGACCTTCAATGGAAGCTCTTTAGATTTGCCCTTTGTTCATTGGTCATTGATTGCAACTTAGACCATTTATATTGTGCCCAACTATATTTATTCTTATTGGTCTTGAAAATACACTAAATTATTGACTCTACTCACATCATAATATCAAACTATATGAATTAACATTACCCCTTGATATATATCCTCTGACTCCTTGACTTTAAACTTGTATCATAGATCTAAATGTATGAAATAATTCACACCTTAGATTTTCTTGGACCCACTTTCCTATTAGTCATCGCTCACCATAGATCTATATGTATGATTGAATGTTGTCTATAGATTTACTTAGACCCACCATTTTTCATTAAAGCTCACACTATTGGATCTTTTCTTGATGAACCCATACCGTTAGATCTTGTCCAACTTATAGCTCTTTAAAGCCTTTTAACCCAAGGACCTTTTGACTTGTTTGACCCAAATGTGAACTATTAGATATCATGTGTTAGTATGTGATCTCAATAATATTGTTAGATCTTGATCAACTTAAAACATTTTAAGGACATTTTGAATATAAATTATTACTTTATAGAGCTCAAACTTGACACTCACATGGACATCTTGTTCTTCAAGCCTATATTTAAACACTTAGATCTTGAGATAGAAAGCTTTCATGGACATGAAATTTATAGATCATGTTCTTGGCACAAGGTAATTTATATCACTAAAAAATTTTGGCTTTCAATATTTCCTAAGGTATATTTATTAAATACACAAGTGAACTAGTCCATTCTTTTTTGATTGACGTATTGGTGATGGTTTGGCTATTTAAATTTACACGGTCCATCTTTTTCTCAATGTTTCAAGGATATGATGATATTTTAAGTCTTTTGAAACCTATTTCATTCTCTTTAATTCTTGAAACACATGATAAAATGCATGGTCTCTTCACTTTGCAATCCTAGACCTATCCCTTGAAAATCAATTAAATCACACTTTAAGCCTACTTAAAGTGTTTCAAAAGATATATGATCTCCACTTGATGTCTATCTACTCCTTGTGACATTGGGTCACTCTTCAATTAAGATCTTACTCAGCTTCTGGATTCTTAGACTAGGCATATTTTGGTATGTAAACCAAATTTGGTCAACATCTTTGGTGACTTGGTTGGGTAACATGCCTGCTATGCTTGAGAACTCATATGATCTCTATGACTCTTGGATCATATACATACACCATTTACATGACTACAAGATATCCTTTTGAATTAAAAAACAAAGAATTCAACTAATATGGAAAGAACTAAACTTGAAAGGGAAACTAACCTAATAAAGCAAAGGCAACTAGCCTATCAAATAACTATGCAACAAAGCACTTATTTAGGATAAAATAAAACAAACTACTCTAACTAACCAAGATAAAACATGATCCACCAACATTAAAAGGGAAATTTTTGAACTCACTCATTCTAAGACATGATATAAGTTACAAAATAGGGTTTTTATTAAACATAACCTTTGATGAGAGACTCTTATTGCCTACCAAATCTCTTATCATCTCCTTAAATGAGTCATCAACAATAAACTAGTCACCAAAAAAAATTAACTCATCTTTCACTTTAGGATCTTTTTCATACTGTTTGTCAACTATGACCTTGTCAAGTGATATCTCATCTATGCATTTCCCTTGAATGACCTTATCTTTCTTTCCATCTATAAGTTCATCAAACTCTTCAAGGAGATTTAAATAGTCAACCAAATCTACATCATGGTCTTTAATGAGTGACTCTTGATCAAATTTTTCATAAACATGCTCTTTAATGGGTAACCTATCTCTGAAAAGCTATTTAATCTCTTATAGAGATTTAAGGTATAGCTACCAATCATCTTTTTTATCCTTATTCTGATCAACTTGAACAGGATTATCTTTAATTTTACCTTCATATTTCTCAAGTAGAGATATCTCAAACTCATTTATGATTTCAACTTGTACTAATTTCTCATGGAATTCTTCCACAACAAGACCAACCTTCTCTAATATACCTAAGATTATTTCTTTAAGATTGGCTACAACCTCATTTTTGAATTGTACCTTAAGTGAAGTATCAATGAGGATCTCTTTGTCAAACACACTTGAATCATCTTCTTCAGATTCTCCAAGAACTTGATGTGTAACTAAAACCTCTCTCTATCTCCCATTAAATAGGCTCCTCCTGAGGAAGGGAGATGGTGGGAGGGTGATGAAATTCATTTTATTGAGAGGGGATATGAAGCATGAAAGGTTGATCATGATTATATTTTGGGATCTTAAGGGTAATATAATCATATAGGGAGTATTGAAGAGGGGGAAAGATAAACTCTTAGATACTTTTATATTTTGTTCCTTCTACTTGGCCATCACCTCATCAAAGTCTAAAACCCCTTTGTCTTCATAGACGGATTGAGTTTGAGGGATGAGCAAGGAAAAAAAGAAGGCTTAGTCTCTTGAATAGATTCTTGAATATGCATATGAGTATGATCTTGAATCCAATTAGGAAACTCCTCAAGTTTAAATCGAGGATGGTTAATAACTTCATGAGAGTAAGGAACACAAGAAGATTGGTAAGGAATAAAAGAGGGTTATTGAGATAATTGGTTTAACTCTATTTTCTACCTTTTCCAAGCCTCCATCTTTTCTAATATGAGATTACATAACTCATTCTTCTCCTCTAGATCATTGGATACATTTATAAACAACCCATTTACTTCCTCATACTAAGAATTTAAACAAACTTTTCTTGCATATGCTATTAGTTTGAGTTCCATTTTATCCATTCTCTCTTGGAGATAAGGCTACTCCTGTGCAACACCATAGCTATATGGGGAAGGTGAAATATAGTCTTGAGACTGATATGATTCACAAGGGGAATAAGGATCATAAAAACTCTGATAAGGCTCAACACAGCTTTAATGATACTCTTGGTAAGGTTGATTAGGCTCATAACAAGACTCATATGGATCATGATAAGGCTGGTATGATCCATGATTAGGATGAGAAGGAGGTATTGCATAGGGATTTTCCTCATACATAGTCATGAGAATAACATTAGAATAGTGAAATAAAAATAAACTTGGAAACTACCTAGGATTTTAGAAATAATCACTTTAGATTGGGATCACCAAATTCTCCATGAAGAACTAAAAAACACTATTACAACTATAATTTCACTAAAACCAGCTCCAATGGGTCCCATTGAGCATTCTAGATTTTTTGGTGTCTTAAATTGCATGCTAGTTGAGTAAAGGGATTATTTGGATATTCCTACTCAAATCTAGTCTAAGATGGGAATGACCTTAGGATATGGGTATCCTAAATTTGGGTCAAACATTTGGATAAGGTTGGCTTCCTTATGGATCTATCACCAAAACTAGACCTAAACTAATAATTAATTAGAAAAATGAAGATAGAATAACAATAATATATGAAAGCATGTAAATATGGGGTGGTGCACTAGTAATTGGAATACTTATACTTTTCACAAGACACATTATGAGACACATTAAAGACCAAAGAAGATCAGTCCCACATAAATATTTCAAAATAAGGCATTAATTAGTTATCAAACTAGCATGAGAGTCCAGATAACCATTTTTAAGCTAAACAACAAACTATAAATGACACTTATAATGACCTATGATAATTACCAATCATTTCATGAAGGTTAAAAAACATAGAAATAGAAAAGGAATATACATTCACTTAATTATAATACATGAATTCATAGGACACACTTCAGTCTATCTTGTAAAATGATGGAAACCAATCTTTATTACATCAAAAGGTGTTACAGTGCAAATTTTGGCATAGCTTAAGCAAGCCAAAGGATAAGAGTCTATTTATCTAAAAATGTTAGAGATTTCTTTCTAAAACTTCTAGAGAGAGCCACATGTGGTAGAAGTTGGAACATATATATAAAAAGAGAAGGGAGAGAGGGAACTATGATGTATTAACACAAGTTTAAGGATGCTGACTCATAACCTTATCAATATAGAAAAAAATATGTAAAAGAATTGAATGCCCATTTTCCTTATCCAATTGATAGGTCCCCTTCTTGGAACTCCATGTCATTATCAATCTAATATGTTGATGAGGACCGTGTCTTGGAAATGATAAAATTATGCCACATCTAATTTGAGTGTCCATAGGTACCTACTTATCAAAAATGTGACCATGTTGATAGATGATATAACTCTCTATGATCATGATTACTTCTATATTTGGTCCAAATTAAAATTGGGTCCATTATAGATGAAAACCAATCCAATTATTGGTTTTCACATAGTCACAATATCCATGGAAACCTATAGACCATTTGATCTTGATTCAACATTACAAGTCCATCTTCGATTTATGTATTTGGTCCAAAAAACCTATTCTACCTCTATAACCTTGTGAGAGCTAATAAATTACTATAAATAAGTACCCTCCATATAAAATAAATAAATATATAAATGGATTTACTTTTGTAATAGGGTTTATAGGTTCCAATTTATCGACCAGAAGTCCTGTTTAAAATTCAATGGTAATGGAGCCTTGTCCTTAACCATATTGCTTTTATGACTATGTTTATTGTTGACCAAGCTCTAATGGTGATATGGGTCCTTAATATTTTTTTCTCCTGGGTCAAAAAACTAGTTCATCAACCTTCAATGGAAGCTCTTTAGATTTTCCCTTTGTTTATTAGTCATCAATTTATAACTTAAACAATTTACATTACACTTAACTATCTTTATTCTTATTGGTCTCATAGATATGCTAAATTATTGACTCTACTTGCACCATAGGATCAAATGGTATAAATTAATGTGTCCCCTTGATCTAGATCCTTTGATTACTTGACTTTCAACTCGTAATTGTAAATATAAATATATGAAAGAATTTGCACCATTAAATTTTCCTAGACCCACTTTCCTATTAGTCACTTCTCACCATAGATCTAGATGTATGATTACACACTGGTCATAGATTTACTTGGACCCACCATTTCATCAATTGATCTTGCATCATTTGATATCTATTTGATGAACTCACACCATTAGATCTTTTCCAATTTGTATCTCTTTAAATCCTTTTAACCTAGGGACCTTTTGACTTGTTTGACCCAAGCATCAACCATTAGATATCATGTGTTAGTATATGAGCTCACAAATTTCATTATATATTGATCAAAATTAAACTTTTTAATTACCTTTTAAATATAAATGGTTACTTTATGGAGCTCAAACTTGACACTCACATAGACATCTCATTTTGCAAGCCTATCTTTGAACACTTAGATCTTGAGATATAAAGCTCATGCAGACATGAAATTTATAGAGCATGTTCTTGGCATAAGGGAATTCATTGTCTTTCAACCTTTTATCTCACAATAGTTCTTGAGGTGAATTTATTAAATACATAAGTGAACTAGTATGTTCCTTTTTAGATGGTGTCCTAGTAATGATTTATTTCTTTAAACTTGTATAGTCTATATTTTGATCAATATTTCAAGGTTATGATGATCTTGTAAGTCTTATGCAACTTGGTTCATTTTCTTGAATGCTTGAAACACATGATAACCTGCATGGTCTCTTCACTTTGTAATCCTAGACCTATCCCTTAAAGATCAATTAAATCACACTTTAAGCCTATTAGAAGTGTTTAAAAATATTTGCAAAAGTTATATGATCTCCACTTGAGGTCTATCTAATCCTTGTGACATTGGGTTACTCTTCAATCAAGATCCTTCTTGGCTTCTAGACTCTTGGACTAGGCACATTTTGTTATGTAGACCAAATTTGGTCAATAGTTCCTTATTACACATGTTCGACTTGCATGGCTAGTTTCCCGATAGTCTTTACACACTATTGTAGGCTATGATAACTAATACATACTCCTTCCTACATTGATGGCTATTGGTATGAGTATTATTATCCCATATTCCACATGAATCACCCCTAATAAAACTCATACTCTACTTTTTATCTTACACCATGCTCAGTTGTCATAGTTATTACATCTATTTGCTCATTCTATTGAGCCTAAATGAATAATACTTATCATTTCCTCATCACACATCCCCTTGGATAGTGTGGAATCCCTCTATGAAAAATTAGTAACTACTCATTTTTTGTTGGCCTTATTTTATGCTCCCCTACTCTACATATTATGTAGTGAAACTCATTCCTCCTTCATTACAATTGAGGTTGGGGCTAAGGATGAGGATGAGGTTGAATATCCATCAACTACTATTTTCATAATAGTTATTATATAAAGCCCATCACTTGGTGTAGAATATGAAATATCTACGCATTCACCTCATAAATCATGGTAAGAGGTAGTGGCCATTGATCATCCCCACCTAAGTTCCCATTATGTGCCATTATCATCCTTCATGTTTCCTTACTTTGTCATGAACCTAAAAAACAAATAAATACATGTTACAACTTTATTCTCAAGTTGATGGGTTATATTTTTTTTCTTAATTTATGCTCATTTCTTAATTTTGGAAGAAGATAAGAAACTAGTAATAAGGGTGTGGTAGAAATACCTAGTTGTTATGCATGTGTGATCCAGATGAGTGTAAAAACCTCATTTTTATTTTATAAGGAATACCTATAGATAATAAATAAATAAAAAAAGGGTTATTATCAAGATAGTTAGGTGGACTACCTAACATGATCTAGATCTAAGAATTTTGAGCTTGTTAGGAGGCTATCAATCCACTTTTTGATAATAATTAAGCTGATAAAGATAAAAGTAAGATACTTGCATCAAATAAAAGAAAGGAAATGAAATGAAATAAAAGAAGTAGATGAATGCTTAATAGAGAAAATGAATATATATAGAAAAATTGGGTCAAGACTAGTGCTAACATAGATCAGGTTAGGTTCAAAAAATTAAGTAGGGATTTATGAATAGGTAGGGACACAAAAAGTTATATTTGGTTGGGAGTAAGGGGTTATAAATAAATTATTATTATTTCATGCCATAGTGAGCATCAAGTTTGGGCTAACCATAAACATTTAAGTTGACCATTGGTGGTTGTGCTAACTGTTAGTGATTGCTTATGAATTTTTGGACGTACTCAAAAAAGAGTTATAGATTGAGCTATTAATCAAATAGAGGTTTCATTAAGGGTGTGGTTAGAAATGGGAGGTCAGAAGATAAGTGTAGAAAGGTTTGATTTAGGTGAAAAAGTTAGAAACTAAAATGATAAGACAAAAGTATAGATATACATGTTGCTTACTAAATGGTTGACAGTTGATGGCTAGAGCAATTTTGGCAGAGTAACAATACTTTACCTTGAGAGTAATTTTGGTAGAGTTTTGGATCTATGTTGTTATTGTTGAATTTTTGGAAGAAGACTAGGTGTCTAGAGAGCTTGTATACTTATGTGTAAGAATACTTGTGATGATCCATTTCACCTCCTACTCCCCTCCTTTTATAGGTAAAGAGAGATAGAGGATAGAAGGTTCTCTACTAGGTTGGCTTACTCACTTTGATGATTTAGAGTTAAATATCACTACATAAGGTGAATATATTTAATTTTGCCCCATTATCTCATACATAGTTGGTGGAGTTAGAAGGGTGAGGACATAACCATCGATGGTCAGGATAACCATATATGGTTAAGTTAACCATCAATGGTTAAGTGTCTAGAGGCAAAAGGGTCAAGATGAGTTAAAGAGGGTGAGTTAAGGTTTGTTAGTAAGTTATATAGTTTAGTTAGCTAAGTATCTAACTAGACCCAAGGTTTGATAGGTTAGATAGTGGGTCAAGAAGATTCAAGTGGTCCCTAAGGTATCTTGAAGCATCTAGAACCATCATGTGCATTTTTTTAGTGTCTACATTTTCCCCCTTTTTATGTAGTTTTGAATCAATAAGATATAAAATAGAAATATATTTATTGGTTGAAGGTCTAGTTTCCTTGAGTATGTGAGGAGGTGTTCCCCCTCAAATTGAGAGTCGATGAGGTGAAACTGAAATCAAGTTGGGATTTGATAAGCGATTTATGGTAAGTTTTGAGGTTGGTGACAAAGGTGGTTGGGAATTTGAAATGCAAACACGTGCATAAAATATGACTAAGTGCAATAACTAAGATCACACACAAACTAAGGTTTTCAATGTTGGTAAAAATAAGGCCAGTTTTAAAAGTACAAGTGATAGGGTAACCAATCCATAATTTTAGTCGTAGCTAATTAGGTTACTCTATAAGTCTCCTAGAAAGGGTCTATGCTTTCATAGCTATCCAAAGTAGGAAGTGATCCCTTAAAAAACACAAATGGTTTGGTTGTGTATAAGGTGGTGTAAATTCAAATTATCAACATGGTAAGGTTAGTCAGTATAATTAAAAAGACTAAATTAAGGTCACCATAGAATATGCAATTATTTGGGTCAGAAAATGGCCAACATCAAGGTAGACATGGTTGTGTGGTTAGATGGAGAAGGGTAAGCTCTAAAATTTTAGGTTTTGATATGGGGGAGAAAGGTTATCTCTAAAAAATTAACACATAGGTGTGGGTGCCTTAAAAAAAATTTAAAATGTGGGCTCTTCTGACTGTCAATGGTCAAGGGTTCTAAGGTCAACCATTGATGGTCATCTTGAGCATTGAAAGCCAAGGGGAAAACTTAAAAGGCTAGAGATAAAAAGTGAAAAAACAAAAATCATTTTCAATTTTGAAGCATTGACTCCCTAACTACTATGATTGTAGCATTTTGGCATTTCTAGGTGATAGTGTTGATGACTGATGAGTCTATTGTTGATTGGTGTGAGGCATATGTTGAGCTGATCTAGTTGGGGTTGAGGATGTAGGGTTGACATGGGTGGATGAAAAGACATGAGCTTCATCCTTGATAGTAGTTAAATAATGAGGTAGGTGATGTTTTGAATTGTTAGATTAATTGATTGGTTTGGTTAAATTTGATTATTTTGTGGTTGTTTAGAGGTGTTTCTTTTTGTGGGGTTTTGTCTTAGTTTATGTTTTGGGTAAAACTGGGAAAATTAGTAGGTGGAGTTTAAATTTGAGGGAAGATTTGGGTTGGGGATAGGATATAAAATAAATTTAGGTAGTTTTTTTGTTGATTTTGGTTATTTGGATGGGTTAGGTGATTTACTATTGGTGGTCACACATAGTGACCATTGATGGTTTGACCTATCTATTGATTATCATACTTGACCATCAATGGTCAACCATTGAGGTAAAAAGCTCATCAAACCATCGGTGGATGTAGTGACCATTGATGGTTGAGTGTTTGGGGAAGGGATGATTTAATAGAAAGATATAGGTATAATTGTTTCAAAATGTTGTAAGGGGGTGTGGGGTAGTTAAAAAGGTCAAATATTAGTTAGGATAGGTGATGTTCAAGTAGGAGTGAGAGGTTAAGGTAGTTGAGATTGTTGTTGGATAGATTTAGGTGTTGGTTTGATAGCTTAAGGGAAGGTTGTTGAAAATTTTATGGGGTAAGGTAGATGTTTGTTTGATATAAGCATTAGGTGTTGAAATTGGTTGGGATAAGGGTCATTTGCAAGGGCTGGTGATAATGCTATAGAGGTAATGGTTGTGTGTTAGTTTGTAAATAGGTTGATGTAGGTAGATGTAGGTATAATGATTGAAATGAATATAAATGAGCAATGGCAATGGAAAACTAAGTGTGCATGTTAACTTTAATTTTTGTAGGCATGAGATTATATCCAAATGAGGGATTAGGTTCTAAGGATATTTGTGGAGGTACATGGAGGGATGAATAAAGATGATTAGAAACACATGGAGGAGGTCAAACTTAGGGCTATGAGATATTATCAACACTTACCATAAGATATAGTGATGATTATGGCCCTCATCAAAAGATGAGATCTAGCCACGAACACCTTCTTGTTGTTGATAGGAGAAATGACCATCCTACTAGAGGATGTTCACAAGATTACATGGTTACCTATTTGAGGGGAACCTATATAACATATTGAGAGTGAGGAGAGGGATGAGCAGATGGATCTCCTATATGGTGAGGATTGGGCCTTTACTAAGTGGCATGCATGTGGTTTTGATTATGGAACATTATACTAGAGGGCTCTAAATGAGAAGAATTTGATGATGATGATTATGATGATGATGATGATGATGACGATGGCAATGTCCTATTTTGCATTATTTGATTTGAGTAGTGGGTAGTTTCATTATCTATTATTGGGAGTGTTAATGAAGATGTTTCTTGGGAAGATAGTGTTTGGGTGGGCACTAGTGTTGTTGGTCTATATATAGAGGGATCTCTAGGATTTTTGAGCTTATAGGAGGTACAAGATTAGTGTGGGGTTCATGCTCCATTATTAGGCATATGAGCATATTAGAGTTCTAAGATCATTGGGACTACCTTGAGATGGCTATGCCCAGATGTATTTCAAAGTGGGTTTCATGTGATGGAGGGGAGATTATACATTTATAAGAGCTAGAGGTGGGATCATATATATTGACTAGTTTAGAGATGCATTAGAGGGTTTAGTTATGGGTGATGTGGTGTGGAAGCCCTATGTTAGATTTATAAGGTGGGCCTTCTATATCCATCATATATTGTCCTTATAGATTTGGAGATGGATCTACAAGAGGAAAGAGGGTAAGAATAAGCTCATCCCTTTTGATAGAGTTTGGAGGCATTTTAGACTAGTGTAGGGGATTTTAGGTCCTTTCCTAAGGTACATGAGTGAGGATGCTAAGTTTTTGTTACTTGAGCCATAACTAGAGGAGGAGGTCTTATATCATAAGGAGCTACTAGTTAGAGTAGGGTTTGATGATGTTGATGTTATTAGAAGCTATGTAGCATGGTATTAGGCCATTTATGTAGTGGTAAATTTTGGGTGGGATGATGGGGGATTATAGGCCATAGATGTTGATCCAATTAGTGGTAGTTTATAGGTATAAGTATAGGGTGGAAAGGTAGGAGCAACACTAACTACTGCATAGGCATAGATTATAGGGTTAAAAATATAGGTGGCCATATTGTAGGGCTATATTGTGACTTTACAGGGTTAGGTTTCTACTATTATAGCTAAGAGAGATCAGGTCAGGACCTCCCTAGGTTTGGTGACCTAGGAGAGGGATACCTTGAGATAGAGGGTAGGAGTAGTGAAAACACTAATAAGACCACCAAGAACCATTTTATGGCATGGTACTTGGCCATAGTGGAGGATTCTAGGTATTACAAGGATATATTTATGGCATAATTTCTTGACCAACCTCAATGGGGTGAGTACATGGCCATTTTAGTAGGTACATTAGTTGTGGTGACTCCAAGTTAGTGGGCCACATTGGTGAGTAGACAAAGAGGCATCTCAAGAGGATCAACACCATATGGTAGTGGTAGTGAAGGTGAAGGAGGGGTCGATGATAGTGGTGCCCCAAGGGCATGATATATGATATGATGTTATAGGTATAGATGTACATGATTTTGGTACTAGCCTACATGCTGATGTAATGAGATGTACATGCTTTGAGAGAGAGATTATTATTACATGTCTTATTTATTTTGATGATATGATGCTTATGAAGATATTCATGATGTTCATAATGACATATATATGTGATGTATATGGTTCATGATTTTGGTTTTCTTGTTTTGATGATTTATGATTTATGCTTATGAGATATGGACTCAATAGCTTTAGGCATGTGATGATTATGGATGATGTTTTTATTTTATTCATGGATATGATGTTTATGAATTATGGATGATTTGATTATGTCTATCAATATGATTTGACATGATGTGATTTTATGTGTATGATTATAGATGTTATGTTTGTTTATGGTTATGATCTTAGCACATAAAGTAAGTTGGATAACAATCTAAATGTGAGAAAAGTTATGAGTATCATGAGAAATATGTCTACATGAACCAATGATAAGAGGATGAGTAAAAAATCATGATGCCCTTTTATTTTTAATGACAAAACAAAAATCCTAAAGTAAGACTAGCTTAAATAACATAAGCCTTTTAAATGCTTCACATTAGTATGCTTTGGTTGATAAAAAGGTATCTTGATCACATTATGTCAAGTAAGCTCCTAATCCCTTGATTTATAGATGGTATAAGGGGGAGATGTGTGGTAAGTAAGGGATAAATGGGTGATAGGTAAGTTAACCTTATGTGGGTTAGTTTTCCCCTTTTATAGGTGACCTAATAGCCAAATTAGACAAGTCTATGTCTTCATGCAAGGTGTAAACTAATTGATGCAGGAAGTCTACTAATGCTAGATTTGAAAGTTGATTACAAATTTCTTAGGAAAGCTTATTATTAATTTTGATATAGGGTATTTTTTTTCTTTTTTTTTTGATAATTTTGTGAAGCTAATCAACGTGAGAAGCTTAAAATGAATGCTTTTGACCCATTTAACTTAGCCATCATTCAAGGGAATGGTCTAAGTTTGGGTTTGTATATTTGGTAGTTGTCCTTCAAGGGAGTAGTCTATATTTTAAGAAATTTATTTTTTTGGGTAGTTGTCCTTCAAGGGAGCAATCTTATATGCTAGAGACATGTGGCCCAAGTAATATTTTGGTATCCCAAATTGTTTTGATGCTAGGTTTAGACATGGTTTTATGTTGTAATTGATTGTCCTCAAAAGGATAAGAGGAAGGTGTGAGGTTGAAAATATCATAAATCAAGGGATGAGATTACTTTAGACAAGAAGGTGAGTTTGATCATTATTTAGAAAAATAAATTACATAGATGCAAATCATTAAGAGGCCTAGGTTTTGGTTTGCCTTCGATAGAGGATAGATGGTAAGCTCATAATCCATACTTATGGGTTATGATGTAGTGTCCAAGCCAATTGAAAGTAAACTTTCCTCTTTTTATTTTATCCATATTGGTTACATGTTGGTTTTCATCTAGGGTAAGGTCTATAACATTGAATTCTCATTTTTTTAGGTGTTTATTATAAACGCACTTGATTTTTTCTTGATAGATACAAAGATGGTTAAGCGCAATGAGGTGATGCTTATATAGTATCTCAATTTATGTTATACATTCTTGATGATAGTCACTCTAAAAAATGATGTCTTGTAACGATATGCAAAGAGAAGGAATATGGACTTTGAGAGGTAAGACTGCCTCTGCTCCAAAGATTAGAGAGAAAGGGGTAGAACTAGTAGAGGTTTAAATGCTAGTGTAATAGTCCCATAAAGTGAAAGGGATGTGTAAGTGTTAATCTTAACTTGAAGCACTTATTACTCTGGTTAACATTTTGTTAAGGGTTTTGTTAGAGGCTTCTACCTATCTATTTTCTTTGGATGATAAGGTGAGGAAAAGCTTAACTTGATGCTAAATGCATCATAAAGACCTTAGACTTGCTTATTTTTGAAATATTTTCCATTATTAATGATGATCTTATGGGGAAAACCAAAATTATAGATGATATGATGGTTGATGAAGTCAACTATCTTGTCAGCTTTGGTTGAGATGAGAGGAATAACTTCCACCCATTTGGTGAAATACTTAGTGGTGGTGATGATGGATTGGTGTCATTGTGAAGAATGAGGATTGATTTCCCTGGTGAGATTGAGTCCCCATTATGAGAATGACTAATAGTCTTTGGATACTTGTAGGTCATGGGAAGGTGTGTGATGAAAAATGGCATTTTGTTAACATTTAACACACTTATTTACATAATCACAACAATCTTGGTTGAGGGTGGGCCAATAATAACCAAGGTGAATGATATGTTTAGTGATATCCAAACCACTCAAGTGTCCCCCATAGATTATATCATGCATTTCCTTAATAGCATGGGAAGCTTCATGACAATGTATATAAGAAGGAAGGAGGCCATCAAAATTGTGCTTGTAAAGGATTTCCCCTAGTATGATATAATGAGGGGTAATTTGAATAAAGGCTATTTAGGCATTCCTAAAGAGCTTGGGTGGAATGATATCGAGGTTGAGGTAGTTGAATGTTTACTCATACCATATGTAAGATCAAGATTATTCCATACTAAAAAAGGTAGGAAGGATGGAATGGATATAAAAAGGTGTAATAAAATGGTGAATGGTGACAAAGAGTTTAGAATTAGTAGGTTGAGATGGGATTTTGGAAGCAAGGGAAGCCATTGTATCCATGAACTTATTGGTAGATTGTAGAAAATACTAGATAAGGTAATGATCAAATGATGTTAAGAGTAAATATACGAGTTACTTGTAATTTTTCAAGACATCATTCTTACAATGGTAGGATTCATTGACCGGATTGACCACAAGTTGGGAATTCCAAAGACACTAATGGTCTTAATTCCCAAGGCCAAAGTGGTTTGAAAACCTATGACTAGGGCTTCATACTTAGCCATTTTGTTGGTGCATTCAAAATCAAGTTTGAAAGAAAGGAGAAGAGGTTCACCATCAAGGGGAATGAGAATAACTCGATCACACCCACTGTGTTGGCATTTTGAGCCATTGAAGAACATGGTCATTTGTTAGGTGGGGTCCTCTTGAAAAAGAATCATGATGGACTCATCTAAAAATGAAAAAAGAAGAGGTTGGTTGTCTAGTAAAGGAGCTTCAAACAATTGGTTAGTAATGAATTTCCCTTTAATCAACTTCTACTAGAGGAACTCAAGGTTAAACTTAGCCAAAAATATGAGTCACTTAACCATATACTATTTTTGGTATCATTTAGAGTGCATGTACTTGAGTGGGTCAGTGTTGGTGATGAAAAAAGATTTGTGATTGAGAAGGTAATGATGAAGTTTGGAAGCCACAAATAATAAGGTAAGGAAAATTTTCTTAGAATGGGTATACCAAGTCTCATACTCTATAAATATTTGACTTATGTAGTAGAAAGCTTGTTCTTTATTTTGTTCATCATGGTGAGCTAGCATTTCCCCTAAGGAATGGTTAGTGGTAGATATATAAAGGTAGAAGGGTTGGTCCCCCTTAGGATGGGTAAGAATAGGTGGAGAAAGAAGGTATTATTTAAGTGAATCAATGGCTTGTTATTAGTGCTTGGTCAACTTAAAATATGTATCTTTATTGAGAATATGGTGAAAGGGTTGACATCTATTTGATAATTGAGAGATGAAGTGATAGATGGGTTGGAGCTTCCCCTATAGGCTACAAAGTTGCTTGAGGTGGGTCATCGATGGCATCTCTAAACTTGATCTACCTTTGGTAGGGTCTACTTTGATTCCTTGAAGAGAGATGATAAATCCAAGAAGCTTTCCAGATAGGACCCCAAAAATACATTTCTTGGGGTTAAGTATAACATGGAAATGGATTAGGCATTCAAAGATGATTGTGAGAATTCCTAGATGATCCTTACAATATTTGGATTTCCCAAAGAGATTTTCTACATAGTCCTCTATAATTTTATGGATGAGATCATAGAAGATGTAGGTCATCACATGTTGGTAAGTTGCTCCAGTGTTCCTCAGACCAAATGGCATGATCATGTAGTGAAAGGTTCCCCATGGGGTGATGAAAGAAGTTTTATGTTGATATTTGGGGGAAATCAATATTTGATTATAGCCCAAAAAACCATCTATAAGAGATAACATCTCATGGACAGTTGTAAGATAAACAAGTTGGTCGATACTAGGCAAAGGGAAGTCATCCTTTGGGCAAGTAAGGTTGAGGTCATGAAAGTCAATATAGAGGCAAATTCCCCCTATGGGCTTGGTAATGGGAATGATGTTAGAAACCCATTGAGGATAATCGATGGGTTGGATGAAGTTGGCAGACAAGAGACATTGAAGCTCTTCTTTGACAAGAAGGGTGATGTGAGGGTATATCTTGTGAAGATTTCACCAAATAAGCTTAGCATTATGATGGGTGACAATGTTATGGAAAGATATGGAAGGGTTAATTTTGGGCATATCTTGATAATACCAAGAAAATTATAAGCTATGGTCATGAAGGAAAGAAGGGTAATCTTTTTTCTCTGTAGAATTTAAAGATTGACCAATCTTGATAATGTGAGGGTTATCCTAAGTACCCAAGTTGACATCGATAGTGGATTTGTTCAACATGGTTTGGTCTTAGGAGGAAGGTATTTTTAGATAGAATAATCCCTCGCATCAAGGTAGGTGACAATGGAATCATCATCCTAATGTTTGATGATGTTGATGGCAAGAGAATAATTTTCTACCATTTTAGGATGGATGAGAGGAAGGGTTTTAGTTTGGCCATCCTTTTGATAAGTCAAGGGGCCTAAGATAATGATATTTATAAAAAAAATTAGATGGGATGATATCAAAATCCTCAGACTTGGAAGGACATGGGGTTGGTGAGGATGGTATATCCTCATCAATGGTGGCAATGGGTTTAGGTGAATCAATTTGTTCTATCAATGGTATGAACCCAAGGACAAATAGCTCATGAGGTTTTTGAGTTTTGATGGAAGGTAACTTGTGATATCCATGCTCATACTAGCCTATGGCAAATCCTTTTCAAACATACCTATGGAGATATAATTTGGCAAATGCTAGTTTGTCAAGATAGGAGAAGTCAGAGGTAAATGGTCAGATGGTAGAGGTAGTGGTGGAAGCAAGAAGTGGATGATCAAGTCCCCCGTAGATTAAGTTGATTTAATGGTTGGGAGGCCCAAAAGGGATGGTGTTTATGATGTTAGGTTCATACTAGGATCATGGTCAAGGTTCCCATACTCTTGTGGGGTAGGGAAAGCATCCAGGGCTAAGATACAATATTCCCCTAGTGAGAGATGTTGGAAGATGGGTTCCAATGGGTCCTTCACAAGAATATAAGAAGAAGGAATAGATGAAATCGTTGAAGATTCATCAATGGTAGGGTTTTCTTGGTTTTTGGTTGGCTTTGAGGTGGATGAGGGAGGAGTAAATTTTTTTTGGGTTGATATTGCATGATGCAAAAGGAATAGGATCATCTCTTATGGTAACAACTCGACCTTCATATTTAAATTTGACACATCAGTCTAAGGTATATGGGATACAACTCATGACATGAATCCAAGGTTATCCAAGTAAGATGTATTGGAACTCACCCTATATAATTTAAAAGAGTTATAGAATTGTGTGAGGTCCCAAGTGGATGTGGAGGATGATTGTCCCCAATGTAGTGGCCATAGTATCATTGAAGGAATGGAGGACCGCTACAATTTTTGACATGATATTCTTAGGAAATTAAATTTTATCACAAGCATGGGAGGAAATAATGTTAATAATAGATCCTCCATAAATCATACCCTTTTAATGTAGGTTTGATTGATGTATTCCATGATAAATAGGGGAGGATCAAGATCTTTAAAATGAATAGATGGTATTTCTAAATCATAAAAGGTGAAAAAGGTAGCAAGTTGAAGGGCTATAACAAAGGATGAAATAGGTTAAGGATCTTCTAATTGAACCTATATTGATTTTAGGGCCTCTATCAATGCTTGGTGATGATGAGGTGAGGTGTTGATTAGTTCATAAAGGTTCATCTTCACCAGTGTCTAGTGAAGTTGTTTTAGAACCACTCATTGGATGGATTCAGAAGGGTTGGAGGGAAAGGTACCGACAATAGATATTTTGGGTTTTGGAAGGTAAAGTTGAGGGTTATTTTTTTTATTTGGAGGTTTAAGGGATGGTAGGGTATGTCTATGGTATGGACATTTTTCTTCCCTTATCCTTTTGTTGGGCCCTAGATCAGGTAACCATATGGATAGTGTGGATTAAGGGAGGTGTTGGGCTAGATGGTTACTTTGTTTCATCCTTACTTTCAAATGAGAATGGAGAAGTAGGTAACTATTAGATGGGTTGAGTTGGTGGTTGGATTGGTAATGGTCTCAAAGAAAGTTCATCTGACAACAAATCACCCTCATCCCATAAGCTATAGACAAGTGTTTGGAGAGATTTTAGTTCTCCATGTCATGTCCAGGATTCCTATGGTATAAATAGATCAAATTATCATTGAACCATGATGGTTTAGGATGTGAAGGATCGAAAGGTTTTATGGGTTGTAGGGTTAAGGAAGAGGTTTGAAATAACCTTTGTAGAATGGTTGAATAATATTTGATCAAAGGCATTGAGGGTGTTGGGTTTTTGGTTTTAGGAGTGGGAGCTTCTTAGAAGTAGGCACCACCATGGAAATTATAGGTGGTAGAAAGGTTTTTGTAGGTGGTTTTGGTTGGGATTGTTTGGTTATGGTTGGTTTGGAGGTGGAGGGTGAAGGTTTGGTGATAGGTGGGAAGGTAGAGGTAGACAGGTGAAGGTTTGGTGATAGGTGGGAAGGTAGAGGTAGACAGGTAATCCCATTCATTGATTTAAAGGTAGAGCTTGATATTTTATTATAAAAATGAGATGTTCTTAAAATCATATCTTTTAATGTAATTTGAATTTTGAAATTTGCCTTTTAGATCATTGCCTTTTGTTAAATGATTTGGCTTTTGAATATTTTATGGATTTTAATATTCCTCCTCCATATGGATTTGGAATGAACAATAATGAGAGATAGAGTGATATACATGAATGAGATTTAGTATTTGGCTAAAGGAAGCTAAGTATCCAAATATATGAGTGACTAAAATAGTTAGGCTTAATTATGAACCAACATGTTATCTAAAGTATCAACATTGTGTATGCTTAGTTTATGAAAGGGGATAAATGGGAAGAAAGGAGATCAAAATTAGACCAATAAAATGAGATTATAATGAGATGAATTTTTTTCTAACTAATCACATGTTAAAGAAGCAATGACTAAATGGAGCAAGGTTTGTATAAGCAATTCAAAATAATAATTATTCATGATAGCAAATAATCATGAAAAATAAAAATGTAATCATAAGAAATTAATTGAAGAGGAATTATGAAAAATAACCCATAAGATAATATAAGAAAAATAATGAAAATTTAATAAATATGAATTAAAAAACAAAAGTCACCATGTAAGATAGATAAGCGATACTATCCTATATGCTGATGATGCAAGATGTACCTGAGAGAGAGAGAGAGAGATTATATATTATTGCATGTAATATTGATTGATTTGATGAATATATTGTATATTATGATGCTTATGATGCTCATGATGATATATATATGATGTATGTTCATGTTTTTGATGTTTTATGATTTATGCTTATGAGATGTGGACTCAGTAGCTTTAGGCATGTGATGATTATAGATGATGTTTTGTTTGGTTTATGAATAAGATGTTTATGATTATGGAGGGCTGGATATATGGTTATGTTGTTGTGGTTTTATGATTTAATGTTATATGATGAATTATTGTGATGTTATGGTAAATGGATAGGATGATACTATAGATAGATGATGTATGATGTGGTTTCTGATGTTTTGATCATAGATAGATATATGATGTGGTTCATGATGTTTTGATCATAAATATATATATATGATTTGGTGCATGGATATGGTTCATAATTGATGTTTTTTTTTTCATGATGATGGAGATGTAATGTGATTATGGTTAAGTATGTAATGATAATACATAAATTAAGTTAAATAACAAACTAAATGTAGGAAAAAGAAATGAAAATTATCAAAACCTGATCATTACTAGTATTTATCAAAAAAGATTGGTCCTTGCATAATTGTGAAAAAACTCAATCATAATGCTTATGAAGTGAGTTTACAATAGATTTTTGATAACTCTCTAGTATTTAATGTTTTAGATTTATATGGTTTCCATAGAGAATATAGTGAAGGAGAAGAAGAAGAATAAGTAGATTGGCATCATCGTGTACCAAAGAAGAAAAAAGAAAACTAAGTGCAAGCTTTGGAAAAGAAGATAGTGTACACAAGGCAACAAAGTTATAAAAAGTATTTGGTATAGTGAGAAGGATTGTAATAGGAAGATAATACTTGGATTTCAGAATAGGAATTGAAAAATATTGACAAGAATAAATGGCATGAGGACAATCAGAGCAACTCGTAGGCACTGAATTGTTTTTACCCTTACATAGATATATTTTCATCTAAGTATATTTGGCACAATTATTTATTTTGTTAAGAGGATCTTAATTTATTCCAAATCCAAGAGTAAACAACTAGTGTGTTAAAGAATAAATTGACTAAACATTTCAATGACTCTATGTCCAATAGATTGCTTTAAAGGATACTAGATTTATGATTAGTAGGTAAATGGCTTTTAGAGGTTGCCAAAGTGTTGAATTTATAATTCACCTCTAGCTTGTACAGACCTCACAAGGGTCCTATATAAGGTTGCATACCTATGATATATTGAGTTATTTAAAGTAAACCTACACATAGGCACTTCTTATCTATGCCCATTATTAAAAATATCAAGCATAAATCTATGAAATGTGTAAGTATTGATGGGAACCCCATGAATATATCCTTCATATCAAAATATAAAATGGTGTGCAGTTTCAAGCATGTAAACCTCCTAGTCTTGAGAAAGTATAGATATAAGTATGCAAGAAGAAGTTTCAAATCATGAAAAGCATGCCCGATATATTCATTCATATTGTAAATTATTATTCAAAGCATATAAGTATGCAAGAAGAAGTTTCAAATCATGAAAAGCATGCCAAATATATTCATTCATATTGTAAATTATTATTCAAAGGCCTCTTTCCTATTAAATTATTAACTCTCATGCCCAATCATATAATTCCACTTCTACGCTCTCACGAATCATAAGCTACATTCTAGGCTACACACCTTCTTTTATGTAGACTAGTAGAAGCTACCAAATTTAGAATGTAGAATTATGAGTACCATCAGAAGGGATTTGACACTAAAAATTTAAGATTAACACAATCCCATAGAATAATTCTACATTAATTCCCTTAAAAAACTCACAGTTTCACTACGTATCATGTTCTCTACATAATATTCAATGTGTACACCTTTCACAAGATGCGACCATGTAATAAATTAGTATAGGGAAAGGCATAAATTGATTACACACTTGATTCATAAGTTTGAGGATCATTTAGGTTATTAAAGATCAAATAAAGACACACATTCCTTTCCAAGAAGAATCTCAGCTCTTAAAAAATTTAACTAAGTCCCAATTGCACACTTTTTAGTGCACATGCAGTTCTCAATAGTTCCACACCAATCCCCTCTCACATGTATATTGAAAAACTGATGAGGATGATGGTAGATCCAAAGGAAATGAATTGGTTGATCCTTATTCATTTTTGAATGCAACAGAAGCATGGACACATATTACTCTATCAGAGCCTCAAGCCATTCAAATAATTATCATTAAGAATTGTAGATACCATGATAGTGGGTAATATTTTAATTAATGATATATGGGCCTATCATTACTTATAAAATCATAGTTCTTTTATTGTAAATAGGTCAACATTTTTTTAGGAAACCTCATGCTACCAAAATATGCAGCATATAGAGTGTCCCTTCACTATTTGGAGCACTCTTCAGAGTCTTTTCAAAGATCCTACTATGATTTATATCACACCTCTTCCTTTTCCTATTGTCTCTTCTAAGACTATTGTACTCTCCCCTCCTACTTCTATTTATTATGATATGGGGACTTATATGATTTGGTAGAGGTAGGTGTAGGTAGATAAAAAAGAGAAGGTTTACTATATGAGGAATAGGTAATTGTGGGAGGGTTCACATTCTTGGTAGAAGGTTGACCTCATGGGATGGTAGAAGGATGGGGTCTTAAGATAGATGGTAAAAGGGAAGGAGGTGGTATAGTTCTAGTTTAAGGTGGGATTTTGGTTGGATCTAAATGCTTAGTTGGTTTGGTTAGGGTTTTATTTTATATACTATATGAGGTTAATTCCAACTTCAAACATGGGTGAGTAATGCTAGGTGTAGGAATTATTCCTAGATTTTTTATAGGTTTGGTTAGAGAGGCATAAAGTGATTTGAAAATTTTAGATAGAGGTGGGTTGGATGGTTCTCCTATGGTTTTGGATAAATAAGTGTTTGAGGATGGGGTTGAGGTAATGATAGGTTTGATGGTGGATGCAAGTGAGGTTTAAGGTTTAGGTTTGTCTTGGTAAGGGAGCCCAAGATGATACCAAAAGGTGGCTCTATCTAGATTGGGTTGAGAAGTAAACTCTAGATTTTGGACTAATCTATAAAAAGGCTTGTAAATGGGTTTAATTCCTTGGTCATTTTTTTCAAAATTTAAGCCCATAGGTTGAGGTGAGGGGATAGTTTCTTCACCTTTATTGTTGATGGAAGGTTCTAAGGTTTGGGGGGTCATTTCCTTCATGGAAGTTGTAGGCAAGGTGATCTCTTCTTTTGGGATGGTTACCAAAGAGAGAATGGGTGGTTCTAGGATAGGGGAGGAAGGTTTGATGGCCTTAAGTGAAATAACTGAGATGGTTTTTTCCTTTGTTTTTATGTCCAATGGAATGGTGAGTAATTCAACCACTTTAATAGGTGGAGTGTGTGAAGAGGTGTTTAATCAATGGTTGTCTCCTTTGGTATTTATATCAAGGGAGATGTGGATAGGTCCATGGTCTCATCGAGCAATGAAAGAGGGGTGGTTGATTCCTCTATTTAGGTATCAAAAGGAATAAAGGATGAATCCACAACTTTAATAAGTGGAATGGAGGAAGGGGTAGATGAGGTAATGGTTTCCTCAATGATAGGTTCACTAATAATGACATTAATTGTATGGACCTCATGATCATGAGATGATGCCAGTTTATTATCATCATAGTTGATAGAAGCGACATGATTGAGGAAAGGTTTACAAAATATGTCAAGGGACTGATTTGGGGGTGCATTGGGATTATCAAATACAAGTTCTCCCTTATCAATCATGTTTTGGACAATGGTCTTAAAGGTGTTACACCTAATATATCATGTCTAATGACATGGTGGAAAGCACATAGATCATTCTCATTATACCAACCAGGTGTAGGGAGAGAAACATCAAATTATTGGGGAGGTTTTAGGGATGAAGTTGTATAATTTTTAATTTGAGTAGTTTATCCAAAATTGAGACATAAGACTCCCCTATCAGAGCATATTATTTTGGGGCAACTCAATTTTGGTTTTGGTTTTTTTGGTTAGAATAATTAGAGGAATTGGTTTGGTTGGGTTGGTTGAGAGTTAGAGGTGGAGTGGTTTTAAAGACAACTGAGTACGTGAATGCCTTTCTTTTGGTATTAGGGATGGTTAGGTTGATTGGTGGTTTTGGTTGAGGAATGTCATTGGATTTAAAGATAGAATTTTTATTCTATAATTTTAATTTTTCCTCATCAATGGCTTTGAATTATAATTTATGTGCCATGTGAAAGCCTCATCAAAAGTCCTAAAAGTTTGAACTTGAAGAGTAGGGGAAATATGTTTGGCACAAACCTAAGAGAAGAGTTAAATCAATTTAGGTTGGGGTAAGGAGAAATAAATTTGGTTGATCAGACCTCTCCATCTAACTATGAAATCGACAATTGATTCATCATCAAATTGCCTAATGGATTAGAGGTCAGTAATAGAGAACCTTTTGAATATATTAACTTGGAAGTCTTCTAAAAAGACTTGGGCAAGTTGAGAAAAGGAAAATATGGATTACTTGGTGAGATAACTATACCAATCCAAGGCTAGTCTAGTTAAAGACATGGTGAAGGTATGAAGGAGAAGAGAGTCATCATATGTAATCAAATATCAAGAATGGTAAAATGCTCTCAAGTGTTATTGGGGGTCCTCTTTTCTTTGGAACTTGGAAAACTTGGGTAGTTCCCATTGAGTAAGATAAGATAAGATAGGGATAAATGGGTTAATGGTTTCATTAAAAATTTGATCATATGATAAAAGGTTATGGGCACTAGAGATAGATGACTCTAGGTTGGTCATTTTATCCATTAACATTTTGACCAAATCTATTTGAGGTTAGGAAGCTCCATAATTGATTAGTATGTTTGGTTGAGGTTGGGCAGCAACAAATATGGATAAGTGGTATAAGGTTGAGAAGATACCATATATTGGTATCTATTCATTAAAGGTTAGGATGTTGCCACATAAGGGTTGATGGGCACAAAATGTTGGGTAGAAGATTCTATGTATCCTTGTGAATTAGGAACATATTGGTAAGATGTCATGGGTATTTTTTGAGGGATTGATATGGTTTGATTTGGATGTATGGATGGGTTGGTAGATGGTTGGGGTTGAGTGGTAACTCTTATGCTAATAGGTGGAAGGGAAGGAGGTATAGAAAGCACCAAATTTTTAAGAGGGGTGGAAATTGGTGTGTTGGTAGTGATAAGGGGAATGGTGTAAATAGGGGTATAAGATACCCCCATGGTGGATGAGGTATGGATAAAAAGAGTTGATGTTTCTCCTATATTATAGGTGTTATTTGGTGTAAGGGGTTTTTGGCTATTGGTTGGGATGTTGGATTGGGTTTAGGTGGTGGTAGTGGGTGGGATTTTGCTGGAAAAAGATGCTTGGGTGACCATACATTGGGTAGATTTATTCCCAAAAATAATATGGGGAGGAATACCATAAGGTGGATCCATAGGAGGAACCAAAGCAATAGGGTTATGGTGAGCTAAGGTGTTGAGATACTATCAAAGGGCTATGGAGTTGTTATAAAAAAAGGTATAAAAATTTGCATCACCCTCAACAACTATGTAAGGCATGGTAAGAGAGGAGAAAGATGAGGATAACTCTCAACATTGAAAGTATACTCCATAGAAGAAGAGTAGGAGGAAGATGGTGGTTCTTAGTTGGTTTGATTCCTCAATTGTTGTCTAGTAAAGACCATGTGAAGAATAGAGAAGAAATGACAAAAAACTCACAACTCAAACACAAATCAATTAAAAGGAAAAGAATCTCAAGTTAATCAAAATATACACTAAAGTGAATTTAATACTTAAGATTATTTTTAGATCACTTTTGGCTTATGCCTTAGAAAGTGTGAAGAAGAAATTTGGTTTATAAATTAGGTACTAAATATGAAATCTAAGGTTAGTTTTAGGTATCAAAGGCTCCCAAAAATAATCTCTATTAAACATCAGTATATTTCTTGATATTAGGGCCTACCCCCAAACTTCACATACCATAGAGATAAGGGCATTAGGTTCTTAGCCAAGATATACTAAATTTTAGAATTTATACTCAACCAGAGAGCTGAGTTAGTTCTGCCCTTGGTAATGACTTCTAAGTAAGATTATCAAGAAAGGGTAAGGTTACCGCTAGGTTATTAAATCCTAGTCAGGCCTTGTCTCAAGTTTATTTTGATGTGCTGATTGATTATGTGGTTTGGTAAAGTGTGTGATAACAATAGTGAAACTATAATTAATTCCTTTGCTTTTAAGTTACTAAATGAACTAAAATAAGTAATCAATCAATGTATGCAAGGTTTATTTTATGTCGAAAAGAAATTTTATATTTTATTATATGAGAAAATAATAAAGGAATAAAGGGGAACCTAGATTATGCTAAGGTCCCACCAAGCATGCCAAAATGTTTCTCTTAATTTCTACTCATTTCTTAATTTTGGAAGAAGATAAGAAACTAGTAATAATGGTATGGTAGAAATACCTAGTTATTATGCACATGTGATCCAGAAGAGTATAGATAACTCTTTTTTGTTTTGGAAGGAATACCTATAGATAGGAAAGTACTAAAAAAAGGGGTTATTAGCAATATAATTAGGTGGACTGCCTAGTGTGAGCTAGATATAAGAGTGTGAGCTTGCTAGGAGGCTGTCAATCCACTTTTTGATAACAATTAAGTTGATAAAGATAAAATTAAGATACTTTTATCAAATAATAAAAAGGAAATAAAATGAAATACAAGAAGTATATGAATTCTTGATAGAGAAACTTACTAGATATAGCAAAAGTGGGTCAATACTAGTGCTAAAATAGATCAGATTAGGTTTAGAAAATTAGACAAGGGTCTATGAACAAGTAAAGATAGAAAGTTAGATTTAGTTGGGGGTAAGGGGTTGGAAATAACTTGTTGTTATTTCATGCCATAGTGACCATTGGTAGTTATGTTGAATGTCAGTGGTTGCGCTAATTGTCAGTGGTTGGGTAACCATCGATGATTAGGGGTGACCATCAGTGGTTACCTATGGATTTCTAAAGGTACTCAAAAAAGAGTTTCAAAATAGGATTTTGATCAAATAGAGGTTTGGTTAAATGTGTGGTTAGAAATGGGAGATTGGAAGACAAGTGTAGAAAGGTCTGATCCAAGTAAAGAAGTTAGAAACCAAAATGATAAGATAGAAGTATAAATATACTTGTTTCTTTTTAAATGGCTGATGGTTGATGGTTGGAGAATTTTTGGAAGATTAATGGTACTTTGCCCCAAGAGCAATTTTTATAGAGGTTCATATCTTTGTTATTGTTATTGAATTACTGGAAGAAAACTAGGTGACTAGAGAACTTGAATACCTATGTGTAAGAATTCTTATGATGATCCATTTCACCTCGTACTCCCCTCCTTTTATAGGTAAAGAGAGATGGAGGATAGAAGGTTCCCTAGTAGGTTGGCTTAATATTTTTATGATTAGGAGTTCATTAGTACCACATAGGGCAAACATATTTAATTATGCCTCAGTTATCTTGCACATAATTGGTGACGTGTTAGAAGGGTGAGGACTTGACCATTGATAGTCAGGATAATCATAAATGATTAAGATGACAATTGATGTTCAAGTGTCTAGAGTCAAAAGGGTCAAGGTGATTTAAAAGGGGTGGGTTAAGGTTTGTTAGTAAGTTATTGAGTTTAGTTATATAAGTAGCTAATTAGACCCAATCCAATAGGTTGGTCAGTGGGTCAAGAAGTAGTCAGGTGGTCCCTAAGGTTTCTCAAGGAATCTAGAGCCATCATGTGAAATTTTCTAGTATCTACACATGTAGCCTACATATTATTCATATATGATATGTTATCCACTTTGTTGACTGAATGGGTCCCATGACATCATCAATTCTATCAAATAGTTATGCCACTTGCAAAAGGTCACATCCACTCACCTTTTGGTGTGGACACATAACCCTCAATCAAAGGGTCATACTCCCCTTTATTTATTTTACCATGTCATGGCACATTATGGATGTCCATGTACTACAATCCACATCTAATGTTTTATTTTGTTTTCACATCTTGAGGTCCTCATGGGGTTGGTGGTTTTTTGAATGGTTATCAATTCTACCCACCTTCTCTAATCATATACACAATATCTTGGGTCACTGAGATTCATGTTGGCAAGTTCCCACTAAGTGAAACCCATAGATCACTGGTACTAAGGTAACAGGATAGAGGATGCATACATAACCACCTTTTTCCAATACTAAATCTACACATTTTGAATTAGGTGTAGTCTATCCACTATCGCTCACCATGCTGATGATTTTTTACCAAACCAAATTTGCAAAACCTTCAAATAAAATCTTTACATGTCTTCATTTAACTACATCCCATAAAAATTGTCTCATAACAATGATGGCCTTTTGAAAAAAATGCTCTATATATCTTGATATACTCCCATATTATAAAACTTAGCTTGTAGCAATAGCTACTACTATTTTCACTTAAGCCCTCACATAATTTAATAATCCATAAACTCCTCATGAAATAACCCTTCCTTTGGCTTAGCTCCATCAAAGGAATTTTTGTGTTTAGGATTTTTTTAGTCTCTTATTTATCCTACCTTATCCATCATTAATCTTTAATCCCAATGAATATGGGATTATTGTGTCAACTTATTACTATTTAACAATATTCTAAAACAACACTCACCATTTTATGAAAAACCTAATCTAATGCTCTCTCTATTTTTTGAGCAATATATTGTCAATATTTGGTGAGTTAAGATACCCTAAAAATACTAAAAAACATTAATACAATTTCAAAATATTAAAAATTAAAAAAATTGGATTACAATCTCGTCAAGAGATATAAAGCCCCAAAAATCCAAAAATATTGGACCTACCTTAAACTTAGTCACCAATCCTCAATCTAACCTACTATGAAAAATACATTTTTGCTTCCAATCCATTCCAATACCATTGGGTGTGTGTCATTTCCTTTTCATGTATCCTTGCTTAGGGGAGCCATCCAATTCACACTTTTAGGCCAAGCTTGTTGCTTTCACCCTATTGGGGTAACATCAAATCATCACTTATATTGGGATATATTATCCCCAAATGTTATTCCCTTGCATATATCCTTACTTTTGGGAACCATATATTTATCATTACATTGAGCCTTCACACGTTCGTATTGACTTGGTTAATGACATGATGTTTTCTATTGCTTTTACTTTCAAGCTTTGTGTGTGTGTGTGTGTGTTTTTTCTTAGTTGTTTGTTTGTTTGCATGTTTTTTTTATTTAATTATTGTGCCTTTACTCAATGTATATGAGTTCATTAGGTGATTCCTTGTACATTGTTCTTGAGTCCATAAATATTCATATGTCAACATTATCATCATGGTTTTTATTATTGGTGCATTGTTTTCAATTGTTTATTGGATGAGGAGTAAGTTATTATGCACATTATGGTTAGATCAACATGGTGCATATTGTCACATGCTCAACAAAATTAGTTTAGTGAAAATTACAAGAAATGATGCTACAAAAACTTCTCCTTGTTCAATTTGGTAAATCCTCCCACCCTTCTTGATTGACTTAACCCATTGACTATTCTAATTATATAAATGCTAATAAGGATGAACATATACATATTAGTAGGTAAAATAGAATTATTCACATTAATAAATTATTATTATTATTCTATTCTATTCCTCATTCCATTTTTTCCCACTTTTAGGTGAACTAAATTGGCTTGAGGTCCATTTGGACTATGTAGTCAGCACTTAGATACATGTCATATCTCAGATCAGCTCGGCCACCTTTATCCTTCCAATCATTTATTTCATCACTTTGTACATCCTCGTATGCCTAGTTATTTATGGCCTCTTCAGTTATTATACCATCATATATAATTTTTCACCCACTCATTTATAATTTGTGTTTTGTGTTCTTGTTTGAGTTTTGTGTTTTTGAGTCTAGATTTATTTTTAGTATGATTATAACCATATTTGGGAAAATCATTACTATCTATTGATACTAGATCACAATTATTATTCTTTTTTTAATCACTCTTATTATTGATTATAATTGCAATAATAATTAGTTGATTATTGATTATTGTTGATTATTATTGATTATAATTAGTTGATTATTGATTATTGTTGATTATTATTGATTATAATTAGTACTTTATCCATAAATGAGTTTGAAACTTTGTGTTACTTTTGATGTTGATTATAACTGCTTTTGGGTAAATTAGTATCATTTTTTTAGACCGATCTTGCATTTGTATTATTCTACCTTTGCTTAGTTTAGTTGTTTACCCCTTTATGTTTCTTTTATAGAGACAAAGTTCATTTTTTTTTAGACCTTGGTTGTTTTTTACCTTTAGACCCTTTGTTTTTCATGAGACCTATCTATATATTTGCACATGCCTCTATACACACATATCAAGACTATGTATAATCTAGACTATGGGAAATTTGTGACCAACATCCCTTTTATTCAAGAGTCATATGAAAATTTAGTGTATGATATGGATCTCTATCCATATTATAACATTATATACATTGAACAAAGGCATGACACTTTTATTCAAAAGCTGTATGATAACATAACTTATGAGACAAATCTTGATCTATCTTATAACATTACATATATTGAACAAAGGCATGACCCATTTATTCAAGAGTCATGTAATGATGTAACTTATAATATAGATCCATATTATAACACTCTATACATTGAACAAGGGAATGACCATTTGGCATAGTATTTGGTGGCACTACCTTCTTATCGAGGCCCTTATCATTGGGCCTATATTAGCAACCAAGCTCTGTAACATCTAAGGATTAACATTAGAGGACCTCATCCTTTAGCCTATGTTAACAACTAAACTCCATAGATCCTATTTATTACCATTCTAATCCCTCATCCTTTGGCCTTTAATAGAAACCAAGATCTATAACACCTAAGGATTATCATTTCATACCCTCATCTTTTGACCTGCATTAGCAACCAAGATCTACAACACCCAAGGATTACCATTCCATGTCCTCATCCTTTACCCTGCATTAGTAACCAAGATCTATAGTGACCATTCATTACCATTTCAAGACCTTCCAAATCTAGTAGCTTATTAACCCAACAAATTTTTACAATTATGACTAGATGTATCATAGTTAAAATCCTAGATATGTAGCCAATATTTGTTGATCCCATCATAAATGAGTTAACCAGTGTTTAATCACACTTTAACCATTGCCTTATTTTTAAGGAGCCTAATTTTGACAAGCCAATCTCTATGGAGTAACCTATTGACCATTCCCTTTTTGTTGAGAAGCCTCACTTTGACAAACCAATCTTTATGGAGTCTTTTTTAGCTAAGTCTATTTATAATGATCCTATTATTCAACCCTAGGCCATTACTCATCCAATACAAAGCATTCAACATAACATCTTTATTGTAATACTAGATGAATAATCAACATTAAATTTAGGTTCTATTTTTAAATGGATCTTAGATTTATCATCATAAGTAAAATTAATGTCAATCTCAACATCAGATTCAGAGTCCCTTGAGTTAGACTCATCTTTAGAATCTAATACATTCATGGCTGCTACAACATTGGTTACACATGCCTTGAAAATCAATTTGAATACATTTATGATCCTTGTATAGTTTTTGAGGTTGATTACTTTAGCATCGACATAAGTTATCCTAGTATTTTCTATGAGGATTGTGTTGTCTCCTCATATTCCATTACCATTCCACTTGCCACTAACACCTACAAACATAGACATTATATTGACATTCCACCTCCCACAAGTGTTGATTGGGACCAACATGATCACACCTAATTGAGCTACATCCATGGTGACATATTATTTATAAAATCTTAGTGGGACTAAGACCATATTCATGAAAAAAATGATCTCCTAATGAAACCTTTTTAGAGGTGCTAGGGGGAAATCAAAGTCCAAACATAGCATCTTATAATGAAACACTATTTGAAGCACTAGAATATAATCAAATTCAAAAGTCAATATTCCTTAGTGAAACCTTATTAGAGGTGATATGGGAAAATCAAGACAAATTTATTGGTGAAATCCTCTTCGAGGCACCAATAGCTAAGCACAACAATTATTCAATGCTTGATGAAGACATTATCAAAGATAACATGAGCACAACTTCCATTTTTCAACATAATATAAAATAAATCATATATACATATATGTAGCAATACACATGATGAAATCTATAAATGTAAATGAATAGGTAAAGCATATGAGACAAATGACATAGAGATTTTAAAGTGGGATAACCTCTAAGAAGTAAAAACCCCATGAGTCATATTCAATAATTGAGAAACCAATAACCCCAATACAAAACTTCTTCCTTCTCACTTATTTATAGAATGACCTTCAAAAAACTCTTTTGTTCACCTGAGATATTTGTAAATCCTCAAGATAAAATAAATTTACAATAGGGGTAAAATCCTATTTATAAAATTCAAGAGGGGAGGTGACCATTGTGAAGTAACAATTCCATCCATCCCAAAATCATATTTAATGAAATTTGGTAAGAATTAAATAATTATAATATTATTATTTATTTAATCGAGGTTTTTATCCTAGGTTAATAAATAGTATATTATTCATTATTTAATTAATACCAAGGTGAGCTAAGGGCTAATGAAACACCACTTAGTCATTAAACATTCTAACACTTCCCTTTAATGATAAATGGAGATAAATATCATAGTCACATTTAAAAAAGGAATTATACTATGTACATAATTTAAGGATTTAAAAACCTTAATCATGCCAAACATGACCTTTTGAAACAAAAGGAATTATAATCCATAAAATACTCAAGAATAAGTTTAGACTAGCATGATCATGAGATTACATCTCATAGTTTCTCATGAATAATCATTAAGCATATTTGGAGCCTTTTATAATATAAGGATCTCCATTACAAAGTATGTTTTTAATGTATTTGGGTAAAAAAGCAAAACTTCCACACAAAGTTTACTCAAATCACATAACCTTCATACAAATTTTATAGTGCTTTACAATGAGAATTATAGATAAGGAGAAGAAACACATGGCCATCAAGAAGTGGCATTGCATGCATATTACCCCTAAATGGAGACTTTGAGAGACCCAACATTACACAAAAATAAGAAAACTTGGTACCATCATGTGGTTTTGTGAAGATATCTATCACTTTTTTATCTGTATGACAAAATTATAGATTAATATCACCATTGAGGACTTTCTCTAGGATGAAATACACATGAACTTTAATGTGTTTAGTTGTTTGTTGTTACACTAAATTTTTTTCCATAGCTATACAACTTTGGTTATCACAATAAAGGATGGTAATCTAAGAAACATCCAAATTAAGTTATCCCAATAGCCTTTGCAACCACATGGCTTCTTTAAAAACTTCCATATCACTTATGCACTCTGCTTCTGTAGAATAGAGAGAGATAGTAGGTTGCTTCTTGGTGCTCCAAGTGATAGAACCTACACAAAACTTAAACATATATCCAAAAGTATATTTTCAATCTAAAGTATCACTAATATGGTCAACATAAAAATAACCATATAAATTAGCATTATTAATTGATAAATAAAATAAACCATAGTTTACATTTCCTTTGTTATACCTAGGTATTCTATTTTCTAATTTAAAATGATATAAATAAAGATCCTACATAAATCTATAAGAAACACTAATAGCATATGAAATATTTGGCCTAATAATGGTTAGATAAATCAAACTTCCAATAAGCTATCTATATAGAGTAGGGTTAGATTTTTCACATGCAGTTTTAGGATCAAGTGTTAGACAATTGTCATGATGATGTCATGGTGGTTCTCTGTTGAGTAGATAAAGTGCTTTTATAGTATATGTAATAATTTAAAAGTGTGCAATGTACTTATTTTTGTATGACAAAGTGTGCAATGTATTTATTCTTGTATGTTTTATGTATGGTTGACTAATATTTAGTATTGACATAGCTTGAGAGGATCAAGGATGAGTATGGAAGTTTGAACATGTGCAAGGGGTCCTATAAAATATGATGCATGATTTGAGAGCTTGTGTGCACAAGTATAATTCATCTGGTTGATCATAGTTTTCATCTAGACACTTTGGGTCCAGTGGTAGAAAATATGAGTTGGCAATTTGATGATGTCACCATTTACACATGGGTAGGATTCAAGGGGATATGGTCATATGGTTGTGATCACTATAGTACCTAGTTGTTATGTGCTAGATCTCAAGTCATGCATAAAATTAATATAAAATTTATGATGGTGAAAAGCTATCTTATAAGATAAATTTCACTATTTTCTTATACTTAGCCGAATTTGCAATATGACTAGAAAGAGCTGAGTAAATAGTTTGATGATGGAATATCTCACACGTGTGGATGGTTCAAGTGAAAGTGATTATATGGGTTTGTTTATTTTTAGACTTAGCTTATTTTCATTAATATTTAGATCATGTAATGTAGTACGATAGAAGATATTCTTATGTAAAGTTGGGCTCCTAGGCAGATTAATTATGTTTTTCCATATCCAATTTCGCAATGTGGCAGAAAGAGCTAAGTGAGCATTTTGAAGGTGTTATATCTTGCACATGTAAAGGTGTCAATAAAATCTGATCATATGTGTTTATTTAGTTTTGAGTAGAGATAATTTATGCTAAGTTTGATTTTATGCATTAAAGCATGGAAAAATTTATAGATGATCAAATTTGGCCTCTCACGTAGATTTGGACATGGTTGGCTCTATGATAGAATTTTATGAGAAGGAATGTTAATGTCATTATTTCTCACATGTGCTAGAGTTCTAAGAGTAGTGGGTTACATGGTTAGATTCTCCTATGTAAGGAGATCATCTATTATAGATTTGAGATCTTGTGGGTAAGTATATAATATGTTATTCAGGTGCAAAAATGGATACTCATGCATATTGACAAGGTCCCCATAGTCATGTTTGAATGTGTTAAAGATCGAGCAATATCGATGGTACATGAGGGTTTCAAGGAGTTAGGAGGTAGTGAGATGAGGATAAGTACATGATGTTTAATGTTTGATCAAAGTTACAAGCTAATAATCTAATAGAAAGTGGGCATTCATATAGTTTATTGAATGGTGAGCATTGATCATTAGTGATCGGGTTGATCTATAGAGATTGATGGAGTATATTGAGTCAACATTTTGAGATGGTATGAGATGAGGTCAAAGTAATAGAAGTTTAATGTTTATATTTGTCATTATATGCATTAAATATTGGATAATATTGATGATTCAAGATTGATCCTAAGTTGAGAGTCCACGAGAATTGAGCATAGTGTTTGAAGTTTAACTGTGACCGTTTGCATTTGAATATTTGAATTTGTAAAAGAAACACCACTATCTATTTTTTGGACCATAAATTTTGATATAAGATTAATTTATTAATGTACTAAAAATAAAAGTGGTAAAGGACTCCATGGTTCATCGATTGAACCTAATTTAAAGATCTAGAAGTGTATGTAGATAAAGATATTAAGCTTCAAAGTTAACCATGTGTGCATGTTTGTTTTGCAAGTGACCTAAGAAGGATATTTGAGATTATATTGTTGTTATATTGATATCTCATAATGAATTAGATATTACAAAGTGTTTTAGACTTGATGGTAATGCTCTATTTAGTTTTTGGAGGTGTGATCAATCTATCTTGAGTATGAACAATGCTTAAGAGTATGACTATATGTTCGTTCATGGTGACTATGTGCATCAGGTTAGTGTTGGAGTTGTTTGATAATATGTAGAGGTGAGTTAATTTTACTATGATCATTTGAGGATGTCCTAAGGGACATAAGGAGTGGACTTATGTAATTATAAATGATCCTATGTTCATTTTTGGCTCAAGGGTGAGCTATATGGGTGAATAGGTCTCCATGTGACCTATATGAGCTAAAAGTGCCTTATTTAAAAGGTGTAGTTACTTAAGGGTAACCCATAGATGCTATGACCAACCAATAAATATTGTATTGATATTTTTAGTTATAAGAGGGATGTATTAAAGGTTAACATATGCCTAATAGCTATCCAAGATGGTGTTGATTAAGATAACTCTATATATAATGGAACTAAAGATGATGGGTTTTAGATGAGTAGGACTTAGAAAGGTGTGAGAATTGAAATGAAGAGGATATGTGTACCCAATAGTTGGGTTGATGAGCAGAGTAGATTTAAGACTATGAGTATGACTAATAGGTCATATTTCTAATGGAAAAATAGTGCTCTTATAGGTTGAAGTTGAGAAAATAATCCTATAGTGATCCAAAAGGATGTTTTGTATGTCTTGAGTATGAACAAAGGATTTTTGGTGTATATGAGATCTTTGTGGCTAGCTTGAGAGACTAATCATAGTGTAGATAGTGTATATGACCATCTGGTCATTTTTTTCTACTATGATAAAGTTGCTAAGAAGTGCATAGTGGTCCAAAAGGTGGCTTTGGATGCATTGACTATGTAGAGTTAAAGAAGAGTTAATATCATTTGTATCTCCATTAGATTTTTAGGCAATTAGTGTTGAGGAGATTGTGTTCATAGATGTTTATATGGGTTTTCAACATCTAAGGGGGTAACATCATCTTTGTAAGGTGAAACTTGCCAAAATATCTAGTTGTTATAGGTGCTTAGCTAGATAGGTGTAGTAGCTCCTTGTGGGATTGTAGTCTATCAAAAACCAAGAATGGTAGTTCCTTAATTAGTAGCTTGCTGGTCTAAATTGGTTCTTGCTTTATAGGATAGTAGTCTAATTTTAGGTTATAGTGGGTTTTATTCCCCAAGAGGGTTTCCCATGTATGTCTTGTGTTATGTGCTTAATCTTGGATTATCTTTCTTGTACATTGATATCAATGATGTGTATGCTTCATGAATGCTTATGGTAATTGATTAATGACTTGTCAAGATTATATTTGAAGTTATAACTAAATTTGAAATATCTAGGCTCACTGATTCACCCCCACTCTTTGTGATTATACCTCTAATAATTAGTATCAGAGCAAGTCCTTTAGAGGAAGCCTAATAACTTGAAGGTGATCCTAAGTAGGTAAAAATATGGCCGAGTAGTTGAAGAAAAAAATCAATAGTGGAAGGCTATGATCAAGGCACTTGAAGAATAGATATGTACTTTGAAGATAGATTCCAAAGAAGATGAGAATGTTATCAATGATTTCAAAGTTTAGCTAGAAGATTCCAAGACAAGTTTGAGTTCAAAAATAGGATGAGTGCATTCAATTGGAAACCAAGCTAGATTCACTTAAGGATGAGCATGAGAAATTTTTTGTCAAGATAAGCAAGTTTGAATAAGAGGAAAAGAAGTCAGATTAGATCAAGATAAATGAAAGAAGATCAGTTGGACATCCAAATTCAATAAGGTTTGCTAGTACTTTTCATGGCTAGTGTCATTTTTACTATCAATATGGTCATAGGGTAAAAGATTACAGAAAGATGAGCTCTAAGCATGAGTTCATATGGTGTCTTAGAGGAAGGAGAAATTTTTCTAGGAGAAGACTTAACTTAGATTATTCAAGAGGTATGTTAAATGATACTAGTTGCTATAGTTGTAATAAAGTAGGACATATTTCCAGATTATACAAGAATAGTTTGAAGAAGCATTTTGCTCATAAAGATCACTCAATGGTGTTGAGACTAAAGACTTTGAAGGTTAATCCTGATCAAGGTGGACTACCTATTACTATAAATAAGGAATCATATATCAAGAAGATACAAGAATGCTAAGAGGATTTATCCTTTATCTAGATATAAAAGGAAGATCACAATTATTATCAAGAAAAATGTATGAATGATCTTATTCATTTCAGATGTCATAGAGTTGGTCACTTTTATAGGTATTTTAAGAAAATTTTTAATAAATTCCCAAATAAAAATAAGGGATATAGAGCTCCTAAAAGTTTTTATAAAGGACAAACTCAAGTATGGAAACCAAATATTATCAATGCTAATCACACTAGTCCAAAGGTTGATATGAAAGTCACTTTAGAAGGCTATGTTGTATATTAGGATAAGATCAAGAATCAAGTAGGTAAGATGGTTGGAAAAAACAATAAGGGTCAAACTATGGTATGGAGACCTAAGGTGGTAAATACTAAGAAGACTAATCATGTTGTGTCTAAGATTGTTGATGGATTGTTCACCAAGGTAGAAAAAGAATAAAAAATAAAGGAAAGTCAAGAGTTTCTATTATTAGTTTTTGTTGACAAGTCTAAAGTAGAGAATGTGTTAACTAACTAGTTAAAAAATGAAAATCAAAAGTCTACTAATGTTGAAACTAAAGATACCAAGCTCAAGGAGAAAACCAAGGTACTGGCTAACGCTGAAGTATGTATAGATCTAAGTGAACATCCTATTGTTATTGAGTAAGTTTCATGTAAATAAAATTAGTTATTAGTATCTAGTAATGAGATTTCAAATTGTAAGGTGGATTATTTATATGAAATTGTATGTCATGAATCCATGTTATCTCCATATGTTATCTATTATATCTTAGAAGATGAGAGTGATATATAAAAGAACCAGTTATCATACTTAAGCTAAAGAAGAAGAAGAAAAATAACTATAAGCATTAGATGACTAAGGAGAAGTTGTGGGAAACTCCTAGTTACACACCATAGTAGAGCATTATGGTGTAAAGGGGTGTCTCTATCTAGGCTTCAAGGAGACACTTGTTAGTCAGAGGAATCTTGGTGGCTGTTAGATATTGTTTGGTGAGAAGATATGAAAACAAGGTATGTTTTTGTGCATTTATATACACACACACAGATATATATATATATATATAATTAGAGAAAAGAATTTTGTGAAGAATCTTGATGGTCCTATCTTGAGAAGGAGTTTATTTGTGTATCATGGTTTGGATGTTCTAGTATAAAGGAGAGTTTAAAATATCTATTTGCATATCAGTTTGTGGTAGATGCTAGTTGTGTATGACATGGAATTTCATAATGTTCTGAAGACGAGGTATCTTTATTTTAGTATTGACTGTGATTGAAAAACATTTGAAGTCTTGTTGAAGATATCATGTTTTTAATGAAGCATGAAGTTAAGGGGAGATTTGTAATTGGTCAGGTCCTAAGATTAGAGGATTGAGTACTTGTATCTAGTAAAGAAGGTATGGAAAAGCATTTTTATGTTGTCAAGATGATAATGCCAATCCAAGAAGGCCTTTGGTTAAGGGAGAGCAAAAAGTTCATGAGTCTATTTTAGAGGTTTATGAATGAGATGTAGTATAGAGTCAAAATGGGTGGTTCTAGGTGGCTCAATGAGTTTAATGTATTTTCAAGAAGTTTTTAGTGCTAAAAAAGGTTTGTGCATTTATTTTCGGTAATATCTAGGTGTTTTTGAGGTTTGAAGGTATGTATGTGCCAATTAAATATTTTTGAGTGCTCTCAATTTTCTTAGTTTATGGCTTAAGAGCTATAGGTCCTAAAATGAGTTATAGGAAGTCAAGGTTATCGATGGTATGGAAGCTAAAATCTTGGGCTAAGAATATGTGATGGGTGTCTCTAGGCGTGTAAGAAGTTTTAGAGTTGTGTATCGACCAGAAGGAGGTTTGTTGACCCTACTTGTTTTAAGATTCTAAGGTTTTGAGCTATGTTAGAAAAATGGAATAAGTTATGAGTTGAGGTCTGAGGCTTATTTATTTATTTAATGGGCCAAATGGGTTTTCAAATCAATCTTCATAGATATTTGAAGCTTTATGGTTCTCTATTTATTCAAGTTTATGTCAATGTGGAGGGTTAATTAGCTAGTTGGTTTGTGAAGGAAGTATGTTGTAGAGGTTGATCTTATTATTAAAATTTTGTGTGATTTAAGAGGCATATTAGAGTGTTATAGATATGTATTTTTAGGTCATGAAGATGTGTCTATTAGAAATTGTGGGTAGGGTTATAAGGAGGCTAGATAGGCCTAGTTTGTAAAAGAGTGTGTTTTTTTTAGTTTATCCAAAAGAGAAAGGTATGAGTATTTGAAGGTATGCTCTCATGTTAGTTTAGTGTATTTTTCCTATTTTTTATAGTGTAGATTTAGGGTTTGTGGTCATGAATGTGTCTTTAAAAAGAAGGCTAGTAAAGTTGCATGGTGGTTCTTCATAGTGTGTGGAGATATGAAGATGCTCAAAAGGTGAAGTTTCTTAGAGATATTATGGGGAGTCCCTCTCAAATGTTTCTTAGTGAGATATATCAAATTTAAATTCTTTTGTGTGTTCTTTATTCATTGATTTAAGTGCTTAATTGAAGAAAGTGTTTGCATGGAGTAAGAGGAGGTTGTTAAGACAAGTAGAAGTAGGCTCAAGGTAAGGGGGAGTTTGTATCATATTTTTAAGATGGTCCTTTTCTATTTTTATAGTCTTTTCAGGTCATCAAGATCAATATGTGCCCACTTTGTCATTATCTAAACGGGGAAAATTTATTATTGGAGAGAAATTTCCTATTGTGGGAATGCTTTGAAGAAAGTGAAGGTGAGCTATATATTGTTATATTGATGGTTGTTGACATCAATGACAAAGGTAGAGATTGTTGGATTATTGTCATGCTAATGTCATGTTGGTGCCATGGAAGTTCTATAGTGAGTAGATGAAGTGATTTGATAGTCTATGTAACAATTAAAAAGTGTGAAATGTGTTTATTCTTGTATGATAAAGTGTAAAATGTATTTGTTCTTGTATACTTTATGTATGGTTGGCAAATCTTCAGTATTGACATAGCTTGAGAGGATCAAGAATTAGTATGGAGGTTTAAACATGTGAAAGGGTTCATATAAGATATGATCCATGCTTTGAGAGATTTTTTTCACAAGTATAATTCATCTAGTTGATCATAGTTTTCATCTAGACACTTTGGGTCAAGTGGCAAAAAATATGACTTGGCAGTTTGATGACATCACGATTTCCAAGTGGGTAGGAGTCAAGGGGAGATGGTCATATGGTTTTGATTAATATAGTCCCTAGTTCTTATACACCAGATATTAATTCATTTGTCTAAGTGTGGTCAAATTATAAGTCAAAAATTTATATTCTAAAATAGATTTCACTATTTTCCCATACTTAGCCAAATTTACAACATGACTAAAAAGAGCCAAGTAAGCAGTTTGATGATGGAATATCTTGCACGTGTATATGGTTCAGGAGAATGTGATCATATGAGTATTTTTATTTTTAGACTTATTTTATGCATGATAATTTATAGATCATGTGATGTAACATATTAAAAGATATGCTTATGCAAAGTTGGGCTCCCAAGCAAATTGACTATTTTTTTCTATACTTAGCCAATTTTGTAGTGTGGTAGAAAGAGTTGGGTGACCATTTTGAAGGTGTTATATATTGTACATGTGAAATTGTAAAGAAAATTTTATCATATGGGTTTTTTAAATTTTTAGTATAGATTATTTGTATTAAATTTGAGTTCATGCACTAAAATGAGACAAAAGTTATGGATGATCAAAGTTGGCCTCTCAAGGAGATTTAGACATGGTGTATCTGTGACAAAATTTTATGAAAAGGAATGTTAATGGAATTATTTCTCACATGGGTGAGAGTTTTAATGGGTCACATGGTTGTATTTTCCTATGGAAAGAGATCATATAGTCCAAATTTGAGATCTTACGGGTAAGTGCAAAAGAAGTTATTGAGGTATAAAAATAGCTACTCATGCATATTGATAGGGTCCCCATACTTAGTCATTTTTTAATGTGTTAAATCTCAAGCAAGTTCAATAGTGCACGAGGGATCCAAGGAGTTAGGAGGAAATGAGATGAGGACAAGTGCATGACATTTAATGTCTAATCAAAGGTACAAGATAATGATCCAATGACGAGTGGGCATTTGTATAGTTGATCAAATAATGACCATTGATCATTAATGATCAAGTTGATCCATAGAGATTGACAGACCAGATTGAGTCAAAATTTTAAGATGGCATGAGATGAGGTCAAAGTAATAGAAGTTTAACATTTGGATTTGATGAAATATGCATTAAAGCTCAAACAAGATTGATGGTACAATATTGATCCTGAGCTGAGAGTCCACGAGATTTGAGCATAGTGTTCAAAGTTTAATTGTGACCATTTGCATTTGAATATTTGAAGTTGTGAAGGAAATAATAGTGTCTAGTTTTTATACCATAACTTCTGATAAAAGATGAATTTTCTCATTTATTAAAAAGCAAAGTGGTATAGGAATCCATGATGCATCGATTGAACCTAAATTGAAGATTTGGAAGTGTGTCTAGATAAAGATATTAAGATTCAAAGTTAACTATGTGTTCTTTTTGTTTTGAAAGTGACCTAAGAAGGATATTTGAGCTTGTATTATTGTTTTATTGATGTCTCATTATGTATTATATATTTGGGAGTGTTGTAAACTACATGGTGATGCTCTATGTAGTTTTTGGAGGTGTGATCAATATATATTGAGTATGAACAATGCATAAAAGTATGACTATATATTTGTTCATGGTGACTGTGTGCATCATGTTAGTGTTTGAATTGTTTTAGAATATGTATAGGTGAGATATGTTGACTGTGATCATTTGAGGATGTCCTAAGGGACATAAAGAGTGGACCTATGTAATTGGAAATAGTCTTGTGTTCATGTTTTGCTTGAGGGTGAGATATATGGGTGAATATGTCTCCATGAGACCTATAAGAGCTACAAGTGCCTTGTTTAAAAGGTGTAGCTACTTAAGGGTGACCCATAGATGCTATGGCCAGCCCATGAAGGTTGTATTAAGCTTTGTCTTCTTAAGAGATATGTCTTAAGGGTTAAGACATTCCTAATGGCTAACCAAGATAGTGTTGATCAAGATTGCTCTATATATAGTGGAACCAAAGATGATGGGTTATAGATGAGTAGGACTTAGAGAGGTGTGAGCATTAAAGTGAAGAGGTTATGTTCCCAATGGTTGGGTTTATGAGTAGATCAAATTAAAGACTATAATTATGACTTATAGGTCATGTTTATGATGATAGAATATTGATCTTGGAGGTTGAGCATGAGAAAAAAAGATTATAGTGATCCAAAAGGATGTTTTGGATGTCTTAAATATGAGAAAAGGATTGTTGGTGCCTATTAGAGCTTGGTGGATGGTTTAAGAGATTGATCAAAATGTGGGTAGTGTGTATAACCATCTATTCATGTTATTGTTGTTGTGATAGAGTTTTTTCTAAGAAGTGTAGAGTGGTTCAAAAGGTGGCTTTGGAAGCATTAATTATTCAAAGTTAAAGAAGAGTTAATATACTTTGTATCTCCATCATATTGTTAGTAAATCAATTTTGAATAGATTGTGTTCATAGGTGTTGTTGTGGGTGTTTAACATCTAAGAGGGTATCATCTTCCTTACAAAGTGAAAATTACTAAAAGATCTAGTTGTTGTGGGTGTTTATCTAGATAGGTGTAGTATCTCCTTGTGGGATTATAGTCTCATAAAACCAAGAATGATAGTTCCTTGATTAGTAGCTTGTTAGTCTAAATTGGTTATTATTTTATAGGATAGTATTCCAATTGTAGGTTCTAGTGGGTTTTATTCCCCAAGAGGGTTTTTCATGTATGCCTTGTGTTATGTGCTTAATCTTGGATTATCTTTCTTGTACATTTCTATGAATGATGTGTATAATTCATGAATGCTTATGATAATTGATTAAAGACTTGTAAAGATCAGAATTGAATTTGAAACTAAAGTTGAAATATATGGGCTCACTGATTCACCCCTCTAGTGATTTTACCTCTAACATCAAGTTTAATACTAAATTCAATAGGAGTAGAAGTGGATTTACAATCAAGCATGTTAAACTTAACAAAAAGATTATGTGCATACTAAGATTGTGATACAATAATTGAATTTTTATCTTGAAATATATTAATTCTTGAAAAATGATGTAGAATGCCTAAATTAGTTATTTCAAATATTTGATGTAGTTTATCCTTAAATTTATGAATTAAATTGGTTAGACCACTAGCAATCAACAAATCATCAACATATAATATAATTAAAATCAAATGACCATTTTCAACTTTAACAAAGAGATCATTATCATAGTAGTAATTAGAGAAACACAATTCTTTGAAAAAGAAGTAATTTTAGAATACCAAGCTTGAGGATATTTTTTTAAACCATACAAATATTTATTTAACTTGCATACTTAATGTTCTCTATCAGGGTAAGTAAAACCTTTAGGCTGAGTGATATAGATTTCATATTTTAAATTATCATTTAAAAATGTATTATTGGCATCCATTTGGTGGATAACCCAACCATTTTGGGCTAAAAGAACAATAATAAGTATAATAATACTTATTTGTTTTATAAGAGCAAAGGTTTCAACATAGTCAATCCCAAACTTTTAGGTAAACCCACGAGAAACTAATCTAGCTTTAAATTTGTCAATTTTACTAATTGAATTATATTTAATATTATAAATCTATCTATAACTAAACATATGCCTTTTAGGTGGAGGAGGTAAAATATCCCAAGTCTAATTTTTAATTAAGACATTATATTTATACTTCATAACAACACTCCATCTATCATATTGAGTGGATTCCTCAAATGATTGAGGTTCACATTTATACATAGTTATTAATACATGATGAGAATGTTGAATTCTAATTAATTTATTAAGGTTAAAAACATTATAATATTTAATTAAGTATTCTTCCCATTTAGGTATTTTATATTGAATATAAAACTCAAGGGGTTCCTCAAAATCTAAGTTTTTAAAAACTATATCAACTTCCTCAAGGGAATCTATATCATCATAACGAGAAACATGAGAGTCAGGTTCATCAATAAAATAACACTGAGGAGGTTCCACATAGGGCTTAAAAATGAATTTTCAAGAATAAAAACATTCATATTCTCAATGATCTAACATTTAGAAGGATCATATACTCTTAAACCTTTCAAACATTTATAGATTGCAAAATTATTCTATCTATTTCTACAATGGTGTGGTTTTCCCTTTCAACAATACCATTTTACTCAAGGTAATAAGGATTTTTTAGTTTCATTTGAATTTTAAAAATAATGCAAAAATAATTAAACTCTTTACTAACATATTCACCACCATTATTATTTCTTAATATCTTAATAGAAAAATCAGATGCATTTTCAACATTAGATTTAAATTCTTTGAATTTAGACAACACATCATATTTATTTTTAATAAAAAATACCATATCATTATAATGTAATCATTAAAAATAAAAAATAAAATAAAAAGAAACATTAAGAGATAAAACTTAAAGAGGTCATACAATATCACTATGAATCAATTTTAAAGGATGAGAGGAATTTGTATCATGATTCTTGTGAAAGGGGTTAGTATGTTACTTATCATGTAAGAAACCCTCATAAGTTTCATGATGAGAAGGGATAAAATGAAGTCTAATAATAATATTATTTTTAGACATATCATGTAAACTTATAAAATTAACATGTCCCTAATCTTTCATGTCATAATTGAGATTCATTCTTACTATGCGATGAAAAAACATGCAAAAGAAGGAGAAAATATATATAAACCATTATTTTGAACACCTTCAACAATCAAGGAATCAGAATGATTTATAATGGACAAAATATATTTAAGTAATGTTACAATAAAATTATCACTTGTAAGTTGAGAACAAAATATCAAATTTTTTTTAAGTTTAGGTACATAGAAAACATCATTTATAGTAACATTTGAAAACATTAATTTTCCTTGTTTAGATATTTCTAAAAAATAATAATCTCATATATTATTTCTTTCAAATCACAAAAAATATTAGATAAACATGTTATATAGTGTGATGCACTACTATCTAAGATCCTCGCATTTTCATTTAAAAAAAATAAAGTAGCATATAAAGTAATAACATTTGAATCAAATTTGTTATTCTGATTAGGCTTTTGATTCTTCTTATTATTATTTCTTACGTTTTTTATTTTTATAAGATTGATTTATAATTATATCCTTTTTTTATAACAGGTTTCCCTTATATGACCAAATTTACCTTATATATTGTAATTTGTATTAAACTTAGGTGTATGACTCTTATTACCAAATTTCTTATTCATGTATTTGCCTTAAGCAGAATTAGGGTTAGATTTTTGGTTTTTAGTGTTATCAAAAACATTATTTAAAGTAAAAAGTGCTTGAGTGACATTCTCTTTAGAATCAAAATTGGTCATAACTTTCTCTTATTGAATTAGGAGGGCAGACAAAGTGGTAAGATCAAGGATATCTTGCTCAGTTTAATTTTTAGAATTCAAAATTGAAATGAAATTTTTAAAATTTTCATGAATATTTAACTGAATGATAAAATAAATCAATTAATCCTAAATCAAATTACAATTACATCTATCTAACTGATCTTTAATGTTTTTAATTTTAGGAAGAATATTCACAACTTTCTCATTAATTTTCGTAGGTATAGTTAGCAATTCAAGTATTAACTTAATAATCTTTGAGATATGAGTTCCCTCATGCATGGATTCAAAGAGTTTCTAGGTACACTAGGAGACTCTTGATTACCAATGTTGAGAAGGAATTCATACTTAACACTCTACAAGATAATGGACATAGCTTCTTGTGATTTTTGTTCAAATGCATTGGTAAGCTCAGGGGTCACACGTCATCCAAAAAGAGATTTTTTAGTCTCAATGACAATATTCCATAACTTTTAGGCCATAAATTTGGATTTAACATGAATTTTACATATTTTATAATTATTTCCATTAAGCATTTGATATTTATCTTTAAAAAATGAGGTGAAGCCATAACTTTCATTTAAATAGGACAACAGACAAATACTTAAAATGAAAAATTTTAGTTGAATTTTAACTTAAATTGATATTAAAACAAATTTAAAAGTAAAAACACACAATAATTATTCAATTTAATGCTATTAAAAGTAATAAATTATGAACTATTATGATAAAATAGGGTGTCACGAGTGTCACAAAAATACACTAAAAAAAGAAAAAAATAACAAATTAACATTTTTAAAAATAATTTTGAACTATTTTTCAAAATAAAGTGAATTAAATATAAACCTATACTTAATTACACAATTTATATGCCAAAAATGCAAGAAATTGAATTAAAGTTTCAATAATTTAGGTGTTGAAAGAGTTGCACTCAAAATGACCACTTAAGCACTATTATTAAAAAATGTGTAAAAAATAAATAAGATGATTCAAAACAAAAAAAATGACCACTCTACTTCATCTAGAATGTGCTAAAACTTAGAGATCAACTAGTTACATGACTATGTTTGTCAAGAAAATATTCACTAGGTCAAAAATTGAAGAACTAGATGACAGGTCACTGGTTTAGCATGTGAGAAAAGTTGGCACATGAACCAAAAATGGATTTAAAATTATACAAAATTTGAAAAAAAAAATTATCCAAGTCAAAAAATATTAATTTATGGGGTTTTGAACTTAGGAACTCCTTAGTTGTGAGATCTAGCAAAAAGATAGACCAACAACTCTTCTACGGAGCTTTTTACAACAATGCATGCACTAATCTATATTTAGACCCTTTTTATCCAATTATATATATATATATATATATATATATATATATATATATATATATATATATATATATATATATATATATATAATGTGCATGTAAATAACATAAGTGAAAAAAATTAACTTTTTATTAATTATTTCTTTTTTCAAGGTGGGACCTGGGGTTTGGAAAAAATAAATTAATAAATAGTTTATTTTTAAAATACATTTCCAAAACTATATGAATTTAAAAAACATAACTATAGCTTCATGATGGAACTCTTGTAGGTGAATAAATTATCATAGAAAATTGAATAGGCTTTTAGAGACCTCTAAAATTTGTCAATCCTCCTAATTTTTCTAACTGAAGATGAAAGAAACTTAAAAATTGAATTTTGGATGACAAATGAATTTTTCCAAGCTCTTAAGTTTCATAATGGCACTACACATAAAAATTCTAGATTTTTGATAAAGGCTTTTCAGGGTCTGAAGAAAATCTTAACCTCCTTAAATATGCATAATTACTATTTAGCAACAACTAGACCTGAAAATGATTGAAAAAACAATTTTTGAATTTATTCATCAGGCATGGGCCATACACTAGGCCAATGGCATCCCAAGATTTGAATAACATAATTTGAATAAATTAATATATCAAATATTGATATTTAATTAAATATAATTTGCTTGTCAAGATTCTACACTCCACAGGGTCTGATATAATGAAAGAATTCATGTATACATATATGTATTAATACACAAGATGAGATATAGAAGTGTAAATGAATAGGAAAAGAATATGAGACAAATTACATAGATATTTTAAAGTGCAAAAACCTCCAGGAGGTAAAAAAATCCATGAGTGATATTCAATAATGGAAAAACCAATAACCCCAATACAAAACTTCTTTCTTCTCACTTCTTCATAGAATGACCTTCACAAAACTCTTTTGTTCACCTAAGATATTTATAAATCATCAAGATCAAATAAATTTACAACAAGATTAAAACCCTATTCATAAAATTCATGAGGGTAGGTGACCATTGTGAAATAATAGGTCCATCCATCCTGAAATCACATTTAATAAAATTTGGTAAGAATTGAATAATTATAATATTATTATTTATTTAATTGAGGTTTTTATTTTGGATTAATAAATAATATATTATTCATTATTTAGTTAGAAAAAATGTGATATAAGGGCTAATTAAATAACACTTAGTCATTAAATGTTCTAACATAATTAGATGGTAGCATTTCTTAGGCCCAAACAACAACAAAATCTAGTGGTCCTATTGAGAGCATACTTAGAAGTCTTTGGCCATGACATAAACAAAATTATGTTGAATCTAGAATTAACACCATTAGGTGTGACTAAAAAATTTGATCTTCATTTTTTTCCCAACCATTATACATTCCATTATAATCCATCTCACCATTTCCAAATCAAACCTTTTATCCACTATTTATCCATATTTACCATCTCTAGCCACACATTCCTTGATAGAGGTTATGAATATATCTTGTATTAAATTTTGAAGGAAACATAATCAATGACCAAAAATATCACAACAACATTAGTAGAGCCCAAATTAGTAGTAGGTTCTTGATAGAATAACTATTCAAAATGGGTGTGTGATACCAATTTAAATATTTGACCATTCTGGTTATATCATCTATTGATCAATATGTGCATCTCCACATCAACATGAACAAAAAAATCATTTAGATTGCCTTGCCCTTATTATTGTTTCATACCTTTCCATTTACCTTACCTTATCATTTAGGGACAACCCTTTTACCATTATAGAACATTATGGTTGTATCATATTCTAATTAGGATGTACATCTCCACATCATCAAGAAAAACAAAATCATTTATTATTCCTTGACCTCTGACTTACCATTTCCCTTGAATTTTGATTGACCTTATCATTCTTCCATACCCTTAACCCTTTACTAGCTAGTTCTTTTTATCTAACCCCACTTGTCAGATTTGGCCTTGGTTCTGATTCATTTGTACTTTAAGCACTTTTAGTGGTTGATGATAAATTTAGTTCCAAAAATTATTTTAGAATTAAACATTTAAATGGCAGTATATGAAATCTATATGATAGTGGTTCTATAAATTATATCCTTCATTTATTTTTATAGTTGACTAGTGTCATTGATTATAACCACCTTTGGGCAAATCAGTGTCTTGCCCTATGCTACTAATTATAACTACCTATGGGAAAATTAGTACCACTGACCCTTTACTATTATTTCCTAATTATAACTACCTATGGAAAAATTAGGGACAACACATTTTATATGCATTGACCCATTACCTTGCCACTATTATTACCATTTGCCTATGTCTAAAACTTATTGGTATTTAGTTAGATGCCTTTCATGTAGGCATAACTATAGTGACTTGAAGTCTTATTTGGGACTATGTAGGCAACACTCAATTCATGTTGAGGTTAGCTTAATTACCCCCTTATCCACACTCTTACCATTTTATTAGTTGGAACTTAATATATCTTGTAATTCTTGATTGAGTTAAGATGCCTATAAAATTCCAAAAACATTTTTAATAGTTTCAAAAACCCCTAAACATTCATAAAGATCTAGAAAACCCTAAAAATTAGATATTTGGCTTAAAATATCCTAGAGAGTTATAAATCCCCCAAAAAATAAAAAATCCAAAGACATTTATCCAATATAAACCTAGTAATCCATCTTTGATCTACCATATTGGTTAAAAATCCATTTTTGGTTCCAATCCATTCTATTTTCATTGGGGTGTGACCTTCACTTTACATGTATCTTTGCTTAGAGGCATCATCCAATTCACACTTTTTAGCCAAGATTGTAACGTTCACCCTACAGGGGAAACACCAAAGCATGTAGCTTATACTAGGATATTTTATCCCCACATGTTTTTCCCTTCCACATAACCTTTCTTGAGGGAACCATATGTTTATCATTCCATTGATCCTTCACATGTAGGTATTAACTTGGTTAATGATAGGATTTTTTCTATTACTTTTACTTTCAATCTTTTTGTATGTGTGTTTGCTTAGTTATTTGTTTGTTTATTTTCCTATTTTTGGATTTCATTATTATGCCTTGACTCAGTGTATATGCATTTATTGGGTGATTCTTTGTGCATTTTTCTTGAGTTCATCCATATTCATATGCCAACATTGTCATCATGGTTTTTATCATTGGTATACTATTTTCTATTTTTTATTAGATCAAGAGTTAGTCCTTATATACATTATGGCCTAATCACCATGGTTTTTTATATCATGGTTTATCTCATCACATGCTAAAAAAAAATTAGTTTAGTGGATCTTACAAGTAATGGTGCCATAGAAGTCCTTTTTTAGTTTGGTAAATCCTCCCACCCTCCTTGTTAAAATAAACCCATTAACCATTCTAGTTATACTAATGCTAATATGGATGAGCATCTTTAAATTTTTACGTATAACTAAAACATTCACATTGATCAATTCTTATTCTTATATTCTATTCCTCATTCAATTTTATCTTACTAATGGGTGAATTACATTGGCCTGGAATCTATTTAGACTATGGAGGTAGTGCTTAGATGCATTACATATCTTAGGTCAGCTCAACCACCTTTTTTCTTCCAATAATATCTTTCATCACTTTGTGTATCCTCATGTGCCTAGTTTTTTTTGTCTTCTTCATTCATTATACCATTATATCTACATTTTTAGCCACTCATATTTAATATGTGTAATAGTTTATATCCTTGATTTATGCTTTCTACTCTACCCTATTGGGGCACAACCAATTTATCATGTTAAAATCTACCCTGCCAAGGTAAAATCATTATTTAATTTAGGTCATCAAAATGATTATAATTGCCTTTGGGTAAATCATTATTTTGACCCATCTGCCCTATTGGGGCACATGCATGTGCCATTGATTATAACTACCTTTGGGCACATTAGTGTCTCTAATTCTATTAATGATTATAATTGCCTTTGGGAAAATCATTATTTTTATCAATGCATGATAGAATTAGATCAATTATAATAATCTCATCCATGGGTTAACTTCTTTATTATTCTTGATTTTTTTTCAAGGGATCGTCCATCAATCATATATATCAGCCACTCCCTCAAGGAGACATCATGAGATTCCCAAACATTATTTGGAGCATCATTTTTCAATCATTATCTTCATTTTTCTTCTTAACAACTTTTTCATTCTTTGAAAAGACATTACTATTATTGTGTCTTTCAATGCCTACTCAAACAGGGGAAAAATGTAGACACTTTTTTTTTGGCCACTTTCTTGTCTAAATATACATCAAAATAATTTCTTGTAATCAATGCAAACTAAGATTAGAAATCACTATTCATCCCAAATTCATCTAGACATTGGACATACATGCCCTAAATCATGTCATTGAATCCCTAATAGGAAAATTACCTTATACTCAATAATAACCTCTCTCTGATTCATCCCCAGTCAAATTGTGACCTAGAAAATTGATGTTTTTGACCATGTGTGAGGGACAACATGTTAGAATTCATAAATTGCAATAAAAGTAATCAGAATTACTTAATTGATTAAATAAAATAATATGGGTAGTTGAAATATCCATGGAGAATTCATGAATTTCTATTTTTGGACATTCAAAAATTCAAGAAAAATATATGAAAATGTGACATCATGCCAAATTATCAAGACACTTTAAAATATCAAGAATTAGGTGGGAGACAATCATTCTTGACCCATGTCTCTCACATGGCCCTTTGATTTTCATCCATTGACCTTGATCTTAAAATAGATGGTCATAATTTAATTAATTTATGGCCACACATCTTGATCTTAAGATGGAGGATCACAAATCATTCTCTTCATTTATAAAAATTATAAATACAAGTGACATGACCATTCCTAAAAATCCTCTCAAGTTAATGTTATGATGCTAGATTGATTAATGATAAGATTCACATAACCATACATGCCAAGCTAATTTCCAAAGTGAACAAGGTGAAATGATGCAAGAGAACCATTGATAAAGACTCAATTTTCCACAATCTAAGCAAGCTAACTACCTCAATAAGTAATTTAGAGCTATAAGGAAGGTAAAAGTGTCTTTTATATCCTAGTTGTGTTTTTTTTTTGTTCTTATTATTTATGTTCCCCCAAGTATCTAGGCTTAGGAATGTTTTGTCTTAATCTTGTTTTTTGGATGTTTGATTCTACTAACAAGTGATTAATGCATTTTCCTTGGATTCCTTGCATACAAGTGTCTCCCATGTATAATGCTTCCTCACAGATAGACTATGTCTTACCTCATGTGACATCAAGTTACACGTAAACTACATATACCCTACCATAGCAAATCACCATGCCTATAACATCTAACAACATCCCTTATTACTTTCACATGTATTCTAAGTTTACCCATCCAAATAACTACTTTCCATCCTATTCTAATTTGTCATATAAATATTCATTTTTTCCCTCTAACAATTATCATAACTTCCCCTATGTGGCTCCCCCTTTTAACTCTAGTCCCACTGTAACCACAACAGACTTTAGCAACATGGAGACCTATAGTGAATATCCTAAATAGCATCTAGATACCAATATGTAGGGGGTTCTTCTTCCATTCCCCTTACCTAATATTATTAAGTTTAAAGGGGAATGGGATCCCAATCCACATGTAAAATCCTATGCTACCACCATCATGGAACTTCTACCTTGGGATGGGGTTGTATCGAAGATCTTTCCCAAAACTCTAAATGGGATAACAAAGCCTTCCCAAGAGGTTCACACACTCTTTTTGATAACTTATAACTGAATTCATCAAATCCTTTGACATGAACAAAGTTTTTAATATTGGCATACATGATTTCTTACATATCAATTAATAATACAATGAATCATCCACCTATTTCATCACAATATGGAAATAGGTCCTATACTCCTCTACCAGTGCACCTAACATTCACCAATAGGAATTATGTGATATTTTCCTTCATTAAATCAATAAGGAAATAAGGGAAGATGTCCATAAGTTCCCATATAGATCATATAAAGAAGCCCTTGAGATTGCATTATGCATTGACCGAGTAGCCATCAATAGTAAGCGATGAACTTATAGGACTAATGGGCACATTGTTACCCCTAGCCAAAATAATGGAGGTTATTACAATGTAAACCCAAACAACATAAATAACCAAGGTCCTAAAATCTTTAACTAAAATTGGAATGCTACCATTGATGATATCCTCAATCAAACCAAGAATAAAAACCTTATACATAATAGTCAATATCAATGTATAAATAAAACTAACAACAACAATAATAATAATAATAATAATAATAATAATAATAATAATAATAATAATAATAATAATAATAATAATAATAATACAAGGGTCAAAAATCAAAGCCCCCTCCTACCATTCACATGGTTAATTTTAATTGATCAATGCCTTTTAATATCAATACCAAAATCATAACCAAAACAACTATTAATCAAATGAATAATACCCCCAATTATAAAACCAATAATATTACCCATGCAACAACCAATAGGGGTTTGGATAGCAAGGATAAAACATGATACCTAAGGACTATGACCCCAACATCTATTGTCTCTTCCATAAAGTCATAGGTCATGACACTCAGGGTTGTTGATAGTATAAAAAGTTCATACAAAGTCTCCTAGAACACCAAAGCTAAAAATCCATGGATATTTTCCTAGTAAATGCCAATGTAAATACCTAAACCACCTCAAATGGTGTTGTTTCTCCCTAAAACTAGAACCTACAAATATATCACAACCTTTTCCCTAGCCATAAAAAACACCTTACTCAAATTTAATATCAAAGTAACTTGTATGGTCACCCCATTCAACACAACCAACCTATGATGAGGGTCACTTATGATACTGAAGCTTCCACCCTAGGGACCACAAACCCCGATTTGGCTCCACAATTGGAATGCATGGTAAACCCATGATGTTATGAGTCATAGACCTAGAAGTTGAAGAAGAATAAAATAATGTAACTCATATAATAGAGTAGAAACCTATATCCCTCCACCCCTTGAACATATTAGAAATAAAGAAAACCCCTAAGCCAATTGTAAATTATGGTTTGATCTTTGAATTGACTAAAACCTTCTCCCAAATTTCATTTCTAGACCTGATCAAGAATTTTCTCACTCATTGATCAGCCTTTATCAATACCCCAAGACTAAGAAACATATCTATCATCAATCATCCCCCTCAATCTCAAATTAACCACATTGATATGGATATGTTCCCACTTTTTCAAGAGTCATGAGATGTTAGCTACTTATTTAATCTATGAAACCTCACACCTAACTTTGAACTAATAAGGAGAGGATATCTAGTCTTATTCCTATAAGTATGGATCTAAAACAACTATGTGAAGAGAGTTATGGTTGATGAAAGAGCAGATGTGACCATCATCACCTTTTATTACCTAGAAAATCTTAGTTATGGAGAAACCAACTATTCTAAAATGTGCAACACTCTATGAGGCTATGATAGTCTCAAATCCATGTCTGTTAGGACTATCATACTCCTAGTCACATTGGGTCCTGAGATGGTATTAATGGATTTATATGTCATTAAATAAAGACACCAATTATAACATGATCTTAAGAAGGCCTTGGATACATAAAATTAGGTATATTCCTTTCACCTTTTTCTATTAATTATAACTCTTATACCTAGGGAGGGTTTTTGTTGCTCAAGGGGATCCTAAACCCTTTGATATGTTACAAACTACTATGCACTAACAACCTAGGTTACACATCAATTATCACTTGCCTACTAATGGGGTCATGAATCCCCCATAATTAGCCAACATTACTAGATCCTCACATCCTAAGTTGGTCATATTAAATTAAGGGGATGAAATACTTTAAGCTTATTAAAAGAGAAATTGGAAGAAAAAGATATAACCATAACTAAAAAAGTGTCTGACTTAGAACCAGTCACTGGTGCAGTAATTTTCACCATGTTTATCATTGAAATCATCAGTCTCCTAGAGAATGACATTCCTCTAACTCTCTTATTTTATCTATAACAATTAGGTGTAGACACTCCTTTTTTACCACTTTTATGTCTAAATGGAAATTAGGTCAGTTTCTAGCAAACAACACAAATTAAGCCTAGAAATCATTTAAATACCCAAATTCATCTATACACCTAGTTTCCATCCTCTAAATCACATTAATGCATCCCTATTTGGGGTAATACATTTTATATAACAATAAACTCTCACTAATTCATCCCTAATCAAATTACAACCTAAAAAATCATCAATTTTGACCAAGTGTAAAGGACAACCATGTCAAAATTTAGAAATGGCAATTAACCTAATCATAACTGCTCAAATGATTAAAGCTAATTAAATGGTTAGTTAAAACATTCATGGATAATTTATGGATTTATAAAAATATAAATTCACAAAATTCACCCAAAAGATGAAATCATGCATGACATGGGCCAAAAGTGGTTAAACACTCCAAATTCAATGCAAATAAATATAAATTTGTGATAGCCAGCCTCATAATAAAAACTTAATTACCTCATTTATGGCCTTGGGTCTCTAAAATTGAATGGATTTATGGCCACACATATTTATTTCAATATGAATGTTCACAAATTAGTCTCTTCATTTCTAAAAATCTATAAATTGAAGGATCCTCACACACCTTCAACAAAGTTTCTCAAGCCAAAATTACTATGCATAAATCCATAGAGGATGCTTCATAATCAACACATGTCATAGCCAATTACCAATGGTAATAAGGGGAGATGATGAACATGCACCATTTCTAATGACTCATTATCCACAAGCTGAGCACATTCCACTCTTAGGCTAACTAGCAAATCAAATTATCAAGGGAGGTGAAAGAGTTTGTTTTTGCCTTCTTGTATTTTGTTTGCTTGTTATTTGCTCCCCCAAGTATCTAAGCTTGGAATGTTAGTCTTATATGCATTTTTGGTTGATTTATCTCTACTAACACATAAAATAACATTATTTTTGAATTTTTTGATTACATAATGGCACCCTTGGTGGGACAATGTACCTCACATTCATCTTAGGAGTGCTTTGGGACTCTTAAAAATAAAATAAAACTCAATTTAGGCATTATTTTTAGATTTTTTAGCTAATTTTCCCATGTTTTTATTGACTATGGAATTTCAAAAAAATCCACTATGAAACTATGAATTTGTAAAAATCATCAACAAAATCACTCAAAGAAACTGTGAAATTATTATAGGGAATCATAAATTTATCTTTATTTTTACTGCTTCCTATGAAACTATGAATTTAGAAAGATAATCAATGAAATCATGAATAGTTTTCAAGAAATTATTTTCAATATTTCTCTATTTTACTAGTTTTCCTACATAATTATGAATTTGTAGCTATTAATCATGAAATCATGCAAGAAAATCATGAAATCATTTTCCTCTATTTCTCTATATTTTTCTATGCAGGTTTAAATAGTTATAAAATTATGCACTTTATCAATGAAAATGCCTACCTGAATAGTGAAATCATCATCCAGAGTTATGAAATTATCATCTAAATTTGTGAAATCATCTACTTGAACATTGAAATCATCATCTAGATTTGTTAAATTATCATCTAGATCTATAAAATCAGTACACATAATTATGAAATCATTATAAAACTTCAAAATCACCACTATAAGTTTTTTCCATGTTTTTTACTATTTTTCATGAATTTTTTATTACCTAATAATTTTGTAGGTTGTCTTAACTGTGCAACTATGAAATCATTCTAGAGATAAATTTTCATGGTTTTTAATTTAAATTTGTATTTTTCCCTTCCTCTTTTGGTCCAATCATATTTATCATGAGTTATTGCAAGTTTTCTTAAGCAAGGAGAAACAAATTTAAATCCTAGCAAACACATCTTTCACATTTTTTTGGTGTTTAAAAATTAAAAAATATTTCCATTTTGGTTCTTAAGACTCTTTAACTTTAGAATTTATTTAGAATTTCCTTTTGTTTGAGTGTTATTTGGAGAAGTTATGTGTATTCTCACACCTACTTAGGGTGACTCAAAAACATAACTAGGCTACTTGTTTCTTGAATCCCAAAGTTCAATCCATGTATGTTCTCCCCTCCTTTTCTTAAACGTGGGTGACTTAAAATTGAATTTTTCCCTTTTTATTTTTTGTCTTAGAAAATGAGAGTTCATTTCCTCCTCATAATTTATTTAGGGGTACATTTACCTAGGGTTTCATCTCTCAACATAATACTAACCCCATTATCTGATGGGGTATATAAATTTGACACACTATTTAATTAGACAGTGGTTGAGTAATTAACTTGACAAGTTTAATAGATCCCTAGAACATGTACTTACTAGACATAAAAATTCACTAAGAAATTGACAGATGAATTAGTTGAGAAAGGGATAGGACCTTTTTATAACAAGCTAGTTCTAGTCACATCAATTTGACAAATATTCTAAAGTGCCATTTTGGGACCATTTTTAAATCCAGAGAGATAATTTTAGACTAATATTCCTCACTTATCATGGATTATCTTACCATTATTGAGTTAATTTAGCACTCTAAGTTACATGTCAGGTACAATTTCTTGAGAGATGGAGGGGGGATAAACATTCTACCTTCGCGTACTTTTATTTATTGGATTAACATTTAATTACTCTCAAGAATGATTATATTGGTGGAGTTTGGTGGATACAATGCAACCTTGTGATAGTTATTAAAATAAGAGCATGTACTTATTTGCTTCTTATTTATTTGCATGTTGAGTCCAAAACCATTTTAAATAATCAAACAAGTAAAATTTCAAAACACATGATACTTACACATTTACACCAAGAAGTGTTATGCTTCCTAATTATTCAAAGTCATTTTCCTTAGCCTAAAAAAATAAAAAAACCCAATTCATATTTTGATTTCTAAAAGGCATTGTTATGTTACCCATTTTGGTCTAGATTATTTCTCATTTAGAGCCCATTCACAACCAAGTCTAAGGTCCCAAAATATGGAGTCCAATTCAAACCTAGCATTATTATGTTATTCACTTAAATCCATGAGCCTTTGTTAAGTGAAATTTCCCCTTCGACTAAGTTCAAAATCCAATTTTGAGTTCAAATCTAAGGATAATTAGTTTATGCTTGAGTCTTGCCTATATCTTGGGCTTAAATTGTTTACTTTTTATATTTAGATTATGTTACTTGGATTGGCTTTAAGTTTCATCCTTAGACCTAGACCTAGTTTTATTTTAGTTTAGTTTAAGTTTTTTTCCTAGACCAAATTCAAGCTTTTATTTCAAAATCCAAGTTTATTTAGACCTATATTTATACATAGACCTTTTCCAAAACTAGGTTCAAGTTTCTTATTTTAGACCATTTTCTAAGGAACAAGTGCACTTTTGCATTAGACCTAGACTAATTTCAAGTCCATTTCAATTCAATCAATTTCTAAAACCAAACCAAGTTTCAATTCCAAGATGCCAATTGTTAGAGGGGTTTTTTATGCATAGCACAACCTTAACAAGGTAACCTCTAACATTTTAAGATCTCAATAGAGGTAAATTCCACTCCAAGGCATGAGTTATAGGTATACAATTTATTTCAACCTATTTATGGAATAATTAGTAGGGAATGTAGGTTGTTGACAAGGTTTTTAGATGGAGGTGTCATTCCTAAAGGATTGTGAAACTCTATGTGAATTGGATGGGAAGATGGCTTCTAATCTAGAGTGGGAAGGTATAAAAACAAACTCAAAAAAAAAGAGGGGAGGGTAAGGAAAAAAAGAAAGCTTATTTGGTTCTTAGGAACTACTCTCTTGGTTGGTTTATTAAAGTACAAGTGCTTTGAAAACCTATGCCTGTTGCTAGCAATAATTGCACACACATAGTCAGACACAGCTAAGAAGTCTAAGGAAATAATGATGGAAAAAATTCACAAGCCTCAGACAAAGGTTACTCCTTTTAGGGTTGCTATTACACACCCTTAATTACGAGATTATGGCTTGGGATAGTGGAGTATCTAAGGTAGCTGTTACATACACACATAAAACTACATCTAAGAAAACACTCATGTACAATTAAAATTATGAATCAATTTTAAATTAACTATATTAACCTATATATTTGCCAATATTTCAACATCTATCACACATCTACAGATGAGTAAATTAGTCAAAATAATCAAGAATTCATTTGCATCTATTGCAAAATAAATATTATTGAAACATATAAACAAATAATGTAACAACTAATTACACATAAATTGAAAAAAAAAATGCAAAAACACATTCATTGATGATCAAACTTTATGTTGCTCCTATATTCAAAAATTCTTTGACAAAAATCCAAGTTGGATCAAAATTATTTATATAAACTTGGGGGAGGGTTCACTTCATCCTCCAAGTTCATGTAAGGTCATTACATGTGATAGTCAAAACATGCATTCTAACTAAGGTCTAAAAGGGTATAATATTCTACTTATAGTTATTCATTTAAAATAGCCTTTGCCAAGGATATGCAATATGTGCATGCATATAAATATAGAGGTAATTTTTGACAATTATAACTTGAACTATATAAAAACTATAAATAGGTACACCATTTACTAAAACTACACATGCCTCCTTTTATAGGTTATGAGAACAACTTGTTGATATTTCAAATTAGCCACCTTAAAATGGAACTCTGACGTATGTATGAAGGATAAAAATCACTTTACCAATGTTTTAGAACCAGTGGCACTATTGTTAGCCATGACTAATCTAAACTATGTATTGCATGCTTATCCATGTTTTTATAGAATCTAAAAATTCACTTTTATATTCATCATTTAGATTAAGACATGTGTGTTAATATTATATCTTGACAATGAGAACCAATGTTTATTTACATATATAGCTCAAGTTTCCAAAGATCTATGTATTCTATCCATAATGCCCTACTAACTATAAAAATGTGACATGTGTCAACACCTATTTGAGTTCAAGATCTTTGAAAAGTCCACCTAGTACTAGCACTATTGATCCTTATGTAATGTTTTAACATGGTTCATTAGATTTTAGTGCTTTTGGATCATTGAATCCTCCTATTTTTCTCTACTTCATATGTGTGCCACTTGGTAGCTATTTAAGGCCTCTGAGTTCTATGTATTGGGCTACTTGCTTCTTCCCATGGGTTGTTATATTTATGTACTAGGCTCTCATGATGGTGACGCTTATCACTCTCATAAAGATTTGACATTTAAACTTGCTCTCATGTTATTTGATAAAATTGGCCTAAGTAGATGCATGCCATAGGATATTGGCTTAGAAATTTTGACTTGTACTTTGATCATGTGGTTATGCCACTTAAAAACTATCTATTTAATCTAGGACCTTTGAAAATTCCTTATCAATCTTGCACCATTATATCAACTATACAGATCAATATGAACCATTAATATTTTAGGTCCACTTTTTAATCCAATGAGTAATTAAGAAAGGTTTAATTTGATGTTCATGAAACCATTAACTAATGTCTTTGTGACCATCAGATGATGTTCATGTGACTATCAAATTTAATTCTATAAATTAGCCATTATTGAGGTTAAATTTGACATTCACATGACTATTAAATGACATCCTCATGACCTTAAAATGATGTATGGATGGACTACCAAATTTAATCTCATAAGTTTGACACATTTTAGATCTTAAATTTGGCATTCATTTGACCATCAAATGATATCATCATGATCATCAACTAACGTTTACATGAATACCAAATTTAATCTCATCAACTTAACATGTGTCATTTTTTTGAGATTCTCTGCTCCTGTAAACATAATTAAAAAATCACTTATCATAATACTTTAGGAAATATGAATAAAATAATCTATATAAATATTCTAGCCTAACGTCTTAGTATTAGTAAAATATGGTTGGGATGCTTGGCTAAAATCTTAAATCAAGCTCAAGACATAATGAAAATGCTCTCTAAGCAAGGGTGCCACTTGGTAGTATGGTATTTATTTTGGGTAATTTTTGTAGGGAAATTATCATGGGATTTCTATTGTTGGGACCCTAAATTCATCAGACAAAATGTCTAAGACATAAAATTCTAAGGAATTTCATTAAGGGAATTATTTCAGATAAAAGGTCCTCAATAATTCTTTTGAAGACTCAATTCTCTCAAATAAAATGTTTGAGGGAATTCTTGAAGGGATGGTCTCAAAAGGGCTGAAGGGTATAATGTCCTCGACAAAATATCTAAAAGAATTGGCCAAAGGGTAGAAGGCCTGAGACAAAAGTCCCAAAAGATAAGTCTCAAAGGGAAAAAGTGCCCAGGATAAAGTCTTGAAGGGCAAGTCATGGAGGGGAAAGGGCCTAGGACAAAGTCCTAAAGGGTAAGTGGCCACTTTATAAAAAGTTGAAGTGCCATTTTAAAAATTTATAAAGGGTCAGTTCAAAAATTTTGAATGGCATGTGCCCTTATAGGAATTATTTCAGACTTTTTGCATCGAACAAAATGTTTGAGACACAAATCTTGAAGGAAAAGTTTTGGGGAAAAAGTCCTAAAAGGTTAGGCTCATAAGGCAAAAATTCTTGAGACAAAAGTCCCGAAGGGCATGTTCAAAAGGGACAAAGGTTATAATTCATGATGAAAATTATTAGAGGGTCTACTTCATATGGTACATTTTGATGGGAAAGGAACCTTCAAAATTCTTGAAGGGTAACCATAAATGTCTCAAAGGGCACTTTCAAAAGGCTGAAGGGTATGTTTAGAAAGTATAAAGGAATATGTGTCCTTGACAAAACTTTTGAAGGGTAATTCAAAAGTAAAGGGTCATTTCAGAAGTCCTAAAGGATTTCTATAGAGAAAAGTATTTTAGACAAAATGTCAACAACAATTCTCCTAAAGACCTAATTCTCTCAGAGAAAATGTTCGAAGGAATTCAATTGGCTTAGGGAAAGTGTCTCAAATGAAATTTTTGAAGAAAAGGTTTAAAAATTGAAAGGTGCATGACAAAATTCCTAAATGAAAAGTATAGAGGGGATGAAGGGTAAATGCAAAAGGTTTGAAGGAATTTTTTCAGGTAAAATGGCCACAATAAAAAAGCTAAAAGACATGTTGCACAAAGCCCAAAGGATAGGTTCAAAAGGCCAAAGGGAAATCTCAAAAAATGCCAAAGGGAAAGTTACATAAATCTTGAAGGGTAGGTTCAAGGGGGCCAAAGGGCAATTCTATTTGGAAAAGTGTATTGTCAAGAGTGTATGCAAGAATAATTCCAATTCAAGGAAATTATTTCAAACAAAATTATTATAGGTAAAATGCTATGAAGAGAAAATTTTATCAGATAAAATGTCTGACATGATAAAAACAAAGACCAATTCATGTAGAATAAAATTTTCAAAGAGAAAATCTCAAAAACATAAATCCTTACAAAGACTCTCAAATAAGGTTAGTCCATGAAAACATAAGTCCAAAACAATTAACTCGAAGTAACAAAACTGATAGAACAAAAGATTTAGTCTATGAAAACATAATATCAATTCCATCTTGACAAAGCATAAGAGGCCTAATCATTATCTTTTCCCAAAATTTACATAAACATATAGAAGAGGGGGATCAAAATCAAGACAATAATCTAAAAAAAGTGGGTCCCCATTTCCTATGGAAAGAAGGGGGATGATGGGTACAATAAATGGTGACTTACAGGGGGAATACTCTTGAGTATTCAAGAACCTATAACTCTAGCTTGAAATCCTAAATCGATTATAAAGTGTGTCATATAATGATACTTAAATCAAAAACATGAAAGAGACTACTAAGTATATTGACACAACATACTTGCCTTCTAATGTTTTTAAATCTTTGTGTGTCAAATGTGTAGTTTATTTAACCCATGCTATGATGAGTTTTTCAAAGGCTTTGATGGGGCTATAGGTTTCATTCTAGTATATGTTAAAGCTCAAAGATAAGGGAAGTTCATTCATTTCTATACTATCAGCTAGGCATCCATAACTTTGATAGAGATACCCTAGGTTCCTTCTCTTCTTATTCCATTATTTTCTTTTGATCATGATGCATGGTACATTTAAATTATTTCATCATGTGAGTCTTTTGATTTTATTTTGCTCTTTTGAGTCCATTGGTTCTTTCTCTTTTTTTTTCAATTTATTCTTAAATAGAAAAGAGAAGAGCTAGAACCCCAGTGAGCTGGTATAATTATAAAGCAAATCATTACTAGAACATCCCTGCCAACCACATCTATTCCTAGAATTATCATTTCCAATGAGTATTCAATGTGATAAGTGTATTTTATCCAATAAAAAAATATTTTTTTTAAAAATTGTATGAAGTACTCTGAGATTAACTTCCACATGCCTGGTAAAATTATTCAATTGTGACACCATTCATAATAATTCATGATTACCTACCTTCATCCTAAAGACTCAAAAACATAGAAGTACACCCAATCTATAAACTAGTCCCAAAATGTCAATATTTTAATTTTCCTCTTTTTCACAAGTCATAAGCTCAATTGGTTTGGATTCTAACTTGTTTATAGTTAGAGAAAATGCAATTTTGATCATTAGAGAAATTAAAGAATAACTAATCTAAGAAAGCACTGAAATCTAATCTAGAAAATAAGAAACTAGTCTATGAAAGCAAAATACCAAAATTAGGAAAGATTAATCTAATAAAAACAAATGACTAAAACCAAGAAACCTAACCTACTCCTACTCTAAAGAAAACCCAAATAAGATTAGGGATGGATTTGGAAATTCATTTTGTTATGTTTCTCATTCTTGGGTAATACCAAGGTTTTACTATTTAATATTTTGAGATAGGTAGGGACATCCTTGTGTTCATTAAGTATAATTTTGAGATTTCTCCTTATATTATAAAACAAAAAATTAGGATTACTCATTGGGACATCTCATACATAATAAACAAATAACTCTTCCCTATGATACATATGTTCTAAAAGCTCACCATTATTACTCATGTATTTAGGAGAACCTAATTCAGATAAATAATCCTCAAAATTACCTATTGAGGTGGATATTAGATTTGACCTACAATATTGAAAGTCATCATCCTCTATGAACTCATTATGGGAAAGGTCCTCAAAGATAAAGTCAGAATCATAAGTATAATCATGAACAATATATTCCTCAAAAACTTTATTTAAACTCTCACTTTGAGTTTGAGCTTCAATATTTGAATGAATCATCTCTTGACTTTCCAAATAACAAATAAATTGTTTGTTTATATGGGTCTCACTATTTCTAATCTTAGGAGTGAATGATTCATTAAATATTAATTCCAGAGGGATCATCTCATCCAATGCATTTTGTTGATCCTTTTGTTGTTGTTATTTCAAATAGTTATGCTCTAGAAGATATGTAACTTCATGGTAATCATATGTACAATCAAAGTTATTTAATTCAATGTTGAGTAATGTTGATGTCCACACACATGGGGGTTCCTCATCAATCACATAATTAACCACAGTCTCATACACATTAGAGTTAGGAACCAAATTAAATTTATCATCTATCAAATCAAGACATGAGCATCTATGTGAATTAATTCCATAGAAGGGAGCTTAGAAATATATTCAAAATTATTGAGGGAATACAACATACCTTTTTCATTTTCTCCATGATAAAGATACATACTTGCCTCAGGCATGACATAATATAAAATCTCAATATTGGAGCCTAAATTATCACAAGAGAATAAGTCAAGCATATAATCATCAAATGACTCTTCTCATAGAGATTATAATGAAAAATGATAGACACAAGAGTCATCAACACCATCTTCAAAGCTAATATCTTCTTTTTCAAGGTAAAGTGATTGATCCTCTTCTTGGGCATATTCTATCTCATAGAGTTTCCGATTGACACTTTCCTCACCACTACCATTTCTTTCTTTAATTATCTCATCAAATATAGGGATGAAATCAATATGATCCAATTCTCCTAGCTTGATGGATTTCCTCTTCTTATTTTTGGTATCTCAATTTTTCCTATAATATTACAATTTATTTTTTGATGGTTGTAATGAGTTCTTATACCTCTTTTATGATCCAATCATCCTCTCTATTTGGGATCTCTTCTTCTTTGTGTATACTTCCTAGATTAAAAGGAACCCTTTCCACTATGTTCCAGTTTGGAAAAAATAATAAACTTTCTCTTTGGATGGCTTATGTACAATTCATATCTAATATATCTACAAAGAACCTCATAGAAGGTGTTAAATTATTTTTTAAAGCATGACCATAAATATTTGGACCAAATCATATCAAAAAAATTTCCTCAAGATCACTCCAACTAGTAATATAACTAGTTGTCAACTTTGTAAGCCAATCATGCATCTCTTCTCCCAATGTGAAATGGAATAACCTATAGATTACATCCTCAAATTTTACGTCCATAACATGCATAACATATGTGTAAGAAACAATATGATATTTAGGATCTCTTAGGTGATTATAATGGAACCTAGGAATGTATTTAAAGGGCCATTAGGGAAATCATGTTGGATACATAAGATATCTATAGGTCCTTTGTCAATCTAATCCATTCTCAAAATAATCAGAGGTGATGGCCCTCTTTCTAGTGATAATTAACTATTGGTATGGGTTTTATGCATGTCACAGCCTTAACGAGGTAGCCTCTAACATTTTAGGATCTCAATAGAGGTAATATCCACTGCAGGGCATGAGTTTTAGGTATATTGTTTATTTCAACCTAGTGATGGAATAGTTGGTAGGGTATACAGGTTGTTAACAAGGTTTTTGGATAGATGTGTGGTTCTTAAAGGATTGTGAAACTCTATGTGAATTGGATGGGTGACTAGATTCTATTCTAGAGTGGGCAGGTCTCAAAACAAACTCAAAAAAAGGAGGGGAGGGTAAGGAAGAAAAGAAAGCTTATGCAATTTTCATGAATTACTCCCATGGTTGGTTTATAAAAGGAAAAGTCATCTCAAAACCTATTCCTATTGTTAGAAAAAATTACACACAGATAATCATACATAACCAATAAGTCTAAATAAATAATGATGCAATAAATTCACAAGCCTCAAACAAAGGTTTCTCTTTTTAGGGTAGCTATTGCACACCCTTAATCAAGAGATTATGGCTTAGGCTAGTGGATTATTTGAGGTAGTTGTTTCACATAGATAGAAAACTACATCCAATAAAGCACTCATCCATAATAAGAATTATGAATCAATTTGAACTTGACTATCTTAACTAATATATTTACCAATCTTTCAATAGTTTTTGCACATCTACAGATTAGTACATTAATCAAAATAATAAAGAATCCATTCATAGATATTTCACAAAAAATATTATTGAAACATACAACCAAAGAAATTAATAATTAATTACACATAAATTAGAAATAAAATACACAAACACATTCACTAATGATCAAAATCAATGTTAATTTTGTATTAAAAAATTATCTGACAAAAATCCAAGTTGGACTACAATTGTTTATATAGACTTGGGGAAGGGGTCACCTCATCCTTCAAGTTCATGCAAGGTTATTACATGTGATAGTCAGAACATGAGTTCTAACTGTGGTCTAAAATTGTATAAGGTTTTACTTATATTTATCTATTTAAAATAGCCTTTGCCAAAGATATGCAATGTGTGCATGTATATAAAGACATAAATTGTTTGATAATTATAGTTTGAACTATATGCAAACTACAAATAAATGCACCATTTACCAAAATTACACATGCCTCCTTTTATAGGTTATAAGAACACCCTATTGAGCTTTCATATTAACCACCTTCAAATAGAACTTTGATGTATGCATGAAGGATAAAAATCACTTTACCAATGTTTTAGAACTAGTGGCACTAATTTTAGTTGTGATTGGTATGAACTATGTATTGCATGCTTGCCCATGATTTTTATAGAATTTAGATCTTTAAGTTTATAATTTCCATTCAGATTAAGACATTCATGTTCATACTCTAGCTTGACTATGAGACCCAATGTCTAGTGATATATAGCTCAAGTGTCCAAATATCTATGTATTCTATCCATAATGCCCTACTAGCTTTCAAAATATGACATGTGTCAAGATTTGATTGAGTCTAAGATCTTTGAAAAGGATACTTAAGACTAGCACCATCGATCCTTATGTACTATTTTAATGTGGTTCATTATATTTTAGTTCTTTTGGCTCATTGATTCCTATGTGCTTGACACTTGTCATTCCCTATTTTTATCTGCTTCATATATGTGCCACTTAGAAACTACTTAGGGCTTCTAAGTTCTACATATTGGGCTCCCTAATTCTTCCCATAGGTCATTAGATATATGTACTAGGATCCTATGATGGTGACACTTATCACTCTCATAGATATTTGACATTTCAACTTGATCTTGAATCATTTGATCAAATGGGCCCAAGCGGATGTGCATCATAGGATCTTGGATTAAACATTTTGACTTGTACTTCAATCATGTGGGTATGCCACTTGGTAAATCTCTATTTAATCTTACAATTCCTCATGTATCTCATACTATTAGATCAACTATATAGATAAACATAAACCATCAATCTATTGGGTTCACTTTTGAATCCAAATAGGTAATTTACAAGGTTAAATTTGATGTTCATTTGACTATCAACTAATGTCCTCATGATGATCAAATGATGTCTGCATGACTATCAAATTTAATTCCATAAATTATCCATTTCCAAGGTTAAATTTAACATTGACATGACCATCAAATTATGTCCTCATGACTATCAAATGACATACGTATGACTATCAAATTTAATATCATAAGTTTGACATGTTATCGAGGTTAAATTTGACATTCACTCAACTATCAAATGATGTCCACGTGACTATCAAATTTAATCTCATCAATTTGGCATGTGTCTTTTCTTTGATAGTCCTTGCTCCTATAAATATAAACAAAAAATGACTTAGCTTAATACTTTGGAAAATATGAATAAAGGACTTGCATGAATATTCTAGCCTAAGGTCTTAGTATTAGTAAAATATGGTTGGGACCCTTGGTAAAAAACTTAAATCAAGCTCAGGACATAATGAAAATTCTCTCTAAGTAAGGGTACCACTTGGTAGTATGGTATTTATTTTAGGGAAATTATTATGGGGAAATTGTCATGGGATTTATATTGATGGGACCCTAATTTCATAAAAAAAATGACCAAGACAAAGTCTAAAGGAATTCCATCAAGGGAATTATTTCAGACAAAATGTCCACAATAGTTCTTCTGAATACTCAATTCTCTCATAAAATGTCTGAAGGAATCTTGAAGAGATGGTATCAAAAGGGATCAAAGGTATGATGTTTCAAACAAAATATCTAAATTAATTGGCCAAAGGATAAAAGGATTGGGATAAAAGTCCCAAAGGATAAGTCTCAAAGGGAAAAAGGGCCCAATACAAATTTTCAAAGGGCAAGTCTTAGCGTGGAAAGGGCCTAAGACAAAGTATTTAAGGTTAAGTGGCCACTTCAAAAAGGGTTGAAGGGTCATTTTTAAAATTTCTAAAGGGTCTGTTCAAAAAATTTAAAGGGCATGTTCACTTGGGGGAATTATTTTTGGTTTTTTGCATCAGACAAAATGTCTCAGACACAAAGGCCTAGGGAAAAAATCCCAAAAGGTTAGGCTCTTAGGGTAAAAATGATCAAGACAAAAGTCATGAAGGTAATGTTTAAAAGGGTTGAAGGGTCTAATTTGTGGAAATTTTTCCTAAAGGGTCTACTTCATAGGGTACATTTCAATGAAAAAGGGTCCTTACAAAAGTCCTAAAGGGTAACCATAAAAGTCTCGAAGGGCACTTTCAAAAGGATGAAGGGTATGTTTAGAAAGTCTAAAGGAATATGTGTCCTTGAAAAAACCTTTGAAGGGTAAGTCAAAGGAAAAGGGTCATTTCAAAAGTCTTGAAGAAATTCCATTACAAAAATTGTTTTGGATAAAATTTCTACAATAATTCTCCCAAAGACCCAATTCTTTTAGACAAAATGTCTGAAGGAATTCAATTGGCTTTAGAAAATTATATTAAATAAAATGTACAAAGGAAAGGTTAAAAAAGGCAAAGGTGTGGGGCAAAAATCTCAAAATAAATGTCTAAGATAAAAGTCTCGAAGGAAAAGTGTGGAGGGGTCAAAGGGCAATCATAAAACGTTTGAAGGAATTCTATCAGGCAAAATGACTATAATAAAAAGGTTGAAGGACATGTGGTACAAATCCCAAAGGGTATGTTTAGAAGGTCAAAGGGAAATCTAAAAAATAATCCAAATGAAAAGTTACACAAAGCTTGAAGGGTAGTTTCAAGGTGGCTAAAGGGCAATTCTATCAGGAAAAGTGGATCGACAAGATTATCCACAAGAATAAGTCTAATTTGGGGAAATTGTTTTGGATAAAATTATTGTGGGGAAAATTATGCAAAGATAAAATTCCATTGGATAAAATGTATGACACAATAAACCTAAACACCAATTCATGTAAAACAAAATTTCTAAAGAGAAAATCCTGAAAACATAAATCCCAAAAAAGACTCTCGAAGAAAGTTAGTCTATGAAAACATAATTACATAACAATTAGCTTGAAGTAATAAACCTAATAGAACAAAATATTTATTCTATGAAAACACAATATCAATGCCATCTTTCCAAAGTATAAGAGGCCAAATCATGATATTTTCCAAAAATTTGCATAAACATATAGAAGAGCGAGCTCAAAATCAAGAAAATAATCTAAAAAAAGTGGGTCCCCATTTCTTATGGAAAGAAGGGGGATGTTAGGTACAACACCAATTTTATTTAAAATATAGACCAATTCCAAGACCACTTTGAGATCAACCTTTTTTAAATGTCAATTATTTAAACCAAGTTGAAAACCATGCCAAATTAGGGTTTATTTGAACCCACATACCTATTGTCTATTTTGATTTAAACCAAGATGAATCAAGGTTCGTTGAACCCACATGCTCATTGCCTATCTCTTCCCATGCCTAATCAGGGTTCATTATAACTTAGATGTCTATTATTGGGTCATTCTAATGTTAAATTAGGGTTTTTTTTGGACCTCCATACCCATTTATACCATGCTAGTTTAATTTAGTTTGTCTTGAACCATATTCCAAATTCAAACCATAGACCAAGTTCACCCTATTTGGGCTCATAACACTTTCAAAAACCAATTTTCCCATTTTTTAGGGTTGTACCACTTACTAATACCAGTTTGCTCCTATTGGGGTCGTACCAAGTGTAAAAACCACCCTTTAGGTTAATTTCTATGAAAACCAAGATTATTGTATCAAATGGAAAATTTACCCAATGAATCTTTGAGAGGCATATTTTATCAATTAGTCACAAAAACATAATTTTGTGTCCAAAAACTTAACCTTTTGGTATAAATGCTCCCTAGTACCAACTAGATGAATGTTATGAGTATCATAGAGCTCAAAGCCATTCAGTTAATCAATGTGTGACGTTTAAACAAGATGTCCAAACCTTAATTGACCATGGGGATATCATGAATGAGCCATAACCACACCAATAATTTCCATATAAATCCCATCTACCTAAGTTGTTTATTGCATCACCAACCCATTTTCAAATCTAGTTTGACAAATGGATTATTGAGAATAGAGATGCAGTCCTTCTAAAATTATGGAGAGATGGAACTAGATTCTCATATAGATTTCCTATAGAATGATTGAATAGCCTTCTTAAAAAATGTGAAATACCTCCATCAACCAATCCAATCTTCAAGCCACAACAAAGATAATCATTACCTCTCCAAGATCCATCATTTAATAAAGAACAAAGTGTGTCCAAATTTGAAAATTTGCAAACAAGAGTAAGCCAAGGCCAAAACAACCAACCAATCATACATGTTTTTGTTGAAACACCTATTCATGACAATCCAATATGTGTTGAATCACCCTTTGATCATTCCCATATCTTTGAGGAGCCTCACTTTGATAAGTCAATCTTTTTTGAGTTGACAACCTTTGACCATTCTCATATCTTTAAGGAGCCTCATTGTGACAAACAAGTCTTTTTTGAGTCACCCTTTGACCATTCCCATATCTTTGAAGAGCCTCACTTTCACAAGCTAGTATTTTTCAGTCACCTTTAAACCATTCCCCTATCTTCGATGAGCCTCACTTTGACAAACTAGTCTTTGTTGAACCCTTTTGTAGAGACCCCAAAAATTGGGCCTCAATTATTTTCTTTTCCCCACCAAAATAACATAAAAATCATTACTCAAGTCACTTGAGTACATGTGGTGATATTACTCTAAATCTAAAATAGATTGATTAAATAAATTAGATTGACCATATAAATAATAGTGGTAACCCATAAAGTCCAAACTATAAATAAAAATAACTAAGAGGCCACATGATTAACCACATAATCTGAGTCAACCATTCCATAGTTACTCAATATACAAGTGATACCATGTTTTGGTTCCTTTATGCAAGATGACTAACAAAATAGTTAGGACAAATTTAACCCTTAGTTATTCATTTGATTTGATTTCTATTTATATGTGGCCATGCTATGATTCATTTATGTGATATAAAGACTTCACATGATCTAATCACCCATAGATCATAAATACCAATGTGCATTATTAACAAAGTATATGATAGAAACCCATCTATCATTACCCACTTGATTATTCCTCATGCATTCATGTAAACACATATATTGATTACAATAACCAATAATAAAATGATCCAATAATCATACATCTCCAAATATACATGTTGGTATGAGTAACAAGGTACGTAATAGCAGATAGACTAGTGTTACCCACTCGGATACATCATGTTCCAACATACGTACATGATTACACAATAGAAATCAAATTATCTAATACTTGTAGACCATAGAATATACATTTTATCAGAAGTAATGAGGTAAACGATAGTAGACCAACTGTTTATACCTACTTAGTTACATCATGTGCCAATGCATATGCATGATTGCAAAATGGTAATCAAGTGATCTGTACTCAAATATCACAAATAAATATGTTGGTATGAGTAACAAGGTACACAATAGTAGATAAAATATTTTTACCCACTTGGATACATCATGTTCCAATGTATGACCATGATTTTACAATGACAATCAAGTGATCTATACCCGAAGATCACAAATAAATCTTTTGGCATGAGTAATGAGGTACACAATAAAAAATTGGCTATTGTTACCCACTTGGTTATATTACATGCTAACACATGTGCATGATTATATCAATGGTAATCAAATGATCTAGTACCCATAAATCATTAATACCAATGTGTATGAATAATGAGGCACATAGTAGTAGATTGACTAATAATACCCAATTTATTATATCGCATGCCATATTTTCACATGATTAAATGATGGTTTAACCCATCAAGGACTATTTTTTATAATTTAGACTCATACCCACTAAATTGAAGAGGAGAAAATTTTCTCCAAAATAATATTTTGATATTCCAAATAAAATGGACTATTTCAAACTATTTGAGCTATAGATCATTTTGAATGAATTGAACTATTTTGAATAATTTGGACTTATATCACGTAAAGTGGAGTGGAGATAATTTTCTCCAAAAAATAAATTTCATATATTCTAAATAAATTGGAGTGTTTAAAACCATTTGGAAATAGATCATTTTGAAAAAATTGGGTTATTTTAAATAAAATGGACTTGTACCCGCTAAAGTGGAGTGGAGAATTTTCTCCAAAAGTAAATTTGTTATATTTGAAATAAATTGGACTATTTCAAAACACTTGTGCATGGATCATTTTGAGTAAATAGGGCTATTTTCAATAATTTAGACTAGTACCTATAAAATGGAATGATTTAGAAGAAGATTTTCTCAAAAAATAAATTTTGTTTATTCCAAATAAATTAGACTATTTCAAACCATTTGAGCATAGATCATTTTAATTAAATTTTGGGTTATTTTAAATAATTTAAAATTATACCCACTAAAGTGGAGTGGAGAATATTTTATCCATAAATATTTTTTTACATTCCAAATAAATTGAATTATTTTAAACTATTTGGTAGTAGATCAATTTTAATAGATTGGACTATTTTGAAATCCTGGCACCCTTTTAGGCCTTCATACCAATCATTAATCCTTTGAAGTATCTTTTGTTGCTGGGACACATGACACCATTTGATTGGCTAAATTATTTATGAAAACATATTAATCAATCTAGTTCATCTACATAATAAAATATCTTGACATTTGTTTGTTGTTCATCGGGAAGATCTTCTGAATGAGCAAGTGTCAATATACTAATTCAATAATTTCAAGGAATCTCCAACTATAAATCAAATTGCACTAATAACTAGATAAAAGTAATTCTAAATTAGATTCGGTTATTTTGAAATTAATTGAACTATTTTAAAAATAAGTTAGAATTGATTTGTATAAAATTGATGATAATGATAAATACACTTAAAAGAATCAGGTGAAGTTACATCTTTCTAAATATTGGTTCATAACTATTGGCATGGATTTTTGCTTTCTCCCAAGAATGTGATGATTGACATCATTTTTATTCTCCAATCCTTTTCATATTTTTGACTTCAATTTCCACTATATCTACTTGACGTAACATAACTCATTTTCAAGTTTTGATTTGTAACATAATTCTAAGAATTATAATTAATGAACGTGTTGGCAATTAAAAAATCATCTCTGAAGGTCCCATTTAAAAATAAGGTTCTTTATGTTTATATTGAATGGCTTAGAATATTTTTTCCCCCAAACAAACATGAAATTTGAACTTGTGTAACCCATGGCTTGAATGAGTATCCTCAAATGATTGTCCTCTATGATTAACCAGATCCCAACATGAGAAAAATAATATAATGCTACCTTCAAAATTTTATTAGAATGATCTTGAATGTAGTATGACATATATTCAATTTTATAATCTTATTTTTTCTTGTATCATACATTTGCATATCTTTTGTTTTGTACACAACAAATAATAAGTCATCCAACCCAAAAATCAATAGTTTTTTAGAAGTCAGCTTTAGCTCCTCCTTTAAAATGTCTGTAATTTGTTAAAAAAGAAAAGAATCATTTATTAAAAATATTATATTATACTTTTCTAAGAAAATGTTTTATATGTTACTAGACTGGTCAATGAAGCGATTTTGATTTGTATTTATTATTGTAACATAAAACGTAATGCATTTTGTATTTTTTTTTTTGAATTTCTTTAAATCTTATAAAAAATCATATAAACACGTATAAAAATAAGTACATGCTCAGGCACATTGTAACTATAATACTCATTATACATGGATGTACCATTTCTGTTGCTAGTTTTGTAAACACATGCATATAAAAGTTCATATTAAATCCTTATAACTTGACCATGAATGTATCATAATCTAAATCAGTCTAGTTTTTCCATAAATCATTTCTCATAGACGTTGATAGGAATTTAACATTGATAAAACAACATATATATTATTACAATAATTAAATTATGATCAACCAACATCTATATTTATATGTTTACGCAACCCATCACATCAAACACAGTAGGATTAACAATAACTCTTGTAAGCCATAGCTCACTATCATTAAATTAAAATGAATATAATACACCTTAATAGTTGAACCTCCTTCATATACTTCCAACAAGACACATCAAATTAAAAAATATTTGAATCAATAGCAATATAATTGTTTCTAGCACAATATACTTTATTGTATTTTTATTGATAAAGAACACATGGATACTCTGCATCAAAATTTATTGTATTAAAGACATAGTATAACACATATTGTGTTATTTTAAACTAGGTAAATTAAACATGTAAACAACATTGTAATGGGTAAACTAAACTTGTAAACAACATTTTAATGGGTAAACATAACCACATTCAGTCTACACAACAATAAAATGAACCACATTTCTAAATCCCAAGTTGATGCAAGTCTATATTTTATTGTCTTATACAATCTCCTATCTCTAGAATATATATGAAATTATATAATTATGCATTTATTGAAATGGGTTTTCACCCTTTTGAAGTTTGTATGGATGCACTCTTTCATTGAAGCTTTGGTTCTTAATTCCCTGCAAGGTATTATATAATGTAGTAACTAAAAATTCTCATTAATAATAAATTGATTTGATATTTGTATTCTAAAAATGTGTCTTATTTCAAAGTATTACCTTGTGTTATTTTCATGGAGGCATCAACCTGCATATTTGTGTCATGGGTTGTTGTGTTGCAGATACAAAGTGCTTGAGCTACATTGTGAACTATTTTAATTGAGACATAAATAGATGAAGAAATATTATGTCAGTACTATGAATCATTGATAAATAAGAAAGTATATAATTGAAAAAATATGCATGATCTTAATATTTTACCTTCTTCAACTTATAATGTGGCATGTTCATTTATATGATTTTTCATTATTATTATTTCTTTACTTATATGAAATTCCATTAGTGATACACACTAAAATATTGATAAGTTGTTAGGTTTGAAAAATAAAGAGTACACACTGAAATATTGTTAAGATGTTATATTTGGAAAATGAAGCATGATTATAAAATAAATAAATAAATGTTATGCACCTGGTACTGATCAAAATTGTTTTTATTGTATTGGTTACTCTAAATTTGTCAAACAAATTTGAAATTAAACATCAAAAATCATTTATTCTTCAATTTTTATAATACAAGATAAATTTATTTTCAATTCTGTATAAGTATACACCAATACAGATCCTGTATATACCCCTAGCACATCACATGCATTTAGATCATGGAAAGTAGAGATAAGTGCCTCCCAAAATATGGTGTCTAGTTAATTTCTGAATGGCCCTCTTGTTTTGTGTGAACCAATCATTTTAAATGTTGGTACATCTTTGTAGATGTCAAAACCATTATCTAATCTACTTTGAAATGTTGGTACATCTTTGTAGATGTCAAAACCATTATCTAATCTACTTTGTTGTGAATGGAGGTGGGAATCTTGAAGCTAAAAATGAGCTGGATCCTGACAAAAATTGATACATGTAATATGTGTCCAATCAAATCCATAACTATTTGGACCCCATATTATGACACCCATATCTTGCATTGAACAAAAATCATCAAAAAAGATTCTTGAGAGAGGTCTAAATGGTAAGATAATGTTCTAGTTTTTGGATGATGAATATATTGAAGGCCCTGACAATAAATTTTTAATTTAAGGCTTGAAAAAATAGTTGAAGATGTTCTTACTTAAAAAATTTAGTGAGATTTATAAGATCAATAATTATTAGGTCGATGTTCAGACCGAGAATAAATGTTTCACAAAAATCTTCTAAAATGGATGGCCAAAGACAAGGGGGCTCATAATGGTAGCTAAATCTTTATGTATTTGTAATGGGAAGCTGACCTCCATCATTATATAGATAAATTTTTTATATGATTAATGAATCTTGAAATAATGATTCCCAACCTTTTTAATTTTTTGATATACCTTCATTCAGGACACATAAATCATCAAACCTTTTCACAATTTTTTTATAATGCTCCATTACCTCTTCATGTGTGATTGTTTGGTCTGGTGGCAATGTCATATCATGGTTGTTGAAATAATCTACAATTTTTGATAATATTTTACTTTTCATCTTAACCTTTTTGCACCAATTATCCATGTTATTGTACAAAGGGCTTTTCAAGAAGGAAATACACCCTTTTTCCAATAAATCTACTAGTTCTACTTTTTATTTGTTTAAAATCCCTTGAATATTTCTAAGTACTATTATACCAATCAGATTTTAATCTTGTTTATTTAAACTAGGTAAAGTAACACTTTCAAACAAATCAAACACCTTATCAAAAAAATCTCAAATGGGTTGTTCCATGAAAAGAAGGAATTTTCTCTCCTGTAGTTGTGTTGAACAATTCATTTGTGTGAACAAGTGTTTATCTTGTTCATGTATTTCTTCCATCTTTTTCTTACCTATTTTAATATTATTCCAACCTCTTATTTTGATAAGGTCACATGTAGATTGAACTCTTTCTACTAATGAAATCTTATAAATTGTTTTGTTGGCTTCATTATATTGATTACAGATTTTGTGTACAATATGGAATAGAGTACAAGTTTTTATAAATCTTGACCTTCTAACACAACATTTATTTCTCAATGATTTTGAACCACATTCCTCCTTTGAAATAATTCTCTATTATTCTATAATTATGTGTTATCCATCTACAATTTTAAATCTTACTATTTTTTTATCCATCATATCTTCTAGTGTTTCCTTTGATTCAATAGAATAGTCAGGGTTGTTTGGATCAAAAGGAATTAACATAACATCCTTAATTGTAACCTAATTATGTTTACAAATGAATGAATTATATAATTCACCCCTCTTTAATTGATATTTATTATTTTTATATTTGCATCCCCTAATTTACAGATCCCTACAAGAATGTTCAAAGCGTAGTTACTAGAGAAAATATACCATTTAGAGAATTCATGGTGTGTCTCATCAGAAGTTTGTGTCAACAAAAGTGTTCCAACCTTTTGTTTGATATTATTTTTCTCTAATGGTTTGAGTACTTATATGGCCTCTTTCAAATATGGATACAAATATGTTACCCTTTCTTATCTTTTTTTCTTCAATGTTTTTTCTGTCATGTTTGTAGGGTATCTTAAATACATGTTTGCATGGTGGCAAGTAGAAGAAGAAGTTGCCCCTTGTTCATGTTTTTTTTTCAACATGTTTTATATTATAATGACCAAATTATCTTTCTATCAACCTAGACATTTGAAGGTTGTCATAGCTATTCAAATGAAACCCAAATGTTTCACAAGAAGGAGAAAAATTAATTTTTGTCAACTCCATTTTACTAGGTGTAAATTTATTGAAATTAGCTATAGCTCGCTAGAGAATTCCCTCTTTTTTATTCCATAATTATAGTTAGAATTGAAGGTCATCTTCAAGTCATCCTTATCATAGGCTAGGACTATTCTAATCAGATAAGATTCTTTTCTTGATGTAATGCTAAACAAGTATATATCTGGATGCATGTTTGGTGGACTAAACAATTCAAAATACCAATTAGCAAGAGGAATTTTATTGCCACCATAAAATGGAAGATGTTTATGTGGATTTAATTTTAGTTTTGGTATTTTATATTGTACTCTATCCAAATTCTCTTAGAGTGAGGCCTTCTTCTACCTTTTATCCAAATTCTCTTCAAGTGAGGCCACCTTCTACCTTTTAGGTGTGGTAATTATTTATTCACCTAAAGACATTCTACAAAGTAATTAAAATTATTAAAATTTATTTTTTTAAAAATGCAAGTTACATATTACATTGGTGCATGAATGTTTTTGTGTTTGAGTAGTGATTAAATGTATGCTAATTTTAAACTAAAATACAAAATACATATACAATCTTCATAATATATAGATTAAATCACCCTTTAAATAATAAGGTATGACCAAATCAAAAATAAATTATGTGCACAAATGAATATAATTTGATGGGTAAAGGAATCCAAAAACATTTGTTTCAAAGGAGAAAGATGAGGGGAAGAATGTTTTTAATATGTTTCAAAACACCCATCAACAGATACATTCAAGGTATCTCCTAGGAGATACCTTTCAATCATTCACAAGAGTGAATTTTTATTATAGGAGTGAATTTTAGGTCTTCATATGCACATTCTCTTTCCACCTCAATCTAATTTAAAATTTTTTCCCTTGATGGCTCTTTTAATATCTTCAAAGTATCTCTTAAGAGATACCTTCAATTGACTCATGAAGGTATTAGAAGGCCCTTGAAATAATCTCCTATTGGATACCTTGAGTATGAACTTGCTTAGAGTTATTGAGGTTTGTAATTTATTTAAGGTATTTCCTAAGAGATACTTCAAGTTACCCATGTAAAAATCTCCTGGTCAATACAATTGATGCCTAAAAATCTCACTCTCATTGAATAGTTTCCTATGGAAAGCTTTATAAATGTAGGATGAAATTGTGATTACTAAGATTCTAGAATATAAAAATGCTAACTACAACTATCCTAGTCAATTATAATGGTTGTCCATAAAAATGAGAATGCAAAGAAACAAAATGATTTCCATATGCCACTTATAAAATAAATGAGCTTTGAATAAATAGGATTTACCCTATTATAGAATAAAAAATAAAGAAAAACATATAGAGACAATTTCCCACTCTAAATAACATAAAACATCATATTCTCTTCATTGTAGATAGAGACTAAATATATAAGGGTGCAAGGGGGAACATACAAAACATATTTTCATAACCATGAGACATACAAATCCTTAGTGAGATCGAGTATGGGGGTGGCATGTGTCAAACTAGCATTTCTCGATAGTGAGATGGAAGTCTCTTTGAGTTAGATGAGAACTGAACTACCACACATTAGAAGTGGATGAGGGCTTGGACTTGGAAAAAATTTGAAAGCAGGCCTGAAGAAGAAAGAGGCCAAAAGGGGGGCTGCTGGAAGGTGAAGAGGAACTTATAACTACATAGCGAGTCTAAGTCTATAAATGAATTGATCCAAAATAAAAATGTGTATTTATATTCAATAGTTTTTGGTGACTCATAGGGGTGTCCATAAAAAACTATGACACTCAAACCACAAAATAAGAATGAAGTTTTAGGAAAATTCCATTCTAGAGTGTGAATGAAAAATGGAAATGGAGATATTAGGAAAAGGTTGACACTTCACAAAAATAAAAATGGGAAAGGGGCCTAAATATTAAAAAGGGGGCTAAAGTGGGGGGAAAAGCTAAGAGACAATAAGGAATTACTTACTATCAAGTGATTATGAGGTTGTAACTTAAACTGCTCCAAAATTATCAATTATGGATTTACGATCCATAGTTCCTAATGACTCACAAGGGAGTCCACCTATGGATTGAAGAACCAAAAAAACTTTGGGTAGATTGACATTTACAACTTTTTTAGGGCCACCTACAAGGGTGCCTATTCTTCCTCCTTTAGCTAGGTCTTTTTATTGAGAGCCTTAAAGTCTTTATCTAAGTCAAATATCTAGTTAAAGGAGATGTTCCCCAAGATTTCAACCATTTCTAGCATCTAAAACTCTAGCTAGGTGGGTGGGTGCAAAATATTCTCCACTTTGGAAGCATCAAAAATTTGACTGAGGGTTGTGAAAATGGACTTGTCATTCTACTTTTGTTCAAGCAACACCTTGAACTAATCCTTAGGGAGAATGTTATTATCAATTAAGAAAGGAGAGGGGAGCCCCAAATGGATGAATTTTTCTATTCATCCCTTACTTTGTTGGACCACTTGTTATAATGCATTGAAGAATACCTTACATTTTTTGTTGCTTTACTACAACTTAAAAACTCATTGACCTTTATTACCACCTACCTTTGCTCAGCCACACTTTTTATCTGTAAAGCTTCAAGAGAGGCACTATAAATCTTCAAGACTAGGCTTTATGAGTCTAGGACCTTAGGGGTGATGAAGGTGATCACTTGGTTTATAGATGAGCTCACCTAGGCTGTCAAATTTTGTGTATCAATGATGAAAATAAGCATCACTTTTAGTCTTGTTGTTGTAACTTTGATTCATTCTCAGTAAGACCTATAAAGCTATTAGATCAAGAGAAGGATTTATATACTTTCGGGGTAAGTATCAAGGTTGTTTTTTAGTCTCTTGATCTCCTAGTCCTTGACTAATGAATCTTGTTATGTTGAGTTCTAGAGTAGTTGGAGCACCTACTCTACATTGAAGAGATTCTCATGAACTTCAACCAATTTTGTCTTTGCCTCTTGTATTCCAGTCTTAGTATCTATTTTATTGTTAGCCTCAACCTAAAATATTTCCATTGTGATGTATATTTGGGGGTCATTTATTGCCTAGTTAAGGTAATTATCTTTTGATTTAGCCTAAGCCTTGAGGTGTTCAGCCATGGCCTTGACCTTGATGAGCTCCTGCTTGATTTTTTCTAACTGATGGAGTACCTTGATGCAGTCCATAGTTAGTAACCTATATGTTTCCTCCATAATCTTGACCTTATCACTGGGTCAGGATTATCTAATTAATCACAATATCTTAGATGGTATAATCCCTTGGTTACATCTATTATTGGGGCTTAATTACCTAAGGGGTCAGGTGGGTGACTAGGAGGGACTATTATTTGGTGTCATAAAATGACTACATGTGGGGTTAGGATTTATATTTGGCTCATTTTCCCCTTTTCTTTTCCATTTGGGTTGTATAGCCACCCTCACTACATCCATCTATTACCTAAGTTGATCAAATGCTAGGATGATTTCACCCATGAAAGGGATTCTTTAAGGTAGTGAGAATGGGATGGTTTATTGTTATGAAGCAATATAACCTACTCCTACAAGAATGAGAAAATGAATAGTGAGGGATGAAGGTGAAAATTATGGGATCTTATGGGGTGGGGATAATGGTGACTATGTGATGAATGAGGATGAGGTGGATGATGATGGTGGGGGAGTGAGAAAAGGCATGAGGGAAGACATGGGAAAGGTAGAATGGAATGGGTCAAATCTGATAGTGGGATTAAGGTATAAGGAGAATATTAGTGCTAATAAAGTCTCAAGTTGAGTAGTGGGAATTACCACAACCTGTAGTTGGGATATCAAGGTAAAAAGGGGGTGACAAGAAGTATTGGAGCACTTGATTGGGAGGTAATTGTCACCATAACCTGTGTTGGAGTTATATAGGGGAATGAAGTGGAGGTAGAAAGGAAAGGATCAACAAGTTGGGTCTTATTATGTAGAGGGGAAATTATGGGTTGGAAACTGGTGCCTCAATCTGCTTGAGCTAAGATGACCTAGTCATGAGGTGAATAGGGGGTGCATGGTACTATTTTGGGCCCATAGTATAGGGGGTGGGGATGAAGGCCATGTCAGTGGGGGTTGGGATACCATGGATTTTACTTATTCTAGGCTATCTCCCTCTTTATCATCCTTGAACATGTTAATCTCTGGTGTGGACTCCCCTTCCATGATATATTCATTTTCTTTTGAGTCAGCCTCATCCCATAACTCTTTGAATTTATTATATAAGGCATCTTCATACAAAGAAACATGTGGTTGGTCAAGCTCATATCTATATTTTAGGAAGCCAACCTTCTTATATTCTCTATACCCTAAGGTATTTAGTTGTTACTTCATCATTCTAGATAGCTTTTTTTTTAGTTTCAAATATTGTAACTTATCATAAAAATACTCCCATGGCTTGGGGATGTCTTAAGAGATCAGGGCCAGGTCCACCTAATTTTGAGGGATATTTTTCATGGGTGACCTCCTTTTCTCTAGATATGGTTAGGTCTAATGCTTGGGTATGTTAGTGTATTTTAATCCCACTATATATCTTGTTAGGTTGTAATCCCATTGGTCATTTATTAGGTCCAAGCCTACCTTAGCTATGAGGAGATGTTCCTTGTGCCTTTTTTGTGATTCCATACCTTAAAAAAGGAAGATCATATAGCCCATTTTTCTTATTTCTTACCCCATAGAAGGATTCCAAATTATCAATATATCATGTCAAATTGAGAGTCAGGGTCTTATTAGTTAGTAGAGAAGTCAAAAGGGCTCCCCTGTAAACCCATGTACTTAGATGAATGAGAAATGGTCCCCCCAGAACCAGTCAACTAGGACCCTACTACCTTTGAGCCATGATTGTTGTAAATTTGTCATCTAGGTATGACATATTACCCACTAAGATCCATGAAAATGAGAACCATAAACCACTTCAAGAACTCATATTAGTTTGTCATGATTGTTAGGATGTGGGTCTAGACAATGACTAGGGTGATGATGTTGGGCAAAACATCCATGTCAATGGTGTTTAGTTTAAGATATTTGGAGAAGAACTTGGAGTGATGATACAATATTAAGTGCATGAGGTAAGATGGATACCAAAAAGTAATTATTATTGAGAAATTTTTTAGCTCTTCTCTCATGGAGAAGGTGATGGCTTTGACAAAATCCATCCCAAAAAATTCCACATTCTCTATCATGGTCATGATAAAGATCTCTCCCAATTGGAATTCTTTGATGTTGGTATTGGCATCCATGCCTAAGATAAATGCTAGCATGGATAGGGTATCCTTTACATTTTTTGCCTATAAAACCAATAGGTACAAGGGCATGGTAGGAACCTATATGGTATTTTGGTTGAGAAGGGATCTCAAGAAATGTGCTCTATCTTCCACTTCAGAGTCCTAGATGATTTAGAGGCTCTAAATGTTATAAGCAATAGCATTGATATCATGTGGGAGTCAAACCATTGATCTGATATTATCTAAATCAATATTAACCCTAAGGCATGTACCTCTTATGATTGTACCATGCTAGACATCATACTTTTTGGTGCATAGGGTGATGATCTTGGGGGAAGGGTGTACATAGGACACCATGTGTTATGCTAAGTCACAGTCTTAAATTTTTCATCTAAAGGAGGGATACTCCTTCCTACTAATTTTGTTGAGATTTTGAGCATGAGCACCCTCCATTAGATTTTTAGGGTTATGGGCTAGGTCTAAATCAAAAATATTAACTGTTAAGTCTATCACCAAAGTTTTATCTTTGTAGGGCCTCTTCATGGCCAATAAAGTATTGGGGACTTTCCATTTTGCTTAGGTGGGGGTCAAAGCAAAGGATTTGTTCATGGTATATGTAGGAGGAGGGGATCCTTCACTTCTTGAGCCATGAGCTTTCTACTTTAATAGGTGATTCCCTCTTCTAGAATAGGACGTAGAAGCTTCTATTATGCAAGAGGATGAAGACTAACTATCAAGATAATTCTCTACCTTTTTTTAAGAAAATTGGGTTGATACTTTTTCTAGTTATCTTCAATTTTGAGGCTACCTTCTAATTTCTTTAATTGTTTGATGCTCTCTTCAAACAAAAAAATGGCAAGTGATTACTTCTAGGTAGGAAGGGGTGGATTTATGCACTCATTCCATAAATGATAATAGAAACACACACACACACACTTGAAGTGTTAACTTTGAATATTTCTGATAATTTTTTTGGGGAACCATGCATAACAGATCATCTTGACATTAATGATAGGATAAACATGTGGATAACCATATTTTAGTGAGTGTTTCAAACATGTGGAAAATATGTATGGTGATCCCAATAGTAACTTGTGTCAATGAAACTTATTAAGAAAAGAAAAAACAAAGAAATGAAAATAAGGGGGAAAAAAATGATGAGGAGAGGAAACACAATAAAGGATAAATGAATGGTAGGAAGTCAAATGAAATACTTCAGGTCAATCTCATTAATAAGGATCTATAAGGAATTATCATCTAATTTTTCCAGTTTGAAATCAATTCCCCATTGATCACTGATGATGTGAAAGGGTCCTTTCTATAGAGAATCAAATTTCTCATGGTTCCATGGTTTGGCAACCATTTAGTCAAATTTAAGGACTAGGTACCCATGTTTGTGATATAGATCTGATGACTAAGTCCATAAAATTAGTTATCAAATTCTTGTTTTTGCAAGGCCCCTTGATTTCCTTCTTATTATTTGGCAAGGGCATAGGATTTTTTCATGGCATACTTAGGGGGAGGATTTCCCCTTCAAGGTATCTCATAGGAGATACCTTGCATATAGGCACAAGAGTGGATTCCTCCTATAAGGAACAAGCAAAAATATTATTTGCATAAAAGGCACTACTTAGTGATATTTCATAAGCTTTTATAATACCTTCAAGGTATTTCTTAGGGTATACCTTTAAAACATGCACAATATTGGATTTCCCTTTCAAGGTATCTCCTAGGAGATATATTTCAAACAAGGACAAAAGTGGATTTTTCCTTCAAAGAATAAGTGTAATTTTCCAATGAATGGAAGGAATTATTAGGTTATATTTTGAGTCGTCTCCTAAGAAATACCTTTCAAACATGCACAAGAGTGGATTTACCTTTAAATATATCTCATAGGAAATACCTTTCAAATAGGCATAATAGTGGATTTCTCCTTTAAGGAATAAGTGGAATTTTCCTTTACATTGAAGGCACTACTGGGTGATATTTTGAAGGGATTTGTAATACCTTAAGTTATCTCTTAGGGGATACCTTTCAAAAATTAATAAGGGTGGAGATACCAAAATTTCACTAGAGCAATTAGGTCCTTATTAAAAAAATGCTTTTGTTCAAATAGGGTTTTGATTGAAAATTTTCATTACAGAACAACACACAATGAGAAGATGGAAGTGTGGCCCCAGATGAAATAGCTATATTGCACCTTAAATGTATTTTTATGACTAAGGTGAGGAATTTATTGATGAAGTGTATGAAGGACACATGTTTGTCTCAAGGGACTGCTATGAACATTCTCATGGGTTAGGAGGATATGTTACCCTTCCCCATTTGAAGAAATGTGGTACAAAGGTAAAAGGTGATTGAGAGTCCAAACTTACATCTAGGGTTGGACATGTGATTGATTATTGGGGATTTCAAAATTTGGGGCCCTTTCTGAATATTTCCACACTTATCTTTAAGTGGGAAAGGTGCAAAAAGTCTCTAGGGCTGGAGTATCTGAAGTTATAAAGAAAGTGATGCCATGTGGCAGCTCCTCATGATCTTTTAGATTTTAGGTCCTTTTTGAAATTTGCCTCACTTATATCTCAATGGGAAAATTTCAAAACCTCCTTGAAGACATGATTACCCTAAATTTTAAATTTAAATAATGACACATATCATTCTTACATCATGTAAAGAGTTTGAGACATATTACACAACTACACCAGAGGAAAAGTAATGAGTGAAAAAGGTGTAGAAGTCCTCGAAGGCTCGAAAAGGTACCATGACATATCCTTCACTCATATGTCTCCACATATTTTAGGGTAGATCACCTAATGTAAATTAAAGATTATTACTTTCCATCTCTTTTTTTAAATGAGGCTTAAGCAATTAATGAGAGTAGGTGATGAATAGTTGTTGTACGTCAAAGTATTAATGGAAACCCTAATCCCAAATGCAAATGATTATAACTAAAGAATTTTTTTCATTTGGGTCAACCCTTTACATTCAGATCTTACATTTATGCCTTCGATTTATTTGTGATCCCTAGTTATGTGTAGCATGAGGATGTGATTACAATGATTCCTTCATGGATTTTTAGCTTTTATTGTGTGCCACCCCTCCAGATTAACAATAAGTGTTATTTCATCTCCCTATGTTTTTATTTTTTAGAGGATTTGAAAGGTGTTGTGAGGGTTGTTTGAGTGAAGAGTTCATCAAAATTTGAAGTATTGTATTATAAATCTAGGGTAGAAATGGCAGCATCCTCAACTCCTGTGAAGGGCATCATTATCTATATCTTGGATGGGATTAGGGATACAGATGTAATGGGACTAGATTTTGAGGTCCTATTAAATGCATTATATTGGCCAAACCCTGATCAAGTAGTAGATAATGTTGGCATGACCTACATTACCCTTATAACAACATTCCCTTTGGCTACCCCATACTCAGAATTGATTATTGCATGTGCTCAGGCATACCAACTAGACATCAAGACCATTGTCAATGGTAGCCATTAATTTTTCTTTTCTTTCACCATTATGGACCTCAATACCATGATCGAGATTCCTCCCTAGCCTAATGATATTACACTCACCATGGAGGAATGTCAAAAATACAAGAAAAATAATGATAAGGTAATTTTGGACATTATCAATATTTGTTGGCTGGCTACGAAGAGATAGAAGGCCTCCAAGATGTCCAAGAGTTTAAATTGAGTGGAATTAAATTAATTTCCCAAGTATATTATTGCCATGGCCACTAGGGTTTATGGGATACTCAGCTTGGAAAAAATTTAGCCATGGATGTGCCTCATCCTAGTATGCATATTAGAGAAGTAGAAGTTGAACTGGGCCACTATCCTCAGGGAAAATATGCACAGGCAGAAGATACAACTCTAAGCTATAATTATTTCAAAAGAGTCATTTATAGGTACATTCTACATGTCCTCTTATTTATTCTACATCTTAATGCATAAAAAAAAATCTAGTGGTTCACCAGGAACCCCAAATAGAATGATAATTTATGAAAAATACCCAAAAATCACCATGGATGGTTTCAAGAACTTTTGCAAGGTGTATAATTGCTTCTTCAACATCATGATGAGTGTCTTCTTTCCTTTAATAAGTCTCAATATAATTTATGAAGTAGAAAAATAGGTAATTGAGAAATATGGTGTCTCTTATATTCAATTCATGACATTCACATATATCTAGGTGAGTGGTTACTCAGGGTGCCTACACAAATTACCAAGGTACCTACATGATAAATTAGTAGTAATGGAGCTAAGCTAACAAATGGTGCCTCCACATGAAATGATAGTGACTAATAAGATACATAATCACTTTAATTTATTGATCAAAATTGGATATTATTCATGCCCTTCTATTTCCAAGGTGAAGGGATTAGAATAGGAAATGGGCTAATATGCAATCAATAAGATGTTAGCCTATTCCAATTATGAAATTAGGTGGTTGGTCACTATGGTGACTAGTTTTATTTTGCATCAATCACACTATAAAGACATCTAATTTGACATCACCATCGAGGAAGGCATCAAAAAATTAAACTACATGAGGTTTATAGTGTAGGAGGTTATTACGTATAAAATCACTCCCATCCCCAAGGATATGGTAGATGACAAGAAGACACTATGTCCACTATATAGTGAAAACAACATTGAAGCTCAAGCCATCACATAGGTGGACACCAGTAAGGATTAGAATGATTCTATCCCCTGTAGATCCTTTCAAAAAGTGAGAATAATCTTTAAGTGGATAAAGTAAAAAGGGGTTGATCTTGGTGCTTATGACACCCCTACCCTCCAAGAGCTCAAACAAGTTAAGGAGTTGAGAGGTTTCCTTCCCAAGTATAATGGTGATCTTGTGGCTCCACCACTATTAATGAGTAAGCGCAAGTTCAAGCTTAGTGATGTTGATTTCACCAATTCATTTTATATTGAATCAATAATAGTAGTGAAATCTAAGGCTAGACTATCTTTTTCAAAGATAACAAGCTTGCCAAAAAATTGGAACAAAATTATTACTGGGGAGGTTACATGGGCTAGTGCTACCCCCATGTCTAGTTTAGGAGAGAGAGCCCCAAAAATGTCATCTATTCTAGTGGCCATCCCCATGGCCAATCTAATGAATGTTCTACCTACTCCACCAATGCAATAAGTAGCAGTTGCACATCACCCAATAATACACTAAAGGGAGAGAGGAGGGGAGGAAGGAGGAGATCACCCAGAAAAAAGAGTGTAAAGAAGGCTCTACAACCTCTAAGTGGGTTACAAGTGAAGAGGAATGATGACCAAACCTCATTTTCCTAGAGAGTAAGGGATATGAGTGATGATGAAGATTCAGATGAAGGTAGGCCCATCACCGAGGTGATGAAGAAGTATCATGTATTTACTCTTTTGTAGGTAAGAAATAGGTAGATAATTCTAATGGAAAGGATCCAAACCCCAGTGAAGGCCCTAATGATGGACCTATTTGTAGAAGAGGGACCCTCAGTAGTACAAAGCAAAGGTGATGAGGAAGACAACCTAACCTCAAATGATATTTTGTCTTTAGATAATGTTGTACAAGATGGAGTTGAGGAGTTTATGCAAGTTCATGCCCCTCAAGAGAAATAAGTGGGTTCATCAAACACATAGACATTCATTGATAATGCCATCAACCAACCACCATTCTAAGGTAATCAAGTGTAACTAAATAATTGAACAAGTTTGGTGAAAGAGCTAAAGGAGATCCAAAGAATAACACTTAAGGTAACACCATTTTAGAGGTGGTGGTTGAGTAAGGAGGTTTAAAGTTGGTTCTATAAGTACCACAATATGTCCCTTCCCCCCCAAAGGTGTCAAGTCTAACACCAGAGGAAAAGGTGAGTGCAAAAGAAGGTGGGGGAGCAAACCTATAAATGGGTACCCCCACCCATATAAAATCAAATAAATAATTGTATGATTCCAATAAGGATGCTAAGGAGGGTTATTTATGATATTTCACTCCAATTTAAGTACCATGAATCTTTCTCCATTACATCAGGGTCCATGACATAACACATAATGAATGTCTTGAGGTCATGACTAGTGAAGAGTTACTTGAAGGTAGTAAGGATGTCACCATAGCCTTATCCATTCCTGAGGCCCAAACAAATAAAGGTGAATTAACCATGTAGCCTTATAACTATTTAATAGAATACGGAAGTTCTATTGAGAATTTTCTCATGTAATCTCATCAACTCGGGTCAGAGTTTGATGTTTTAGAATAAATAGAGGTGATATTGGAAAAGGAACATGGAGTGGATAAGGGTGGTAAGGAGAAAGAGAGTGATGAAGATATTGAATAATTTGTCTTGATCCCATCACCAAAACTTGTATCATTCCATATATATATATATCACTCTAATGATAGAACCCTTCACTATCTTGATGTTGTCAATAATGTCTACCACTTTAATGGGATTTTAGACTAGACCCTTTCTCTCGATCAAAGATTAGATCAAGGAAAAAAATACATTATGATTAAAATAGGGGAGATAGACATAATTAATATCACTCAATCACATAAGGCCAAGCCCCCTAAAAATTATATAACACATTCCAAGACCACCTTCACCACTACAGGAGAAAGGAATGTAGAGATAGCCATCCCTCCTCCTGATGCATTGAATAAGTATGATCCCCTTGAAATTTACACCCTATATATATATATTTTGGAGGATCCATATATAAATTATTTGAAACATATCTCATAGGTTTTGGCTTAACATGGTGGCCCAAGGATGGATAAAAACAAGGACACCATGGAGGAGTTGAAGGTAGAAAACTAGATTATGATCCAATACTTGCAAAAGTTACTGAGTGAGCCTAAGGTAGTAACTCTAACTACCACCATAGCTCTAGTTCCTCTCCATCTCTCCTTTTCATCTTTCAACTCCATCCAAATTTATGATTTGAAAACTAGAGGATAGACAGCTGAAGATTGGCAACAAGACTTGGGTACTAGGTTGGAATAAATAATCCACTCGATATTTAAATGCTTGAGTGATAGAGTAGAAAATAAAAGAGAGTGTGATGTCCAAATGTTTTATTATGAGGTAGACACTAAAAATTTGGAGGAGGCTCAATGGAAGGTAGGAAAGATCTGTAAGATGAACATTGATACCTTCATTATGGAAAAGATCATTGCTCTGATTGATCATAAAAGGCCTAGAGAATATCACATAACAATCAAGCATCATTTGATGATGCTCAAAGATATAATTTTTGATCTAAAAGGAGAAAAATAGTCTCTATAGATTATGGCAAGTGAGATAGATGTCACACTGAGGAAGATGGTGAACCTTGATGGTGAAAATGACTTAGGGGAGGATACAATGTGTGTTGCTCTGAAGAACCTCATTGATACACCATAAGAATACTTTGATGTCCATAAGATAAAATAATTGGTGTCACTAGAAAAATCTTGTGACCAACTCAAGGAACTAATTTGAGAGAATCAGACCATGATTTAGTAGACTATTTCTTGACTTGAAGAGTATAGAGTCAAATTCAACTTTCAAGTATGCCCAGACCAAGGAAGTCTCTCCCTGATGCTTGAGGAATATATCAAATAAAAAAATAAGTTGGAAAAGGATTATTTATTCAAATAAATTCTAGAACCTAATTGAATATTTTAGTTTCTTTTGATCTGGTACCACCTCTCCTTTATTTTCACTTCCTTTTTCCCTTCTTTTCCCTTTTCTTTTTTCATTGCACATCCCTTTCAAGGTATTTTTTGTAATTATGTACATAGGAAAGGGATGTTTGGATTATTATGTAAGAATACAAAGGTTTATTTTGTATCTTATATGGTTATCCTCCACATGGATAATAATAAAAATTCTACCTTAGTGGAGAATCCATTTTTTCTTCATCACCTGAACACACGTATAATCATAGGAATCATGTTCATCACAAGGTCTAACAAACTCTAGGCCCATAAAATAATCTTTTAGATGGAGCACCTTTAGGAATATTCTAGGCTTAGCTCAATTGTATAAGAAAAAGGGGTGTGCCCCTTAACAATGGTCAATTAAATTTTTGAGTCAAAAGATATAGCCTCGATGAGTTCTCACTATGTAACATTCCTAGAAAAAATCATTGGAAAGCTTTGAGAGCATCAAACATGTCTCCCTTGTTATAAGATTTTCTTATATAGTGTATATTTGCTATTTTATCAACTACACATTATACACATTTTTAGTTCAATCAATAAATGAAATTTGTTAATGGTTTCCATTCTTTTTCTATTGTTAAAGTACAATATAATGTTTTAAATTCTTAGTTGATTAGTGATATGATGTATTCATCTTCATGGTAGTCAGTTAGAGAGTATATCTAGACGGTAAAAACTTTTATACTTTGATATTTTTAAATAGGGTGTTGATAGAATTTTTAAGGGTAGTCTTGGGCTCACAGATTCAACTAGGAGGTGTTCTAGAAGGATATCATTAACACATGGTTTTATTTTCATTTTTTATAAGTCAGTGTTGCATTTGTTGGAAAAGTTGATATGAAAATTTATTTGAACTTCTTTGTGCTCATATGTTAACCCTCAACTTTTAATATCTATTAACTAATATTTTTTGTCCTACAATGTTTTGCCTTGCATATAACACACCTTCTAAATATTTGAAGTATTATTTTCCTATGAGCACATAAATATTATATAATCAACATGTGTTTGTATTTCATACATTAAATATCAACATTGTAATCTCTTATTCAACCCCCTATTGTTGAAGATTCTTTAGATTGGAAGCTTCAATCATATTCATATCTATATTTAGTATCTTGTATCTAACCTAGATCATTTGCTAATTCTGTGTGATAACCCTTACTAGGTAGATTAAGCAATTTTGGATGTGTTCTAGTAATATTTGTATTTCCTTGTGCCAATAATATCCATGAATATTGTGTTACATAATCAATTCAAGAGAGAAAGATACCCCTTATATTCTCTCACCTTGGTTCAGGTAGAGCTATAAGTATTAGGGAACTAACCATACCCTTTATAGGTCCCTCCCAATCATTTCCTATGTTAAGTACATTCTTGATGTCAAACCCATATTTGACTACAATGACATACTTAGTGGGTTTTCCATCTTCACTTTCCCCATTCCTCAAGTGTGCAAGCCCAAGTGATAGAGGTGTATAACTAGGAAATAACATAAGGTAACTCATATGAGATACATTTAAAGTAGGCACATGAGTGGATTTATCGTATAAGGAACAAGTAGAATTTTCCTTTGCATGGAAGGCATTGTTGAGTGATATTTCAAAAAAAAATATAATACCTTCAAGGTATCTCTTAGGAGATACCTTTTAAACATGCAAAATATTGGATTTCCCTTTTAAGGAATCTCCTAGTAGATACATTTCAAATAGGGACAAAAGTAGATTTCTCCTTCAAGGTACAAGTGCATTTTTCCTTTGTACAGAAGGCACTATTGGGTGATATTTTGAAATATTTTATAATGCCTTCAAGGTATCTCTTAAGATATAACTTTTAAACATGAATAATAGTGGATTTACCTTTTAAGTTATCTCATATGAGATACCTTTCAAATAGGCATAAGAGTGGATTTCTCTTTCAAGGAACAAGTGGAATTTTTCTTTACATAGAAGGCACTATTGGGTGATATTTTAGAGGCCTTTATAATAAATTTAAGGTATATCCTAAGAGATACCTTTAAAATATTCACACCTTTAAGGTATATCTTAAGAGATACCTTTCAAATAGGCACAAGAGTGGATTTCTCTTGCAAGGAACAAGTGGAATTTCCTTTACATAGAAGGCACTATTAGGTGATATTTTGAAGGCCCTTATAATACCTTCAAGGTATCTCCCAGGAGATACCTTTTAGGCACAGGATTGGATTTCCTCTTCAAGGTATCTCCTAAGAGATACCTTTCAAATAGGCACAAGAGAGGATTTCTCCTTCAAATAACAAGTGGAATTTTCCTTTGCACGGAAGGCACTACTGGGTGATATTTTGAAGGACCATGTAATGCCTTTAAGGTATCTCCTAGGAGATACCTTTCAAACATAAACAAAAGTGGATTTCAACTTAAATGTGTCTCTTTATATACCTTTTAAATAGGCATAATAGTGAATTCTCCATTCAAGGTATCATAATTAAAAGGTACCACCCAAGAGCTCACTAGGAATTAAGGGTCTCCAAGCAATCAAAAAGTGCCATGTGTCCACATTTTGAGCCAGCTAGATAACTTAGTCATATTCACGCCACATGAGTATGTAGTTGTGCCTGAGGTGGTAAACATGTGTCAAAAGGTGATAATATTTAGCTTTAAATCTAAAATTGATGGCAAATCTAATTCAAATTAAAGCTAAATTGAATTTTGGAGTGATTAATTGCTAAAATCAATAGGTCAAAGCTTGACAAGCTTTCCCATTAATCAAGCTTACCCATATATGATCTCATCAATAAAAATTAAAAATTCATGGCTGAAGTAGGAACATCTACAACTACCAAGTTAGAATAGGTCCTATTTCTCTATTCATATGGGACAAACTCCAGCTCAACCTTTGCATCCATCAACAAATCCCCCAAGTGGTTCTTTAGACAAGACAATGATTAAGCAGATGCAATTGTCTACAAATACATATAAATACCACCATATATATAAGGTTATTTATTTATATATGTAAGGTGATAAATATATACAATTTTTTTGTAATAAATTAGGTGATTTATATATATATATATAAGGTGTTTTATACTTTTATATATAAACAAAGTCTGAATGGACTATAAATTTGCTTTGAAGTTTGAAGGTTTAGCTTTGAAGACTAGTGGCATAGCTCCAAAGACTACTAGCTATGCTCTTATGATGAAAAATCATGAATGGGAAGAATCCACCTCCATAATTGAGAATCAAAACAATGCCATTAGACAAATGATGCCACAATCCATAATTTGATGTGATGGTGTTTTTAAAAGATCTCCAAAAGAATTGATGTGATGGTATTTTATGACGATGTTTCCAAATAGTCTTTTCAAACAAGATTAATGTAACTATGTTTTAAATAGAGTGTATTTCAAGAATATTTTTTATGATGTATAATTAATTCCAATTATTTCTCCTAGTACTGCCAATAATGACTTTATGACACACATGACCACTTGATCAGATAAAGCACCTTCCCATTATATCTCGCATGCTTCGAAGAGATAACCATAACTATATCCATATTTATTGTCATAATCACATTATATAACCTACTTTTCTATTCATTTTTGCATTGTTATTTCCAATAATTGCTAAGTTGTATCTCTAACCTATTACTTCCCCTAGTCTTTATGTGAATTTGAGTTCTATGTTTTTACATTATAGTCAGATTTGTAATTAAACAATACTTGCTCTGAAGATGGGTGGGAAAAAGAAAAAAATGAATTAGCATCCTTTGATGCATTGTTGTAAGATGAAGTAGCCAAAGAAATCTTTGAAATAACAAGTTGGTTGAATTTATTAAAAATGTTTCAGGGATTCCATGAAGAAATTGTGCAAGAATTCTATAAGAATTTTGATGAAGATCATGCTATTATCAAAGGGAAAAAAATTCTAATGAATCCCTCTATACTCACTACTCTATTTGGGATTCTTGAGGATGGAATATTTGACATTGAAAAGATCAATTTTTTTGACCTAATTTATATGTTTGTTGAAGGAAATGAGCCATACCCTAGACTGGCCAAATCTCCCCAAGGATCAGCCAAGGGAATTCTAATAGAAAGTCTTCCTCAACCTTGGCAAAATGTTATCTTATAGATAATGAAATATATCACTTGTGATGGTCAATTTATAGTAGTGGGTAGAGATGATATGAGACTCCTTCATTTGAGGAAAGGAGCTGTTTGAGAAGAATATATGATCAATCTTCCCTCTTTCCTTCATAATGCTCTGATTAATGTTTCTCTAAAGATAAGATGAGGTACTGGTTCTATCTACCATCATGGGTTGGTTACACTCATTTGTCACCATTATTTTCTTAGTAAACTAAGGGGTGAAAAGGCTTGGTCCTCTTTCCTTTGAAAAATTTCTCTAGTTCCTACCAAAAATACACCATGCTCTACCTCTCCTCCTTACACTACAATCCAGATTGAAGAACCCCATAGTTAACATTATAGAATGACCATCTCCACCACCATTAGTTTCAAATATACTATGCCAAAGATTGAAGTGACAAATGGGAATTTATTCAAGCACCCCTTTTCTTCCTCCAACTAAACTCTGGAACATTCACCTATTTATCTTGCAGGAAGAAGAAGATGTGTAGGCCATAGAAGAAGTTGTACCTCAAGAAGTAGAGCATCCTGTACCCTTTATTGTTGATAAGGGTAATGCACCCTTGATTGAAGAAGATCCATCTTCTCCACATTTTTTCTATGAATAAAAATAATTTTGGCATGTCATTGCTTTATCATGCCATAAAGAAATATTCAAAGTGTAACTAATAGAGTTAGATGCTCTCTATTCAACTTTGAAAGGTAAGGACTTGATGTTTTCTAATTTGAAAAAAATGTGGGAAGAGTTTGTTACTAAAGTTAGTGACCAAAAAATAATTCTTCAAGGAATACAAGATGAACATACTATGGTCCACACTATAATGTATTCACAGACCCAAAAGTTGAGTAATTTGTAGAATTCTCTTAGTATCAAGGACACTCAGATTACTGATTTACAGAATTCTCTCACTATCAAGGACACTAAGATTAATAATTTACAAAATTCCAATGTTGATAATAATAATCTGATTAATAATCTAAGAGAAAGTATTTATTATATAAATACATTGATTTTCTAACATACTAATAGAATAATAGGGCTCACTGCCTAGGATTCTAAGTTACAAACCTCTATTCAAGCCATGCAAAAAGAAACGTGAGAGATTGCAGTTCAAATAGAGGGTCCAACAAGAGTTTTTCCCTTTTTCCTTATTCCATTACATGAAATAATCTCTACCTGACATATCACCCAGAAGAAAATTCAAAAATTGAAGGATAAAAATACCAAACTTAAAGAGGAATATCATAAGCAATTGCCAAAATCCCAACTACAACTATAGAAAGCACAGGGTTTTATCTAATACATTTGTGTTATTTTTGAGAAACTATTAGCATGTAGATAGCATTCATTATTTTATGTTCTTTTCTTACATGAACAATTTTATAAATATTAGATTCAATTAATTTCCCTTGGTTTTTCATATATCATTGAAGATGAGCATGTATTTATGGACATTTTTCTAAAGAGCAATAAAGAAAGGTAGGATGTCATTTGTGAGTTCTATACTTTCAATTTATAGTTAGGATATCAATCTAATTTTTTTGATAAATTTATTTATTGGAGAGACATAATTTCATGCCTTTCTCTCCACTCTAGGGAACCAAATAGCATGGCAATAGGCCAATAATAGATTTTTGGAATTACAAAGCACCACTAGGTTATACATGAGACCACAATTTCCAAAAGTAAAGAAACTTATTTATTCTTTTCAACCACTGTATCATATGTATATGAAGAACAAGTATCATGAGCTATTGAGATCTAATATTGCTACATTTAGAGATTTTCTAAACCACCATTATGACAATGGTTTCAATTCAAGTCTTACCAGGTGGGAGACATTACCTATTGAGTTGAAGTGTAGGGAAGTCCTTAGCCCCACCAATATTAAATGGAGTCTAAGAAGAGCCAAATTAGTTTGCTAGATAATCACTCAATGCTTAGAGGAAAGAGGTTTAGATGTTTGGATTAGGATGAGGTTTAGTCCTCCTATCATTTTATGTCCTCTATCTCCATGGCAATGATGAAAGTCTTAAGCAAAAATTGAATTTGAAGCTTGGGTGCATGCAATTCTTAGATATCTTGGATTCTTACCAAGGGGCTACCATAATCAGGCCATTTTGAAGTTTATGATCTAAATCAGAGGTTTGAATTAGGAAATTTGGATTAAGGATCAGTCATCCCACTTATTTATGAGAGGGCTTGCAAAAGGTAAAGTGTGGGGGAGAAATGATGAGCATTTAATATAGCTCATCATAGTTATATAAATTGTCCCTAAAGTGTTATGTTTGGTTATATATTGTATTACATTTAATAGTTAAAATCTAATCTAAGTAGGGTATGAATGCAATTTTTTCATTATTTGTATGTAATTTATTGCTAATTCTTTACCTTTATTGTGTCTTACTTAGATGAATAACATAGTTTTGAGTACAACAACACGGGTAATTTTGAATAGATGAACACATCCCAAGGATGGGGTAATTTTGAGTATAATAAAACATCCCAATGAGGGGTAATTTTGAGAAGGCAACACAGTTTTTATAACTCTTTTGGCTATACTTTTGAGGATTTGACAAGCAAGATCCAATGATTCAACACTTAGAGGACACTCCAAAGATGCTCTGTAATTGCTCCAAATATGATCTAGGTGTGCTCTAAAGACATACACAGGATGCTCTGAATAAGTCTAATAATTCTTCAAAGATATGTATAGGGTGATCGAAAGACCTGTACCTAATTCTCTAAAGATATCTAGATGTGCTCTAAAGACTACAAAAATTATGTGTAATACATGTTATTGAGAGAAATTAGGATCATTTTAATTAAAAAAAAATTGTTTGGAAAAAAAATTAATTGGATGCAAATGATAGCTAGAAACCATAAAAAAAGGAACAGCCATACAAATCTTTAGCCCCCTTTTTCTTCCCACCCCTCAAAAATTTATCCCTAAATAATAGTTGCAGATATTTTTCGAAGCAAATTTTTAATATAAAATGATGCATGGGACCTCTCTACCCAAGAATATCAATGCACTAGGGAGAAGTTCACCACCCCAAATAATAATGCTAGGTGTTAGTCAATCATTAATTTATTAAATTTTATGGCATGGCATGAGGTAAAAGTTCACCACCCCAAAAAATGACTTTTCAACTTAGTCTAAAATGGAAACAATTCAACTCAAATAATAATAACCTAGAACATGCTAAAAATGACTTTTCAACTCAGTCTAAAATACAAATAATTTGCAGTATCTAAATAGAGCCAAGAGATGAATGATGTGATGGGATAGAGATGGTGGAACCAATGAAACCCTCTCGTATCATGACATTTTTTCACTATGATTATTTACTTATAGTTAATAAAAAAATGTCTGATTTCCCTTCACATTCACCATTTAGGTCCCTATTAAATACAAGTAATCACTAAACAATCCTAATATGTGTCATTTCATTATCTCGACCATTTCATAACAAAAATCTAGGTCTATCTGAATCTCAATGATTTCATAACTTAAAGAAGTAAACAATGAATAAAAGTTTCATGTCAAGCCAAACAAATCACATTTTAGATATAGTAAAACAATATATTACATAGATTAAATATCTGATAAGAAGCACCTATAAAAATGATAGTGAAAAATAGGGTCAAATCTTCCACCATTAATGCCACACCTATAAAAATGATAGTGAAAAATGGGGTCAACACTTCCACAAATAACACCATAGTTAACCTTTAAATAGTCAATAAAAGAATGGAAAGAGAAAAAGATAAACTTAAACCTAATTTTGAAGCACACTAAAAAATTCTTTAATATATATATATATATATATATATAAACTTTTTAAATTAGAATAATTATAATAAACAATAAAAAATTATAAATATTTTTATATTAAAAAACTATGTGAGTTTATTAATTAATTTTATTTATGTGTAAATCACTTGGTCAAAAAAGAACCGGTTCCCTATTATACATATAATAGGGAACCGGTTCTTTTTTGACCAAGTGATTTACACATAAATAAAATTAATTAATAAACTCACATAGTTTTTTAATATAAAAATATTTACAAATTTTTATTGTTTATTATAATTATTCTAATTTAAAAAGTTTATTCATATTTGTTCACTAAATTACATGATTAAATTGTGTAATAGGGATTTGACTCCTTAAATTTTTAGCCCCCATAGAATACCTTTGAGATAATTTATTAAATTTACCAATTCAAATACCTATGAGAGTGAGTCACCTTTCTTGAATTAACAAACTATTAATATTTGGAGACAAATTTGACTCCAAAATGGTAATTAAAATAAATGATGAAAAATCATACCTAGTAACTCAAAACCTAGACTTGGAAAAGAATTTTTTGAGGTTATCTAAAATATGGTTATGTGAGGGCTTAAGCAGTCTACACCATACCAATCTATAAACATTAACTTTTCATTCATGACAACAAACCATGTGATATCTCAATGTAGAGTAGGGTTAAACATTTCGACCAACAACACATTGAGTACTTCAACTTTGAATCCCAATATTGGGGTCAAAACCAAAGGAGTTACAATTTTGATGTAGAGATTGTGCTAATGATTAAGAAATGATAGTATTTTGCATAATAAGTGGAGTTTCATCCACATTTTTTAAATATGTAACATAAGCAAATTGTCTTAAATAGGGATTTGACTCCTTAATTTTTAGCCCCCACCCCTATGAATTATACCTTTTAGATAATTTAATTCACCAATTCAAATACCTATGAGGGCGAGTCACCTTTCTTAAACTTACAAACTAATATTTGGAGAGGAATTAGACCCCATAATGGTAATTAAAATAAGTGACATAATATCATACATAGTAACTCGATGACCTCTTGGGAAATCATTTTGTGTGCTTATCTAAATTATGGTTATGTGAGGGCATATTAAGTAGTCTACCTCAGAACACTTACTATATATAGTATTTCTATATATATATACTTAATTGAATCCAATTATAGATATCTAAATGTAGATTTGTATAATTTAGATAATTTCATTCTAATAAAATAGTAATAGACTCATCACAATAAATTACACTTGATGGGTCTCCTACTATGAGTTTTTGGATCACATTCAGGGGATCATCATATTCAATTAAAAAATGTTCAATAATATACTACAAGACCATAGTACAATGAAAATTATAGAAGTTCAAATATGGAAATAGAAGTAAAATTATCATCATGGAACGTTGGAGCTGATGGTAATGATTTAGAAATAAATTATTATTAGGCTCTTGCATAATAAGTGGAGTTTCATCCACATTTTTTAAAGATGTAAAATTATTAATTATTAGGAGAAACAAGTGGTGGTGGTATAATGGTAGGCATACACATTGAAATAGATAGTGTCTTTTGAACATATATGTCCACTTCAAATTTTTATCATATTTCTAAACACAAAATTCTTCTTGGTCACTTCTAATTGTTTTAGTGCCATTGTAACAAAAATAATTTATCCATTGCAATCACCAAGATAAAAATGAACACCCACAATTGTGCTCCTTATCCAATGAATATAGATTCCCCCTAATTAAAACCAAGGGAGTTATCATTTTGATGTAGAGATTATGCTAATGATTTAGAAGAAATAGGCTCTTGTATAATAAGTGGAGTTTCATCCAATTTTTTTGAACTTGATGTAACATAAGCAAATTGTCTAACTTTAGGGATTTGACTCCTTAATATTTATACCCCCTATAATTATACCTTTGAGATAATTTAATTCACTAATTGAAATACGTGTGAGGGTAAGTCACCTTTATTGAACTTACAAACTAATATTTGGAGATGAATTCAACCCTAAAATGGTAATTAAAATAAGTGACACAAAATCATACCTAGTAACTCGAAGACCTCTTAAGAAATGATTTTGTGTGCTTATCTAAATTACACTTGATGGGTCTCTTACCATGGGTTTTTGGATCACATCTAGGGGATCATCAGATTGACTTAGAAAATGTTCAATAATCTACTATAAGATCATACTTTATAATGAAAATTATAGAAGTTAAAATATGTAAATAGAAGTAAATTTATCATCATAGAACTTTGGAACTGATGGTAATGATTTAGAAATAAATTATTATTAGGCTCTTGCATAATAAGTGGAGTTTCATCCACATTTTTTGAATATGCAAAATTATTAATTATTAGGAGAAACAAGTGGTGGTATTATAATGGTAGGCATACACATTGGAGTAAATGGTGTCTTTCGAACATATATGTCCACTTCAAATTTTTATCATATTTATAAACCAAAAATTCTTCTTGGTCACTTCTAATTTTTTTAATGTCATTGTAAAAAAAGTAATTTATACATTGAAATCACCAAGACACAACTTGATCACCAACAATTGTGCTTCTTATCTAGTAAATATAGATTCCCCCAAATTGAAACCAAGGGAGTTACAATTTTGATGTAGAGATTGTGTTAATGATTTATTAAAAAAAGGATCTTGCATAATAAGTGGAGTTTTAACCACATTTTTTGAAGATGTAACATAATAAAATTGTTTAAATTTGGAGATTTAACTCCTTAATATCTATTTCTCCCTCTAGAATTATACTCTTGAGATAATTTAATTCACCAATTCAAATACCTGTGAGGGCGAGTCGCCTTTCTTGAACTTATAAAGTAGTAATATTTGAAGATGAATTCAACCCCAAAATGGTAATTAAAATAAGTGAAAAAATCATACCTATTAAATCAAAGACCTCTTGGGAAAGGATTTTGTATGCCTATCTAAATTAATATGGTTATGTGAGGGCATATTAATTAGTCTACCTCAAAACACTTACTATATATAGTATTTCTATATATAGACTTTCATGAATCCACTTATATATATCTAATTGTAGATTTTTACAATTTAGGGAATTTCATTCCAATTAAATAGAAACAAACTTGTCGTAACAAATTACACTTGATGGGTCTCTTACCATAGGTTATTGGATCACATCCAATGGATCATTAGAATAAGAAAATGTTCAATAATATGCTACAAGACCATACTATTACAATGAAAATTTTAGAAGTTCTAATATGGAAATATAAGTAAAATTATCATTATGGAACATTGGAACCAATTGTAATGATTTATAAATAATTATTAATATGCTCTTCTGAATGCATAATAAGTGGAGTTTCATCCACATTTTTTATAAAGATGTAACATTATTAATTATTAGGAGGAACAAGTGGTGGTGGCATAATAATATGCATAAAAATCATTGGAATAAAATTGGTTTATTTTGAACATATATGTCTAATTAAAAAATTTATCATATTTATAAACCCATAATTCTTCTTGGTCACTTCTAATTTTTTTAGCACCATTGTAACAAATCAATTTCTCCATTGCATTTAGCAAGACAAAACCTGATCAAAACCAAGGGAGTTAGAATTTTGATGTAGTGATTGTGCTAGGAGGATATCTCTTTACATAAAGAATGCAAGCCATGTTAGATTAAAGCATTTCATGGTGATTCAAATCGTGATAAGATTGTACCAATAATTTTTTTTAAGATGAACTTATTTTGACATCAATGTCATGGGTTTGGAGTAACTAGTAGGTTTAATTGAAAATTTACAATATTTCACTTCACATAACCTACCTTACCAAATACCGAGTTGGAAGTAAACTTAAAGAGGCATAAGGGAAGCCTCTAGGCTCCCTTATGCCATGGGATGTGATCAATCCAGCCAATAATATCTTCCATACTTCATTAATGTCAATCCACCATCTGAATCCCTTCATATTTTTTAATATTAATTAATACTATTATATCATATAATATATATGTTAATAAATATTATAAATCAATATTATATTCACAATAAATCTAATGAAAATCATGTGCATAATAGATTAAGTCAAAGAGCAAATCTATCAAACATTAATAAGCAATAGGCATTAAATTAAAATAACGATGTATCAATGAAGGTTAAATCACATATCCATGAAGGTTAAATCACATATCCATGCATCATTATCATTTAGAAATGTAGTGAAGTGATTTCAAAATCATCATTTATAGGGCCAAATCACATAAATGTAGTAAAATTAAGAATCACAAAAACTTGATTTATTAAGATTATAAAAATTATAATATATCTATATATTATTGTTAATGGTATGAAAATAATATTAAATTTTTAACAAAATTAAATGAATTTATATGTCATATAATTCCACGTAACATGATAAAATGGGCAAATATGATCATAGGTACATATTTAAAACTCTATGACACTTCACCATGTGCAAAGTAGATGAGGTAGATTACTTAAAAGAATAAATCTATCAAAAATAATTATATTCAGGAGGAGTTAAATTAAAAGTTTCAATCATAAATCACCATTGAAGTTGTCATAAGCATTAAATTTGATGTTGTAGATGACACTTGTCATTCGGGATAGTTGGCAGTAAAGCATGTAAATTATTAATTTTTAGTATCCCTTTGAACTTAGTTATAAAAAGTCTATGAAATGTTAGATTACATAAAAATTATTCAAAGGAATTGAGTGTGTTTTACTTTTATACAAAATAACCATCAAATTTTAGTTAACAATCAGGTCTTTTGACCTCTAATTTAAATTAGTGATACATAATTCTTATGTTCAAAAGATTCAAATTAATATAAAGTGAAAATGAATATCTATCCCAATAATTTTATTTATCCACTCCAATCCTTTGGTTTATTTCTTGAATTTATAAGACCAGAATGATAATTTTCTCACTAACTTCAATTTTGAAGTCTGACTTTCATATGTGTTTATTGGTGTTTATGACTGCAAGTGCCACAGAGTGAGCTAGAGATGTGTTCATCAGTTCCCACAAATAAGGCTTTTTGGTAATTTTTGACTTGTGTATACCATGGCCTTGTTCATGCTTTTTTTGTAATGTATAGTAATTATAAATATTAATGTATTCAATGTACCCATTTACAAAAGTAGGAATACAAAAAAAATTTGATAACCAACCATTATCATAGACTAGGAGTAGTGACAATTAGCATTTTTCATTTTTCAACCTTAGCAGGTGTATCTCATGGATGTGATTGGATGCTTTGTATGTGCCCTTGTAGCCTTCTATATTTTTTTTTCATCTACAAGAATGTGAATCATGTTATTTTTTATTTGGAATGGAAAATTATCTCTATCTACTAAATTTTATTTTCTTCTACTTCTATAGTTTTGGTCTTTGCTCATATAATAGACTATAGTTCATGTTTTATGCCCCTTTATGGTCTATGATGCTTCAGGATCTAATCTATTTTATTAAATAAAAAATATTTCGATAGGATAGGTTGGGTACATATCTAATTATAGTGGTGTTTCTGATTGGATTTGATGTAATTCAATTATGGTGATCTATGCTCTAATAATGCATTAGAATAGATGGTGTCTTTGGAACATATATGTTCACTTTTGTTTTGATTTAGAGATTACATGCTAAGAGTCTCTCTCTTTACACATAGAATGCAAGACATCATAGACTAAATCATTGCATGGTGATTTAGATCCTAATCAGTCTATGCCCACAATTATCTTTAAAGATGAACTTAATTAATATTTTGACATTGTCAAGGGTTTGGAATTACTAGGTTTAACTATCAATTATAATTTTACCCCTGTCACCAATACATATATTATATGTCATGATATGTGTGTGTGTGCATGAGTGAAGAGTTATGCACATGGACAAGGGTGAGCGCATAGTGAAGCAAAATAAATTTTGTAAATCTGTATATGTCTCCACCTTTTTTATCCCCTCTTGCACACATGAGAAAAATAAACCAAGTGAAATTTCGCACATTTCCTGATTAAGTTGAAAGCATATAAATTGATTTGATTTTATTGAAATTTGTGTGGTCTAATAGAATCTTAGGTCTGACCTAGGTAGCAATTAACCATGCTAGGATGCTAAGTATGGTCGAGCCTAGGGCAACCTCAAGTGTGCTCTAGGAAGGCTTTTTATAGCACGTGTGTAGGGTATGAATGTGTGTGTGTGTGTGTGTGTGTGTATTAAAATAAGTAATATTATATATAAATTATATATTTTATTTTAAATATACTATAGTAAAGGTCCTAATAGTTGTGCATGTTCTAATTACCAAATAAGGCTTTTATTAACATGCCCTCCATCGATGGATCATATTGGTGTGTATAAATATTAAAGTGAACTTGAAGCTGAACATGTAGTATCTAATAATTATTTAACATTTATTCTATATAATTAAAAATAACCAATCATATCTTGACAAGTAAGACTCAATTATTTATATTCTTATGCACAACTATTGGTACTCTAAAGGTTAAGTTTTGGTCATAGGTTTAAAAAATACATCTTGTGACCTCTCATGATAAAATCATTTATATCACATTAAAAATTTATATAATGTGTTAAACCTTGAAACCTTAGTTATAATTAGTTAAGATGACATATTAAAAATTTCAAAATCTAATGTGATGTTATGGCACCTTAATTTGATGTCCAAAGTTAGGGTGCATAGCTACTAGGACCTTTCTCAATATATTAACATATATACTATATAATAATAATAATAATAATAATAATAATAATAATAAAATATAATATATAATATTTTAATATTATATTACATTATATTATATATATATATATTTTAAATAAATATTATATTTTTAATATAATATATAACTACCATTTTAATATATTAAATATATCACTCACCTTCAATTCAACTTGACTACTTGAGCTGCATTTTGATTCAGAATTAGGCGGGAGTGCCCAACAAATTTGAAATTCAAATTTAATTTGAAAAATGAGGTTTGTATAATTTTCACACATTTTTAAGAGGAATTAATACCACCAAACATGTCTGACCACTGAGATATTCCTATTCCTACATATTCTTAGTTTTTTTTTGAACATACATTGTAGAGCACTGACAGATCATAATAGAGTAGGTTGTATATTATCCGAAGCATTGACCATATTTGTTACTATCATTTTGGCATATCCTTATTTTTAGGTTTTTAATCTTAATAGTGTTCAATATATTTTTTACTCTATCTAAAATGAGTAGAAATCCTTATTTTTAGGTATTTAATCTTAATAGTGTTCAATATATATTTTTTACTCTACCTAAAATGTGTGATTTATCTCTATTTACTTGGCCCTTTTATTCATTTTTTAGAACCTTAATATGTTATGAAATCACTAAGATTTGGATAGTCTACCTAGATTATTGTAATATTTTTTGCCCTGCTAGAGTGCTCCCAACTATGATGTCAGCAAGCCTTCTATTGAATGAGCATGCACAAGTCTATTATTCAGTCAAATAGGGTTTTCAAATTCTAGCACTAAAATTTAATAAATCAATACAATAAATATTATTCCAAATGCTCTACCTATGTATAACTTAATTATTTTTTAATAAAAAATAGTACAATTTTTAAGAATGTGTGTTGAGCTCAATGAGGCCCTAGGTTGGCCTAGGTAGCATTGAGCCCTGTTGTCAATCCCATTTAAAAAGGAAAAGAGGTTAGAGTCAAGTGGGTGTATGAGAAAAAAATGGGTTGACTCTACCAATTGTAATTCAATATGGGTAGACTTCTTGTTTTGGTTTAAATTTTATGGAAAATAGTTACACAATAATTACTTTGCACCTTTTTTGATCATCTTAATCATCTGGTGAAAACTAACTAATTGCATAAATTTAACCAATAAACCATGCATTTCATATGTCCTTCCTTCAAGACATATAACCCAAAATTCAAATAAACCATTGAAATTCAAGACATAAAACTATAAATTGAGAGAAAAGTTATTTAGTAATTGACATATCAAATGTGGATAATATTTGTAGAATTCCTTGATTATATTAATTGCTTCAATCATACAAAATTTTCTTAAAATTCTCTCTTTTTTACAAATGGTAATGCTTGCCTTTATATAAAGGTTAGGTAGTATACCAATCAATTACAATGTACATGTGTACAAAAGATGAGGACAACTATCCTTACAAGTTCTATAATACAATTATTCTTCACATTTAGACTAACCTAGGGGAAATATGCTAACAAACTAGCATATACCCTACAAAAGAATATTCTTATTCTAGTTATTATAATGTTCTTTACAAAAAATGAATTTTAGCCACTAGGTTGGCCCTGTTGATGTTTCTAAATGAACCACATGTGCTCTTAATGTTCAAAGAACACTTCTCATTTTAGAATTTAAGAAATTCAGGGCATGAGTAGTAGGTTTTAGAAATCTAGTTTCCTATGGTAAAATAGTATTAGAGCAAGATGAACTGTTCCACAACATTTTTAAGATTTAATGGTTGGGAGCCACCTTGGCTTGTTACTTTGTGAGCCCATGTTGATACTTGGTGAATTGCCCTAAATTTAAACTACAAACTAGACAAACTGGTTATGGATGATGTATTTAAGCTAAGATGAACTGTTTAAAGAAAATAGCAAAAGGAAGGGTAAAGTGGGAAAGAAATAAGTGATTACTAATCTTAATTATGAACATAATGAAAAATTTTGAAGAACACTGAGCATATATTTAACTAGTATGTAATGTAAATTAGCTTATGCTCACATTTCATTACACACCAGGGAGAATTTTGAAGATGAGATGAAGATACAAGAAATAAATCCAATTTAAAATTTAGCTACTACATCTAAATAGCTAATACACATCCTTGATGTAGAGAAAATAAAATGAAGTCAATTTGAGATCCTTTCAAATAACCTAGCATAGCATAAGTTAGCAAACCTATAAATAATGATACAACCCAGTATTTGAAGAAACTATTCATATTCAAGACCTAGACAAGCAATTGAGAGACTAACTATCATAGTAATCAACACATCAAAATGGACAATCCTTATAGAATTCCTTGATTGTATTAATTTCTTCAAGTGTACAAAAATGGCTCAAAATCCCCCCTTTTAGAAAATGGTAATACATGAATTTATACAATAGCTAGGCAATATACCTATTGGTTACAAAATACAAGTGTATAAAGATCAAGATAGTTGTATTTATAAATTCTAGAATACACATGCTTTTCACAATTATGCTAACCTAGAGGCAACCATGATAAAAAAACTATCATGCACCTTTACTATAGAATATTTTATTACAATATGTTAAAAATTTTATATTAGAATATAATATTACTTTAAATTTTTGGTGGGGCCCCTATTTATTATTAGAAGATGATCATAGAATTTTCATGTTGTTCATCAAATAGCTCAAGGTCCACAATAAAATTCATCATTCCTCTTCTTGGTTTACTAGATCATTGAAATCAATGTTATTTATGGCCAAGGCCTCCCTAATGCTCCTACCTTCATTGATCCTCTCACCTATATTGAATATCATATTCAATATTTTACTATTATCCTACCCTGATTGACCTTTACATTTCCCTTTGATCTCTTGCATCACCAGAGTGGCTCTATACCTAAAATTCTCATCACTAATGATACCAAGGGTAGTGGGATATGTAGGATTAACAATCATGGTCTTAAGAAGTTTCTCAATTCTGTTGATGAGCTTCTTGTCATCTTCTAGGAGCTCCTCCACCTTGGTGTGTTAGTCACTCAAGATTTGAATCTTATCAATAACAATCCCCAAGATTGTGTCTAAGTGTCCCATTCTTATGGTTCTAAATTTTGAGATCTACTTCATCACCTGAATGTTGAGGAGCTAAGAAATCTTGTATTTTGAGGCCTATCATTGGGTAATAAGGTCTTTGGCTAATGAGCTATGTTCCTCTAATGAACTCTACCTCAATTTCATTGACTTGAGTTCCTTGAAAATGTCATAAAATGATTCGTTAAACATCTTGATCATGGCCTCTGAGACTGATAAAATAGCATACATTTGAAAACTATCTCTTTCCCTCTCTAAATTATGGATCCTTTGTTTTAAACCCTAGACTCTAGCCCTAGCCTATTATGATTGTGATTCTATTAATATTTCCACATCCTCCTCATGTATGGTATCCCCATCATGTTGTTATCCTACACCAAGATTCAACCCTACAAAAGGTTCCACATTTTGAAAAGTGAATTCTTCTATCCTAACCCCGGTTATCCTAGTTTTAATCTTTTCTAAGCTTATTATCTCAGGATTAAAGTGCACTATTATGATAGGATCCTTAAATTTGGGAGTCTCTAGGATCTCTATACCTATACTAATTTATACTCCTAGAGCATCCATCCTTTTGGCCTTTAGGCCTTAGGTGACTATAATTATTCCTTCCTCCTAATCCTTTAAAATTTCCTTCATCCAAGCCTACATATCTTCATGAATTCCAGGGTTAACAACTCTTGTTAAGGCCCAAGAGTGACAAAGATATGGGATCTTTTACAATTTCCCATAGATGAACCATTTAATAATGACTAGTCCATGGATTGGAAATTCATCACTAAAGAGATTGACTTCACTAGTGGGATGAGTGAAGGTCAACCTAGGCCTCTAACTTAGATACACAAGGACCAATGCTAATTTTTCCTTCCTCTTCTCTTATGGTGCCATAGCGGTGAGATCCTTTCCTAGATCCTCAAAGGGATCTTACTCCTTGTTTGAACCATAAGCATCCACAAGCGCCTTGATGTTACCCTCAAGTGTTTGTTTAGGCCCCAAGGTAATCATGTTAATATACTGAACTAGGGAAGGTGGCCTTTTTTGGAGTGCTAAAGGTGGTGGCCCCTCTCTAGGTCTCTCTTCTTGCTCTACCTCTCCAACCTTCTCCTTTTCTTTATCATGTTCCCCCTAAACTTACATTGCACCTTGTTACTAGGGCTATGGCTCATATTGCTTTCCCATAGGTTTCTCATGAGTTATTCTATATGGACCAAGCAATAGGTGATATTGTAATGGATGCATCTACCATATTTACCCAAATGGCTTATTATCTCTAGTCAATTTGTGTTCTAGTTTAATATTATGGTCCTTAATCCTAGCCAACACCTCCTCAAAGTTCTTGGATTTGATGTAGATGGTATCATGAACCCAAGCTAATGTACATAGTCAATCTTTGGGAGCTTTTTATCTTTTAAATGATCAACCACTTTATTCTTAGGATCCTACATTTAGAGTTCATCCAGTTGGAAACCAAATGAATCCCTATATGTGGACATGATTTCCATTTGTTTCCATTCTTTGATCAATGTTTTCTAAATATTCAATGGGAAGGGGTGGAGAAGACCCTTCCTCTTTTCCTTGCACATTTTGTCCATTCCCTAGACGAGCTGAGAGGTAATCTCTTACTCTGCAATCTTATTTAAGACATACACCAATAGCCTACAAGGTTGGGACATGATCCCCTCTATCATTATAATTATGTAATTAAGATAATACCATACATCCCTAATCATTTTGACATAACTCTTGATGAGGGGGTGGACCCTACGCATGGGAACACCTGTAATAGATTCTACTAAAGTTAGATAAACATAGTCACAAATGAACTACATAAGATTCCTATACTTGAAGATGTGTAGATTGGAATATTAGTGTGAGATGGTTGTCTTACCTTCTAGGGACCATTTCCTAATATCAGGGAAGGTAGTGAAAGCAAGAAGTGCATCAAGTAGGTATAACATCATGAAGAAATGCTTATAGGAGTTTTTATTAATGGCATTAAATTAATTGGCTAGGAAAATGTTGATTATATCTCCAATTGGAGGGGTAAGCTTCTCTTCAACCATGAAGTATATTTAGGGGAACCAAATTTTGTTTGCATAGGTGGTTGAAGAGGCTTTAGAGGATTAGTTCAATAGGGTCATTATTATCCTAATACCCTCTCTGAATTAAACCAAAAATATTTTACCATCAAGGGTTCTAAAGATATGGGGTCCTTGGATGAGCCAAGGTCTTAAGACATAGTTCCAGTCATGCTTATTAGCCCATTCCTTGATTTTTGAAAGATCTAAATGGGGAAGAGGGAGTTTATAATACTTTTCAAAGGTAACATGGGAAATATAGGCAATCCCTTTTGAACTTCCTTCCCTAATGATCCACTTGTTTTCAATCCTATAATCATTAAAAATTAGGGCAAGGACATTTATACAGTGTAGTACTTATAGTTTAGCTATGGTATGATGGAGGCTAGTCATTTGAACCACAACTAGATTAGAGTAACTCCTGTTAATGGTGGTGATCCTCTACTCCTCCTTGGATATGGGTTATAACTCATTTATCATGAAAAAGAGTTATAACTAATTCCTAATGCCTTAGATGTTAATGCTACCAAGTTTAATTTGGTGTCTTTAAAGATCCAACCTTCACTGTCCATAGACAAATAGAGCTCGATCTCTTTTTTCAATTGTTTCTTACTTACCACTATGATTTGTATCTAAGTTGACTAATAAATTTATTATTGATGACCTTTGTGAAAGTTATTTCATGCTTAAGAACACAATTGAGTTCTTCTTGGATCAAATTGTAATGAAATGAATTTGCTCAGATCGCTTTTATGCAAGGTTTTAAGCTTTAATGGTGGACAATATCTAGGTCTTGACTTAATATGTGCCTTGGATTTGATTTGGACCTTTGCCTTTATAATTTTGCATTTTTGAGCCCATAAGATCTTGTATTTTATCCTTTTTTGCTTGTGTGGCACCTATGTGTCATTGGTCTAGACCCTCACATAATATTTCATAAATGCCTTTGAGCACTAGACATCAGTATTTAAAATACCTTATTTTATTTTACACCATTAGATCAAAATCCTAGATTATCATTGTCAGGAACCTAGAACAATAAACATGCTCTGATACCAACTTGTCAGGATCTTGCTCCTCAATTAGAGCACATATGATTACTTCTTGTATTAGCAACTAAACACGGAATTATACCAGAATCAATAAGTAACTAGAAATATGAAACAACACAGGAATTGAGAGACAATACACAATTGTATTAATAATCACTCAGAAGAATATACAATAAGGAAGATGCCACTTCTTCCTCCACCTCAAAGGTTTGCCACACCTTAAGACCTTCTTCCCTCTCTCTCTCGGTCCCAACAATCAACTCAAATATAGAATTGATGTTCACGTCTCCAACCAGTCAGTAACATGCTGCCAGTTCACCAAGTACACAACCATACTCCAAGTAGATCTCCTGCTCTCTACTGCTACCTACAAATCACTAGACCTTACTCACCATGTAGATCTCTCTACACCCCTGAAGAACCCTTGTCCTTTCCTCACCAAGTCCTTATGATTCTTCAACCAGTACCCTGGTGGATCAGCTCCTCGACCTTGCAGACCTTGCAACTCTCCCTGATCATATACTCTTAGCACCCCTTTGGAACTAGGAGGAGTTACACTAGCTCTCTCTAAAAGCTCTATGGCTTTCTAGCACACTTTTACAATACAGCCCATGAGTCAATATATAGATCTCATGCTTACAATAATTAGACTAACCTAATTACAATAATTAGACACGTAACTCAAGACTAAGACTAGCCTTCAACACGCAAACAAATAGTCTAAAAATAGACTCTCTCAAATCAACATGCAAACTGCCTGTTCACGCACAGGCTGCCGACGTTGGCTCCTCCATGACTGATGTTGGCCGACTGGTAACCAACGTTAGTTGCTTCCTCACTGCCATCTGACCGACGTTGGTTGATCAGATCGACGCCAATTTCCCTACAATTGATTTTTCAACTCCCCGCAACTTTGCATCCTCCATAACTTCTCCTATTTGCATCCTGGTGAAGCTTTTAGCTCCACAACCTAACAATCTCCCACTTGGAGATAAATAGTTACACCTGTACCTATACCTATACACCATCTAAATTATTCCCTGCCTTGTATCCCTCTTCAAGATCAATCCTGAAGACCAACCACCACACAACTTGTGATGTTATACCTATCATTCAAGTAACCTGCCACATCTAAACCTACATATCCATGTAGAGAAGAACTTGACCCTGCATAACAAGAATCCCTGCTACTAGTCCCACTAAACTGCCCTCTAGTGCTCCTTCCCCGAATTGGCTCCATAATTTCTGACAACCCCCACTGATTGGGAAAACTCAGGTCTACACTAAACCTCATGTGATTTCGAACCCTATTTCAAGCTAAGCTTGAACTGTCCAGCCCTTGGTGTGCTTTCTGATTCTACATCCTGCATCATGAACTCTGCCAACACCATCTTCACATCAGCTCCTAATGGAGATAAAATCTCCATGTCTCTTATGCCAAAGAATTTTGCTGCTCCAAATTCTTCATGACACACCTCTGAACTAACCTTACCCTTAGCTCAACAAATCCCTGTATGTACAAACCTGCTAGCAAACCATTCACATACAGTAACAGGATAATGTCATGACTCATCATCCACCTAGTAAGAACAAACACAATAGTTACACTGACATTGACTGAAGCCCTGCTTAGTCATCCACCTATCAAAACCTGTACCACTATCCTGCAGCTTCTTCAAGACCATATGCCTTGGCCTTCCGTCTCATGTGTCCATCCACTCTCTTCTCTAAAATGGTAATCCATTCCATCTCTCAGTGCTTTCTTCCAGCTGACAACTCTACCAACAAACACCTATTTGGTTATTCTCCAAGGACTCACACTCCTCATCCATGCCAAGCTCCCACTGTATCTGGATTCTACCTGCATTGCCTCTTCACATCTTCCTAGTTCTTGACCATCAATAAGCAATATAAAGAAGGTGAACAACAAATATGAGGTTCACTTACCCTTTTTGACCTCGACATAAGCATTTGAGACTTGTTAATAGCGTGCTGTCTGCCCAATATCCATTTCAGTGACCGATCTCGGCCATCTCCCAGTTTGCTCCTGACTGATGTCAATTTCCTGCACTGACCCTGACTGCCAACATCATTTCCCTAGCCGATGCCGATATCCTTTCTACCGACGTCAGTTCCTTCATGACCGACATCAGTCTTCCTTTTGTTGATGTTGGTTATTATATGACCGATGTCGGTACCTATGTTCATCTGTGAGTGATAACTTTTTACCCAAGATCTCTCCATGGATCAAAGTCCTAATCAAATCAACCTTGCTCTACTCAGAATAATTTAGTTCCCTCACCTGATCTCTATCTGTCATCTCCTCCATGAACACCAAGGCTTTCCAGTTCTTTAGCTTGTCAAAAACATCTATCTTCTGCTTGAGAACCTGCATTCCCCTCCTACATATGTGACCAAGCCCATGAAGCCACATCTCTGCAACAAAAGGTGAATCAATAATATAAGTAGATAGATAAAGGATACCTAATTTCTTACCACCATCTAATTCAAGTGTATCCGCTATGAGAGTTACAGTGCATCTCTCATTACCCAAATTTCCTGAAGAAATTAGACTCATCTCCAAGATTGGTACCTGCATGACTTCCTTCAACCACTATGTGTCATCCGTCTGCAATTTCAGCTTCACTTTCCCTTTGTCAATAATCTGACAAGGCTCTCCAGCTCCTCTCCCTGCGGCTGCATGGAAAGAGGCAACATAATCTATTATCCAAGATTCAACTTTATCCAAGAAACCTCCCAAAACATCCTGTGCAACAACACCTACAACATCTGCATCTTCAGTTCCTTCATGCTGATCTGCTACCAACCAACAATATCTTTTTCCCTGCTCTTTCTTTCCATCAATCAGACCATTCATGCTATTTAGTTTCTCCATTCATAGCTTACTTCCTTCTGCCATTTCTATACTCCCACTCAATTAGAAACCCCTGTGAGTAACCTGTAATCAACAAACACTACCAAATCTGAAACCACTTGTTAGTCAACCCAACCAAAAGCTCTGATACCAATTGTCAGGAACCTAGAACAATAAACATGCTCTAATACCAACTTTTCAGGATCTTTTTCCTCAATTAGAGCACATATGATTACTTCTTGTATTAGCAGCTAAACACAGAATTATACCAGAATCAATAAGTAACTAGAAATATGAAACAACACAAGAATTGAGAGACAATACATATTTGTATTAATAATCACTCAGAAGAATATACAATAAGGAAGATGCCACTTCTTCCTCCACCTCAAAGGTTCGCCACACCTCAAGACCTTATTCCCTCTCTCTCTCAGTCCCAACAATCAACTCAAATATAGAATTGATGTTCACCTCTCCAACTAGTTAGTAACACGCTGCCAGTTCACCAAGTACACAACCGTACTCCAAGTAGATCTCCTGCTCTCTGCTGCTACCTACAAATCACTAGACCTTACTCACCATGTAGATCTCTCTACAGCCCTAAAAAACCCTTGTCCTTGCCTCACCAAGTCCTTATGATTCTTCAACCAGTACCCCGGTGGATCAGCTCCTAGACCTTGCAGACCTTGCAACTCTCCATGATCATACACTCTCAGCACCCCTTTAGAACTAGGAGGAGCTACACTAGCTCTCTCTAAAAGCTCTATGGCTTTTTAGCACACTTTTACAATACAGCCCATGAGTCCATATATAGATCTCATGCTTACAATAATTAGACTAACCTAATTACAATAATTAGACATGCAACTCAAGACTAAGACTAGCCTTCAATATGCAAACAAATAGTCCAAAAATAGACTCTCTCATATCAACATGTGAACTGCCTGTTCACGCACAGGCTGCTGACGTCGGCTCCTCCATGACTGATGTCAGATGACTGGTAACCAATGCTAGTTGCTTCCTCACTGCCATCTGACTGATGTTGGTTGATCAGACCGATGCTGATTTCCCTGCAACTGATTCTGCAACTCCCCGCAACTCTGCATCCTCCATAACTTCTCCTGTTTGCATCCTGGTGAAGCTTTTAGCTCCACAACCTAACAATCATGAGTTATTTATTGTAATCTATATCTTTTCCTGTGGTTGGCTCTTACTGTTCCAAGCCCCATGGTTGTGACACTTGGAAATTTTACATGCCTCTTCATGCTCTATATCTTGCATCAATCATATATTGAAAATTCATGGGTGCCTTTACATCATTAGATCATCCTTCAATGATAAAGTGTGAATCATCATATCATCTATTAGTTCCCCTTCAAATGGTATTTCACTACATGTCAATCTCATAGGGTCTCAGAGCTCCATTGAAAATTATTTGGGGCCCTTGCACCATTAGATCATCCTTTGGTGATGAATCATGTGTTTTTATCTATAGAGATACCATAACTTTAAGTTAGTATCTTCATGACCAAATGATCATGTAAGTATCAATTAAAAGCTCATTCAATCTTCATGACTGAATGTGAGGGTATAACTTGGCACTTACATGGGGATTCCAAGGGTCTTGGACTTAATTCAATCCATTGGGTCAAAGTCCATGACAAAGTGAGGGCCATATCATCGTTATATAAGAGCTTGCTCATGATTGGTTTTTTTTTGTCAAGTGGGCCCATTTCTTTTAATCCTCAAATGTGAAGGTGCCACTTGTCAATTATTCAATCCTATCATAGTCCTTTGATTTTTCAAATACACCTCACTCTATCCAATTAGGTATTCATGATGAAGAGATAACCATTATATGAAAGCTAATGATGTAGATTTGTCAGGGCCTTCATGCCATTGGATCATCCTCTGGTGATGAAGTACACCATTGGATCCTTCAAGGGATCTCTTACGAGATACCTTGAAATAAAATTCCAAATAATGTTCATGTTTAAGGTAAATCCTAAGAGATATCTCAAATTAAAATTCTAATAGTGTGTATGTTCAATGTATCTCCTAGGAGATACCTCCAAAGAAAATTCCAATCGTTTGCATCACAGTTCTTGTCAAATAAAAAGGTGGTATGGCTATATAAAATCCCTTATAAGGACCTTTTCAATTAACATGAAATGTATTCCAAAGCCCTTAAACGTATCTCCTAGGAAATACCTTAAAATAAAATTATGATCATGTGCATGTTCAAGGTATTTCCTAAGAGATATCTAGAAAGAAAATTCTAATACTATGAATCAAGGTTATTTACTAATTAAAATTTGTAATGGTTATATCAAATCCTTTTCAATGACCTTTTTAATAAACATGGAAGGTATTCTAAGGCCTTTTTAGGTATCTCCTATAAAATTCTAATCATGTGCATGTTCAAGGTATCTCTTAGGAGATACCTTGTGTGCATCAGGGTTCTTGTCAAATAAAAAGGTGCTAGGATTATATTAATTTTTTTTCAAGGTACCTTCTAGGAGATACCTAATGTGCATCAAGGTTATTTCAATCAACATAGAATGTATTCCAAGGTCCTCATGCCATTAGATCATCCTCTAGTGATGAAGTGCATGTCATTGATTTGTATAGATACCCTAACTTTAAGTTAGTATCTTCATGACCATATGGTCACACGAGTGTCAATTTTAAGATAATTAAATCTTCATGACTGAATGTGAGGGTGTCACTTAGAACTTTCATGGGGATTCTAAGGGACTTAGACTTAATTCAATCCTTTGGATCAAATTTTATAATGAAATGTGGGATATGTGATCATTATCTGGGAATTTTCTCATGGTTGGTTGTTTCTATCACGTGGGCCCATTGATTTTAATCCTCAAATGTGATGGTGCCACTTGTTGATATTTGGGCCTTCTATAGTCCTTTGAGTTTTCAACTATTCCTCACTCTATCTGATCAAGTATTCATGATGAAGTGAGAACCATTGGATGAAATCTAATGATGTACCTTTATCAGGGCATTTACACCATTGGATCATCCTCTAACAATGAATCATGAACTGTTGGATCCTTTAAGATGCACCCTATTTGGATCCTTCAATGGATATCCTAGGAGATTCCTTGAAAGAAAATTCCAAATCATGTGCATGTTCAAGGTATCTCCTAAGAGATATCTTGAATGAAAATTATAATAGTGTACATGTTTAGGGTATCTCCTAGGAGATACCTCCAAAGAAACTTCCAATTGTTTACATCACAATTCTTATCAAATAAAAAGGTGAAATGTCTATATCAAATCCCTTGTAAGTACCTTTCAAATCAATATAAAAGGTATTATAAGGCTCTTAAAGGTATCTCATAGGAGTTACCTTGACATAAAATTCCAAACTAAGATGGGAAACCACTGATATGTCATCACAACCAAGGAAATGTTTAACATCTGAAATAGACTGAATGGAAAAAATGACTGGGAGGCACCTACAAAGGTATGGTTAATTCCCTATTACTTTTGGCTCTACCTGAAACAAGGTGAGAGGAATTTTATTTTAGCTTGATCACATGGAGGGGTTTTACACTTCAATCTCCATGAGGATTCTCTACACAAAGGGGAAATATGACCAAAACATAACCAAGCTTGCACACTTCACCTGTGGAGGGTTGTCACACAAAATGCACAAATACTTATGTCATACACAAGCTACTAAAGATATTTGATGAGATGACTAAAATATCCATTTTTATGAAATATTTGATAATAGGGTTAAATGAAAAAATTTAACACTAGGATTTTAAGCACAAACTGTAAACACATTTCAAATACACAAGATCTTATGTGTCTACAATGCAAATAACACTTATGATATACAAACAGTGTGTCATCTATAAGTTAAAATAGGTTAAAACCATATTTATTTGAATCATAGATAAATATGTGGATGGCTAATAATTGAGCATGGAGGAGTTCAAAAATAGCTATATTATCTTCATTAACAAATGATGTTCAATTTAATAATTAATAAAAATAAAATCATGCACAAATGATCCTAAAAATTTTATAAGAAATACTACAAATCACCCTTCAAGAATTCCCTCTAGCTAAATTCATGAGCCTAGGACTACCCTTAAAAATTCTATTAATGCTATGTTCCCAAATATTGAATTAGAAAGGATTTTATATTTTGGTTGCAAACCCTAGATGACTATCATAAATAAGAATACATCAGATAACCAATCTACCAAAAATGTAAAATAGAACATTGTAATTCAACAACAAGAATGAATGATAAACCATGATAGATTTCATTTATCAGTTGAATCAAAATTGAATACAATATATCTTGAAAATTATATAATAGAACATTATACAAAACAATTCTGTAACAAGGGAAACATCTTGAATGTTCTAAAATATTGCCAATGATTTTACAATAGAAATCAATTTGGCATCAAAAAATCACATAAGGAGGAGTCTCCAAGATATAGCTTCAAACTCAAAAACTAACTAACCTTTGTAAAGGGACAAACCCTCTTTACTTATACAATTTTAGCTAAGCTTGGTATATTCTTAAAGATGCTCCAACTAGAAAATTATTTCATGAGCTTGGAGTCTATTGCAACAAACATGATTCCTTGGATTTGTGCTCATGATTCCATGATGATGATAACCATGATACTCCACTATGGTAGAATATTTATAGTTATACATGTGGAGAATAATTATGTAAAGGACAAAACAACCTTTGTCTCTTTGTGTAACAAATAAAAACATCCCTTTCCTATACACATGATTATTCAAACTAACTTTGAAAGGTACATGCCACTAATGAGTGGAGTATAATGGTTTCCTAGTGAAAAACAAGAATAAAATAGATAGAGTAAGAAATAATAAGGAGAAAGAGAATCAAGGAGGAGTGGTGTTATCTCATAAGGAACTGAAATACCTAGTCATGCTCCAAAATTGATGTTGATAATTGATTCCCTTGCCAACCTGTTGTATTTGGTATATTCATCAATCATGGAGGCAAGGTCCTTTTGGTCCAGACTAAATTAGTACATGAATTTAATTTTGTATTCCTCAATCCAAGTGGTGACCTTATAGAGCATGACATGTTCTTACCCCACTAATATTTTTAGTTGGTCACAAGATTTCTCAAGTGATACCAACTTCCTTATTTTGTTAGCATCAAAAGTTCCTTGTAGTTCATTGATGAGGATTTTAAGGGAAATGATTATTGCCTCTTCCATCAATACACCTACACCACCAAGGTTCACCATTTATCTAAGGGTAATGTCTATTTACTTTAGAGTAGTATTGAGATTCTTCCCTTATCCTTTTAAATCAAAGATGCCCTCTTTGAGCATCATAAACTAATGTTTTATTGCCAACTGGTATTCCCTAGGCCTTTTGTGATCATCAAAGGGGATGATATTCTCTACCACTAAAGTTTTTGTGCCCATGTTGCATATTTCATCCAACTTGGGTTGGATCTTTTCCTAGTTCTTTATATCTGCATCATAAATGAATATTTTGGCTTCACATTCTCCCTTTTTATCGACTATGTCATCCAAGCATTCTAGTGCTGAGTGGATTATCTCTTTGGCTCTGGTGCTTAAATTATTTCCCCATTCTTCTATGGTGTATCCTCTAACTTTCAAATCATCAACTCAGCTAAGTTCCAATGATCCAAAGGAGAAAAGAGGAAGGTCTAGATCCTTAATGGTAGTTGGAGTTATTGCGTGAGGCTCACTCAGTAACCTTTGTAAGTAGTGGAACATATCCTAGTTTTCCACATTCAATTATTCTATGGTGGATTTATCTTTATCCATCATTTGTACCACCATGTTAGCTAGGACTTATGAGCTATGCTTCATCTCCTTTTGTGATGTCTGCCCACTATTATAACTATAGATGGAGTAACTTTCTAGGGGAGCATCTTTTTCAATGCATTATGTGGAGTGACAACTAGCTCAACATTCCTTTCTCCCTGATCAGTGTAGGTGGTTTTGGAATGTGTTTTATCCTTCTTTGGGAGATTTGCCTTATGATTTTGAATAATCTGCATTAAATCAATGTCCCCTACCTTACTCATAATATTTGTTCTCTTTTACTTGGTCTACAACCTAGAGAAGAGGCATAGTTTGAAATCCCATCAAAGTTATAGACATATGGATGGCCTTGAGATAATGAGGGGTGGTGGAAATAATGAGCTAGCTACAGGGAACACCAAAGACTTGGGTGGTGGGCTCAATATAAATTGGTCAATGTCTTCATCACTCTCTTGCTCTTTTCCATCCCTCTCGGTTCCATACTTCTTCTCCAAAGTTGGCTCTAATTATTCTAAAACTTCAAAATCTAACCCAAGATGGTGGGACTCCATAAGAAATTTATCAATGGATCTCCCCTATTCCATGGGTTGGTTGGAAGGCCTTGTAACCACTTTGCCTTATTTATTCATCTTAGTCCCTAGGTTAGAAGAGGATATGATAACTTCCTTGTCACACTTAGGCAACTCTTCACCAATCATGGCCTCAGTTCCTTTATTATGGGTTGGATCATGAATCTTGATGAGAGGAAGGAAACCTTGGGGTACTTCAATGGGAGTAACACTCCCTGATATGCCTTCCTCAGCATCTTTATTTGGCATATCCAGCTCCTTATTTTATTTCAAATGGGTAGGGGTACCCTTTTACAAGTTTGATCCCCCACCTTCCTCTATATTTACCCTCTCTTCTAGTGTTGAGCTCGACACTTTTGGAGAGGAAGGAACATCTAACACCATTCTAACATTTTCTTGTTCTTCTTTTTGTTTCACCACTTATGCATTACTAGTGGAGACTTGGTCATCATGCAATGGCTCATCCCCATTTTTTCCATCAATTTTATAGATATCCTCAACTTCATGAGCCTTATTCTGACTAGGAGATTGAGAAATGACATTTTGAACAAACACCTTTGTATCTAGGGAATTTTCCTCTTTTTTAAGAGGGACTTGAGCTTGGATAGCCACCTCAACTCCAAACTATACAACATCATCAAAAGATAAATGATTATTTGAGGTTAAGGCACCTTCCTCATCACCTTTGTTGTCTACCATAGAATTTACTTCTTCTATAATCAAACCTATTGACGCTTGGATTTTAACCCTTGAGGAGATGCTCATCTCTTCTCATCCAAGTGGCAAAATAGAATCATCTCTCTTGTTATGGGTGACAATTTTTTTGAGATAAATCTCTAGATTAGGGGATAACTCCCCTTGATGCACCTTTAAATATATATATAATCTACCAATTGTGTATGAAAAGAGTTCAATAAAGCAACTAAGAAAAAAAATGATGATGCACCAATATTTGATATCCTCCCAATTGACTAAAACCACTACTTTAAAGATAAAGCAAGGCATTTTCTTGCATAGGAATCACAACTCAGGAACCATTGCTACATCAATATTTTGTATGCTAGAGTTGAGAATGTATATGATTCTTAAGAAGGAAATGAATGATCTAAAGAAAGATACAGTCATGAATCACTTCTAAGATATCTCTACACTTAGAAAAGAATACTATCAAAGACCTGCAACAATCTCCTTTCTAAAAATTGGTATACCATCAAGAGTACGAGCTAGAAAAAATAATATTTCGCTAGAATAGACCAACAATGATTCATTAATTACTCAATATTATAGCATATGAGAGGCATTCACACTTTTATATCTCTTCAAGAGTTCTTTGAATAAAAATCTAGGTAGAGTTTCCCCAATAACTAGTAGAGGATATTGAACAAGCTAAAAGAATGCATATATATAGCCTTAGAGAGGTGGATAAATCAAAGTAAGTCCAAGGGTCACTTGGACATGTGTTATCTTGAGATAATTGGTTAAATTTATAGGAGTTACAATTGAATAGATGCACTAATTATAATTTTTTATGACTAGACAAAGGAATTAGTTATGTTTTGTTATAACTAAATAAAAGCATCATTTATGTTTCATTACAACTGTTACATCTTTTTCATATTCACTTTCCCATCGAGATATTTTTTTAAACTCCAATGACTAGTTTTTGACATCCAAATTTGATGTTTTGTGGGCTGTCACTCCTTGAGCATTTCTTCAAAAAAATTTACCATGGTCATTTTTTGTTTGCCCTTTTGCTTCCTTTATATTGGACAAGTTTTTTGAAAGAATTCCTTATATAATATTTCCAAAAGAATTCTTTTAGACTTTTCTTTTGGCCCTTTTGGTTCTTTAAAATGGTCCTTATCAAAGTGGAAAAGGCCCTTTCTAAAATGAACATACCCTTTGACATCTTGAAAGTGACCCTTTAAAAGAGTTGAAAGTGTCCTTTGGATTTTGGAAATGATCTTTTAAAAGAAAAAAATGCCCTTTAGATTTTTTGAAATGGTCCACCTTCCCATGGAAATAATCTTTTAGACTTTATAAAAAGTACCTTTTAGCCTTCTTACAAATGACCCTTCAGAAAAACTAGAATGCCCTTCAATAAAGTTGAAAGTGTCCTTTAGTTTGAAAAATTCCTTCAGAAAATTTGAAACATACTTTTCAAAAAAGTTGTCACATACCCTTTGAAAAAGTGAAAGTGACCATTCAAAAGATTTTTAAGTGTTCACTTTCCAAAGAAAATACCCTTCAAAAAAGTTGTAAATGATCCTTCAAAAAAATTAAAGTTGACATTCTCTTGACAAAAGATACCCTTTAGAAAAGTCATAACATTCCCTTCGAAAAAGTTGCCTCAAACAATTTTTCTAAAATAATTCCTTTGAATGAAAAGTCCAAAAGAAATACACTTAATGAAAAGCTTCAAATAAAAAGTTTGAAATTTTTTGGCAAAGTCTTAGAACAAAAACATGAAATAATTAGGCAAAGGCTTAACAAAGACCAAAAATGAAATTTATAAAAGGAATAGACTTGTACATTTGTTGGGGCTTTGACAAAGAACACTTCTTTTGAAGAAAAGTTAAGTACTGGATCTAACCAAAGATATAGACTGAGATGATTTTTTCAAATAGGGGTGCCTAATTTTGGCCTAAAAATCCAAAATTTTGTTAACAAATTGGTAACTCACAGGGGTAGTATGTTTGATTTACTAACCAGACTAGTAGCCTAAATAGTCCATTGGGCATGGAGTTAATTAAGGACTAAAATAAACTAGAAACCTTGACCATGATTCAGAACTTGATCAACAAGACAACCATTGAATACCTCCAACACATAAAAGAAATAGACACACAACAAAGACCAAATCAAACACACATGTGCTACTTATAACTTAGGAAAAGACATGACACAATAGAAAGAAAACTAATTATGTAAAAGTAACCAGATATGATTTTCCCCCTCCTAGATCAAAGGGAAAACTTCTTAAGTCTCTTCCATGGTAAGAAACCTCATGATACCATACAAGTTGTTTCTTAGATTAGGATCTTGGTAACTCATCCTTCTTTTTTTCTACCTTTATTGGCATGTATCCAAGTGGATCAGGTTCAAACATGTCTCCAACATACATGTACTCATCTTGCTCTTTGAAGCATGTCTCATGTTGATCCTTCATGCTAGTATAGTCCATCAATGGATCAATGGTTGTTATCTCATATTCAATGGGTTCATTTGGCTCATGGCCCTTTTGGTATGCATCATGGACTAACTCAATCTTTTCTATCTCTTTGAGAAGCTTGAAAATTTTATCTCTTACTTCATCATGGCTCTCTTGAAGAAGGGTGGTTGATGTGATGTTTGAGCTGAGACAAAATTTTTCTAGCTCATTCCAAAAATCATCATTTTCTCACTAAAGAACTCCTTCAAATCCCCTATCAAAATAATTAGACCTCTCTCATTTATAAAAAACAAAAGTCTCTAGCTACTAAAAAACAAGGGTCTCTAGTTGCTCAATAAAATGCTCTTGAACCTCATTTAACTTAGGTCCTATGGCTCGATCATTATCTTCATCAAAGCAACAAGAAGGTTTATCAAAAAAAGGGAAAGAGAGCTCACCATGCTTACATTCTCCATCCAAAGTTGAAAAGGGAAGTTTTTCAATCTAATCTTCATATTTCTATAACATTTGCATGTATGTGTGACCTATATCTTCTCCTTGAATCATGTCACCTTCAAGAGTCACTTCTCCAACCTTATTTTCATGAAAACCTCCTAGAATAACCACCTCTTAAGATATGATTTGACCATGTTCTTCACCTTTGATAATGATTTACACTTCATACTTAAGATGTTAATCACCATGATGATGTACTTATGATGATCTCATCTTCATTCTCACTCATGATAGTCTCTTGATCAACCAAGAATTGCATTTTCTCTTGCTCATTTGCCTCCCTTAAAATAGGTTCTTCTTTAGAATGGAATGAAATGAAGGGTAAATGGATAGGTTCATGAGTCTGAAATGTAAGAGTTGGAGTATGGAAGGTAATGGAAGGTGAAGTGAGTGAAAATAGAGTATGGGATGAAGGAGAGGATTTATGAATGGACTTTCAAAATAGGCAAGCACTAGTGAATTCAAAATTAGACTGGGAATGAAAAGTGGGGTTTTCTTTAAGAAGCTCATGAGGAAGATGAGGTAAACTTGGGCTAAAATCAATGATTCTCTTCCTTCCCCTTGATTAGCACTTCATCCACATCAGATATAGCTTGATAAATCTCTTGAAGGGGTGTAGATGGAGTGTGTTTAGACATGGGATCTTCTATTGGTTCTAAACCATCCATTACACCTTGACTAAGGAACCTTATTATTGACTCTAATTCTTCAATATATTTATCTAGATTCTCTTATAAGAGTCTTTCTTAGAGATCATGTGTATCATCATGATGAGGAGGAGAAGCTTCATTTTTTACTTCATACTCTTGAATAATACTCTTCTCTTTTTTCTTACCCCATGATTTCACTATTTCATTCCAACTCATTATCTTAGGATTGGAACTATCTTCTTAAGGATAGGTAGTAACTTCATCCTTCTCAAGGTCTTGAGGTAGTTCATGATAGACATTTCTCCAACCTAGAATCTTGACATCATGTTGAGGGGTTTGAGAAGATTGAGGGGGACTAGGAAGAGTTTTCACATGCATAAAAAGAGTTGATTGAGGATGGATATGTTTCTTTACAAAATAAGTAGGATGATTTCCTTTAAAGGAGGGCTCACAATCTAAGGAATTAAAATAATTAGTTTTCATAGAAGGTCATTCCAATGTCCTTTAGTGTTGGATTGCTAGGTTCAAAGGATTAACAATAAGAGTAGTTAATGAATTAGATGGGTTATAAGGTTAGCTCATTTTGTTTTAGTGAGCAAGTGTTATTTGATAAAAAGGATTTGGTATATAGGAGGAGGGTTTATTTTGTATAGGAAGAGGCTATTTTGGGATGGGAGAAGGGGTACAATGCTGACTGCATTGAGTGGATTGACTTCTACACCTTACTAGTTTCTCCTTCATGGATTGCATGACTTGAGATTGCTTAAACAATCATTCCTCCTTGTACATAAGATCTTGATAATATCTATTTCACTCATTTAACCTATCTATTTCCAACATTTACTTCTCAAAATCCAATAATATCTCCCTAGTACTCTTGGATTTGCTAGGAGAAGGATAATTAGGAGGGTTGCTTGAGGTGATTCCATGAAAAACATGAGCTTGATTAAAACTATATGAAGGAACATAAGATCCATACTACTCAACAATGGTATTATACATAACAAATATGATTTCTTGATGTATTAGGGCTATGTGACTAGTTGATTCAACTCAAAGACACCATTGGTGTTGATTCAAATGCCTCTAAAAGGCTGATTGATTGAAGAACACACCAAGAATTCTTCAACTCCTTTGACAAATTATCCCAATAGGCATGCCAAAAACTATTGACACTTGGATTTGTACCCTTGAGGAGATGCTCAGCTCTTCTCATCCATGTGGCAAAATGAAATCATCTCTCTTGCTATGGGTGACAATTTTGTTGAGATGAAACTCTAGATTAGGGGCTAGCTCCCCTTGATGCACCTTTAAAGCTCTCTCTAATATACCAATTGTGTATGAAAAGAATTTAGGAAAACAAATAAGAAAATAAACTATGATGCACTAATATTTGATATCCTCCTAATTGATTAAAACCACTACTTTAAGGATAAAACAAGGTATTTTATTACACAAGACTCACAACTCAGGAACCATTGCTACATCAATATTTTGTATGATAGATTCAAGAAGGTATATGATTATTAAGAAGGAAATGAATGATCCAAAGAAAGATAAAGTTATGAATCACTTATAAGATATCTCTACACTTAGAAAATAATACTAGCAAAGACCTACAACAATCTCCTTTCTAAAAATTGGTAGACCATCAAGAGTACAAGCTAGAAAAGATAATCTTTCACTAGACTAGACCAATAATGATTCAATCATTACTCAATATTATAGCATATGAGAGGTAATCACACTTGTATATCTCTTCAAGATTTATTTGAGTACAAAGATGGGTAGAGTTTCCCCAATAACTAGTGGAGGATACTAAACAAGCCAAAAGAATGCATATATATAGCCTTTGACAGGTGGAACAACCAAAGGAAGTCTAAGGGTCACTTAGACATGTATCATCTCAAGAGAATCAATTATATTTGTAGTAGTTACAACTAAATAGATGCACTAGTTACAATTTATTATGACTAAATGGAGGCATCCATTATGTTTCATTACAACTAAATAAAAGCATCAATTATGTTTCGTTACAACTATTACCTCTTTTTCATATTTAGGTTCCCATCGAGCTTTTCTTTTAAACTCCAATAGCTAGTTTTTGTAGTCTAAAATTGACATTTTGTGGGCCATCACTCCTTGGGCATTTTCTTCAGACATTTTTCTCATGTTCATTTTTTGTTTTCCATTTTGCTTCCTTCGTATCAGACAAGTTTTTTGAAAGAATTCCTAAGACAATATTTCTATAAGAATTCTTTCATACTTTTCATTTGGCCCTTTTGGTTCTTTAAAATGACCCTTTGGCAAAGTGAAAAGGGCCCTTTCTGAAATGAACATACCCTTTAGTATCTTGCAAGTGACCCTTCAGAATAGTTGAAAGTGTCCTTTAGATATTGGAAATGATCTTAAGAAAGAAAAAACATACCCTTCAATTTTTTTGAAATGGTCCACCTTCCCACGAAAACAATCTTTCAGACTTTTTGAAAACATCCCTTTAGGAAAGTTGAAATGCCCTTCAGACTTTCTAAAAGTACCTTTTGTCCTTCTTATAAATTACCCTTTAGAAAAACTAGAATGCCCTTTGATAAATTTGAAAGTGTCCTTTAGCTTGAAAAAGTCCCTCAAAAATTTTGAAACATACCCTTTGGAAAATTTGTAACATACCCTTCAGAAAATTGAAAGTGACCATTCGAAAGATTTGAAAGTGTCCACTTTCCAAATAAAATACCCTTTGAGAAAGTTTCAAATGTTCATTTGGAAAAATTTAAGTGGACCTTTTCTTGATAAAATTACCCTTTGGAAAAGTTGTAAAATACCCTTTAGAAAAGTTACCGCAAACAATTTTTCCAAAAGAATTATGTTGAATGAAAAGTCCAAAGGAAATACACTTAAGGAAAAGCTTTAGACAAAAAGTTCAAAAGAATTTGGCAAAAAACTTAAAAAAAAACCCAAAATAATTAGGCAAAGGCTTAAAAAAGACCAAAAATGAACTTTCTGAAAGGAATAGACTTATACATTTGTTGGGGCTTTGACAAAGAACATTTATTCTGAAGAAAAGCTAAGTACTAGACCTAACCAAAGATATAGACTTAGACGATTTTTTCAAATAGGGGTACCCAATTTTGGCCTAAAAAGCCAAAATTTGGTCAACAAAACCCATTTTTAGGACCTTTAGTGAGGTTTGGGGCCTCTCCCTGTGAGTTCTTTACCCAGTCATCATTTGAGGAGTGAAGGTACATTATTTCTTCATCACTTCAACAATAGATCTACCTTCATTTGAATCCTCCTCTTCACTCATATCCCTTATTCTTTGGACACACTTGGCTTGGTCCTATCTTCTCTTCATATGGATTTTTCGACCAGTGGGTCTCTAAATACAACCTCCTTTTTTATTGGTGACCTAGTTGGAGATTGTAGAGCCTTCTTGACTCTCTTCTATTTTGGTTACTCCTCTTGGTCCTTACCTCCTCTCTTTATTAAATATATCATCAAGGGTATTAAATGACACTTATTATATATGTGGATCATGTGGGATTGTGGCCAAGCTATCCATAAGAATGACCATTAGAATGGATAGTATTATTGGGGTTCCCTTTCTTGAAATGGATATGGGGGTGGTACTAACTAACATGACATTCCCCATAAGAATCTTATCCCAATTTTTTTCTAAGATTGTTAATTTTGAAAAGGCTAACCCATCCTTGGATTGTACCACTATTATCTTCTCCACATCCACCAGCTTGGTGAACTAAATATTCTCAAGCTTGCATTGGCCCTTATGTATTGTATTTAATGGTTGAGCCATAAGTTCACCACTATATGTTGGGAGGAAGGCCTTCATCTCTTTAACCTCCCTTAGCTCTTGAAGGGTAGGAGTATCATATTCAAAAAGTTTGACCCCATAGTCCTTAAGCCATCTAAAGGTTCTCTTCATGATTTGTACTAATCTTCTAGGGATGGAATCATCCTCCTAAACACTAAAATCTCGCTAAGTGATGGGCTGGGCTTCAATGTTGTTTGTGTTGTATAATGAAGATAATGTCAATTTATCATCCACTATGTCTTTGGGGATGGGATAAATTTTATATGCTATAACTTCCTATAAAGTCAACCTCATGAATTTTTGAACATCTTCCTCAGTGGTGCAAGTCAGGGTGGCATCTTATCAAGTGCATATAGGCTCATCTCCTAATCCAACCCCTTTGCCTTGGAAACTGAAGGACATGAATAAAACCCTATTACCACAATTAATTTGAAATGATTATTGATCTTATTAGCTATGATCATTTCATGTGGTGGAAAAATTTGTCAACTCAGTTTCATCACCTCCAACTTATCATCCAGATACCTTGGCAACTTGTTCAGAGACCTTGAGTACCCATTAACCTTGATGTATGTGAAAGTTCTAAATTGTATGTATGTGGTGACATACTTTTCAATTACTTGTTTGGCTATCACAAAAATCCTGTTGAGGTTCCTCAAGGGATAGAAGACACTCATCATGGGGTTTAATAAGTAATTATTAAATTTGTATAAATTTTTCTTTGACCCATCTAGGGTAACTTTTGGGTATACTTCATATATTTTCAGTCCTAAAGGGTTCCTGGTGAGCCCTTGGAAAGTCCTATTGTACACTAGGTTGTACATCAAGTAAGAAGACATGTAGAAAGTACCTATGAATGCTTCTTTAGAAATAATTGTAACTTAAAGCTACATCATTTACATATGTAAATTGTCACTGAGTATGGTCACCCATTGTAGCTTCTTATTCCCTTACAACATGCACATCATAATCAGGAACATCCATGGTTTGAAATTTTTTTAGTAAGCATCCAATATCTTAGCCACCATGGCAATAATACACTGGGGTAGTTCATCAAACTATACCAATTTCAAATTCTTGGACATTATGGAGACTTTATATCTCTTCTTAGCCAGCCAACAAGAATTGATGACATCCCAAGTTGCCTTATCATCATTTTTAGCATACATTTGGAATTCCTCTAAGCAAAGTGTAATGATTTATAGCTGGGGGGAATTCTAAGCATGATATTGAGGGCTAAAGGTGTGAAGGAGCACACAATTGAATGACTGCCATCAACAACAATCCTAGTTTGTACTTTGTATGCTTGAACACATGAAATAATGAGTTTTGACTATGGAGTAGCTAAGGGGAATGTTTTCATAGGTATGATATAGCTCATGTTGACATTAGAAACTACTTGGAGAGGGAAATGCTCCTATAAAACATTTAATAGGCCCCCAAAATCTAACCCCATAACATTTGTATCCCTAATTGAATCTAAAATTGAAATAACATTGCCTTTTATTGGGGTTGAAGATGATATCATATTTTTATAGCCTTCTAGTGAAACACCTTAATACCAGAATTTTTTTTTTACTTAAACAAACCTCAAGCTATCTCTTGACTCCTCTCAAATAACACAACACAAAGAGAAAATGGGAAACTTAATGTTTATTCTATAGGGATATGCACACTAGAATTTTAAGGTCTATGAAGAATTCACTACAAACATTATTTTGCACTACACTCAGCTAGGGCACACAAATAACTCAAAGGCATGAACACAAGCTCTAAATAAAAAGGGTAAATTTAGAATGAAGACAAGTACCTAAGTTATAATATATTGTGTTTCAATATTAGGGTTACCATTAATGCTCAAAATCCCAACAGCTAATCACCATCCAGTCTCGTTAATTATTTACACCTTATTTGAAAAAGAGAGGGGAAAAATGAATGTTTCCCTTTTATGCTAGGTAATCTTTCTTATAACAAGTGGAGTGACATGAGTGGAACATACATCATGATACATTTTTAGACCCTTAGGGAATTTTTCCTTTTCTCACTTGTTACCTTCTACTAGTGCAGTGGCACAATAAGCCATGGGCCCCTTCCAGGACTAAGAATGCCGCATGTCATAATCTTACTTTACAAGTCTGGGCATTCAGGCCTTTGGGGACCTTTTGAATTATTCCCACCAAGAGATAAGAGGGGTGATTTTCAAAAAGGGGGCATAAATTGAGAAAACCTCAATGAGCTACCATGTTGGATCACCTTTCTTATAAGTTTGGATATTTGGGCCTTGAGGACTTTAATCACCTTGCCCACCAAAAGGTAACTAGGGAATTTTCCATGAAAGGCCCAAAATTCTTAAAGCCCCAAGAATCTACCACTTGTCAAACTTAGATGTGAGTTTAGACTCATGACCACTTTTACCTTTTATATTGGCTCTCTTTATTTAGGTAAGGGTGAAAGATCCTTCCAACCCCTAAAAAATTTCATAGAATTCCCTCAAGATAAACATATGTCCTTCATTCAGTTCATTGAGCTATTTCTCACCTTAATCATCAAAATACATCATGTAAATCAAAAATTTCATTTAGGGCCCCAAAAAACTCCCTTTATAATACAAAAAACAAATCTAAGCATAGAGAAGGGCTTGGATATACCCTTAATATCTTCTTGATGTGAATTATCTTATCATGGGATCTTTAATCAACATTTCATGATTCCTTCAGAGCTATCAAGAATGTCTTCTATCTTTAAATAGTGCTCCTCAAGAACTCAGAAAGGAGTGAAAGAACACATCCCACTAGGAAAAATCAAGACAAAGGACATGGTTAATTACAAACATGCATTTCAATACTTTGAAGGACTAGGGAAAGTGCCTAAAACATTGACACTCATTAAGTTTGGCCATAATAATTATGTTGATAGGGGCCCATTCGCTCTAGTGCAATTTTGGGCACTAATAAATTTCAATAATGTGTATCAAGGTTCTCTCCAAATAAAAATTTGTAATGGTTATATCAAATATTTTACAAGGACATTTTAATTAAACATGGAAGGTATTCCAAGGCCCTTTAAGGTATCTCCTAGGAGAGATACCTTGAAATAAAATTCAATTATGTGTAAGTTCAATTTATCTCCCAGGAGATACCTTGAAAGAAAATTCCAATCATGTGCATCAGGGTTCTTACCAAATAAAAATGTGTCATGGTTGTATAAAATCCCTAGCAAGGACCTTTAAAATTAACAATGCCTGATTATCTTGAAAGAATTTAAATCATGTGCATTTTCAAGGTATCTACTAGGATACCCATTTAATGTACTAAAAATGCATGTTTGAAAGTCTCTCCTACAAGATACCTAATACCTTAAAAACATGAATTATGATACACTCAAATGTACTACAAATCCCTTTAAGGTATCTCCTTGGATATACCTTGAAATAAAATTATAATCATGTGCATGTTGAAGGAATGTTAGCATATTATTGTGGAAATTATAGGTATAGCTTTCACAGCAAGAAGCATAAAAGAATCATAATATCATGAGAGAATTTACACAATCTTTAATTTTATACACTGCAACATATATAAATATAAAATAACATGGTGTTAATAATTTTGGATCATAAACAACATAATACAAGATAGAATAAGCTAAAACAATTGTCACCACTTTCCTAGACTTAATTCAAGATCTTTGATTTTTTTAACCGAATTGCTCCTTAATCTCTATTATTAAAAAAAGTACAAATAATGAAATTTTAAATTTTGGACTAACTTATTAAATGCATTCAATAAATTGTATTATGCATACCCATAAGAGCCTCTTAGACTCTATAAGTGCATAGTAACAGATGAATTCATAGATAGAATAAGAGTCCTTGACCAAGGACCAAAAAATATATTAGTTAAAGAATGACCTTGCCACCCACTCTTAAACCATGTGTATCCTATTTGGGAGGGAATAAATAACATGGCCACAAACTTGAAGCCAACACTTGGGTTTATCATGGACTCACAATGACTGAGTGCATAGATGAGCACTGCAACAAACTTGAAGTCTCAGTCCCTTTTGGTGATGACACATGTCATCATGACGCTCCTCAAGAAAGAAGTTATTATTTAAAGAAAAGTCATGTCATTGGCCCAGGGAAGTGGGGCCTATTTTTAACAATAATTTTAGAGGTAGTTTGGAGGGAGACACGCGTCACGATAGTGCTTATTACATATCCCTAAGATTTCATACATGAAGTTCCATCTATTGGTCTATGGGCAGATAGGATGGAGATACTTGGCATAATCATAGAGATTCGCTCACCTAGTTAACTTCAAATATTTTTTAAGTGTTGAAATGTCATGGGTTTGCGGGTGCATGTCACATACCCTTAATATTAATATCATGGGTACCTTTGAAGGTATTACTCATTACTTCCTTCAAACCTTGAAGGGTTATCATATGCATGTATGAATGGTATCTCCTAAAATATACCATTAAAACTTTAAAGGCCCTCCAAGGTATCACCTAATACTACCTTCAAACCTTAAAGGGTACTGATATGCTTGTTTGAAAGGTATCTCCTAAGAGATACCTTCAAAATTTTGGGTCCACAATAGAGGTTAAAATCAAATATACGATCCTAAAATATAAGAATCTAATCATTTTACATAATTTAGCTCAAAAACTCCATTACTCATTATCATTTTGTATTGTAATAACATACATGGTTGAATATTGACTCGATTAGCTATTTTTCTATATGTGGCTATTCCACTCTAATGCATGTTTGAAATGTATCTCCTAGGAGATACCTTCAAATTAGGATGAAGAAAGAATTGAGGTATGCAGTATATGATATTAAAATCTATTATTTTATTGGATTGACATAAACCATGTCATTAAAAAAATGTTATATGTTTTCCCCAAAAAATGTCATTCATTTCTGGGACAACCTATGGAATATTTTGATCCTTCACATACCAAAATTATCTCTTCCCTTTTCAAAATTTGTCCTAAGCATTCAAATTCCTCATTTTTCATGCTTCTCAATTTATATAGACTTCACAGGAGGAAATCTATGGACTCAACATGCTTGAAATTAATAGGTTCAAAGGGTTTGATGGCTTTAATAGGTAAATTCCTTCAAAAGATCAAGTTTCTAGCACTTATACATTTCCAGGCTTGGTTCAATCAGTCGATTCAATCAAACAGTTCAAAGGAGCACACAAAAGAAAAAGATGAGTGGAAGCTACCAAGTGTTGTCTATCGAGACACATTATGATTTGCTTTTCAAAGTAGTGGAACATGCCACATGTCCCTTGTAGAGTTCCATAGAAAGTGACAAGTGGCAGCTACGGTAGGTTTCAATATCTTTTTCTCAAAGCAATAGAACATGCCGTGTGTCATCTACAAAGCTTGACGAAAGCTGCCAAGTGTCAATGGTCACTGTATCTTCCTTTGGTTTCATTATTGAGTAAAGATTATGGTGGGCCTTAGGCAAGTTGCTAAAAGAATAAGCAGAGCACTCCAAGTGTCATCATCTGTGTGATTGCTAAAATAGAGCAGAAGCAGCTACACGTCCCATTATAACTCAGTGGAGCATGACAAGTGTCAGCATATGTGCTTCAAGCTTCTTATAAGTTTCCAAGCTTCTCTCAAGTTCTTATATAAAATGCCAAGTAGCAATCATGGAAGGTTGTAATTTGTTTCCAAGAAGCCATAGAAGTTTCCATGTGTCCTCGCTAAAACTCAGTGGAAGCTGTCAAGTGTCGACATCCACAGTTATCAAGTAAGGACTATGGTGGTGTAGACACCAAAATCATGTCGACTCCCCTAGTCATCCCCCATTTTCTTCTTCTTCACCTATTTAACCTTTGCCGATCACTTTTTCCACTAGCCTCGACCCTGGTAGCATGTAAAAATGAGCACAGAGCTAAAGCTAGCCTCTATCCCCATTGTGCATCTGCCGACGACGGTCATTACCCGGCTGATGTCACTGATGTCGGTCACTTATCGGCCAACGTCGACAATTCTTCCGATGTCGGTCACCTTACCGTTACCCATTTTCAGTTCCCAATCGGTTTTTTGAACGGTTATCGAACCGTCTCTCGAACCGCCCTTTGCCTTCATCAGCATCCGCCGATCAATCCCGAGGGTGAATCAATCAATCAATCAATCAATCAACCCCCGAACTCTGACATTCACAAAAACTCTGGCAATCAATTAGCTCTAGCGATCAACCAACTCCAACATTTGACCAATCTGCATTCACTTTGATCAACTTACAACAACACTTCAACAACTTCAATCATGGCTTTTATCGTGTCTTCTGGCAGGTAAGTATTTACTCTGTTTGTTTTATTTCTTTCTGGTTATTATTTATTTGTTATTTCTATCATCTCAGATCTTCAGACTGTAGCCCTGAGCCCTGAGTCCCTTCCTTACATCTCTGTCCACTATCCCAATCTATAACTCCGTCCAGACTCGACCAAAACCCCCAGACCCTATCCAAACTCGACATTACCTTGATCAGACCCTATCCCGACCCTGTCCAGACCCTGTCCCGACCTTGACCAAATCCTATCCCAACTCTGTTAGACCTTCTACAATTCATCTAGACTCTGTCCATAACTTGCCCCGACTGACATCGGTCACTACCCCGATCGACGCCGGCACTTTAACCGACGTCGGCACTTTCCTAACCGACGCTGGCACTACAGAGACTGACATCGGCGACTGCACAAAACATTTTACTTCATTATCAGGTACGTGTTTTATTTTCTATCTTTTATTTCTGTCATTTTTCTACTTTAGTCCAATATTCTACTTTTTTTTATCAGTGGGTTGATATCCTTCTAGGAAGTCTTTGTACTTTTGGGATCGAGCGTTCGCCTAACAGCCCACCATATCTTTGACTAACATTTTTCTGTGTTTCAGTCTCTTTTCTTCTCAGGTGTCATTCCTCCACATCCAAAGAGGAGAATCTTCCAACATTTGATTTCGGTGTGCATGACTTTATCAGGTATCTTCTAGCCTTGACCATTTCTTTTAGTTTCTTATTTCTTCTTTGAATGTAGAAAGCAATTTTGCATAGAAACATTCTAGCATGCCCAATAGGACCCTAGGGCCTTCCTTGGGTTCTTTCTTTCTTTCGTTCATATAGGTGCATTAGGTTCCTTCCTTTTCGCCTCCTTTCGTCTCTTCTTAAATGACATCATAAGCAGGAAATAAAAAGAACTTTTCTTTTCTTTCTTGCACTTTTAGACTAGCTAAAACTCATATTCTTCGACTCTTTCTCCATTCGTCTTCATATAAACAAACATTTTGACTTGGGCATTAAAACACTTTGCATTCATTTCTGTTTGCCTACATCTTTTAGACCATACATAGTAATTAAACCACATATTGAATTAATCTAGATCACTTGATGTTACACGACCGAACCACTTGCACAAAACAAACATTTTAACTTACCTGAGACAAGGCCCAACTGGGATTTCATCCCCCAGCAGATACCTTACCCATCCCGGTAATCTTACATGGATTTCATCACCAAGGAGAAATCCCACTCCATTCTCTGGCGGAGTCTAATCTCTAGGCGAGGTATATTTTGGCTAAGCGAAACCAGCTAACCACTGGAATCGTGAAGTGAGGGGAGCTTGCTCCTTAGCACCAGGCCGCGTACCAAACCTAACATAGACTTTTGAGCACCATAACAAAACCCGAAACCATCCATAGACTACTTCTTCTAGGACTCGACTCACAAAGCCAATCTTCCCAAACACACATTCTAAGGCATAAGCCACTATAATCCTAATATTTTACTCCTAGGGTTTTAGGATCTACTTGTGTCTTCATCTTTTTCATTCTTATCTGCTTGTTTGAGCTTGTGAGGACGTTCTTCCTTGCCTTGAATGGTTTTTGACATGTAGTCAAACCAAGGCTCTTCTTGACCACGCTAGCCATCAATCGCTTTTGCCTACCCCATCTATAAACAATCGTATAATGAAGTTCTACTCAGAGACCGAAAGAATTCCTACTAGACCATCTCCAACCCAGATGCCTATTGTCCCAGAAGGGGACCAAGATTTTGCAAGATTCTTGAACCTCAATGCCGCAGCCCTCCATAACTATCTCGCGAGAAACCCAACGCCGGACCTTTCGGGCGATGTGGCGACGACATCAACACCGTTCGCCACCCAACCTTTTACGACTCAGCCTTTCTCCTCAACCATTAACCCGACCATGGCCTATACGCAAAGTTTGGCCTCCTCATCTATTTTTAGACCAACCTCCACTGGGGTTTTGTTACCCCCTCAACCACCTGCAATTTAACCAAGTTCTACATCATATCAGAACTTGATTGTCTCGACCCCACACACTCTTGCGCCCATATATGCAGGAGTGCCTACCTCCTCTTTTGCCCATGCCGCCACACAACCTCCTTTGGCAATATCTAGTCAGCCTATGCCTTCTACCTTCATAACTCAACCACCTTTGGCCTCCACTTCTGTCCCTGCGACTAGTCATCCGTACATTGCACCCTTACTGGTACAACCGACTACATCATACGCCTCTTCTAGCCTCTTTCAAGCACCTTAAAACCTAGGGGGCACTCCATCCACCAATCTATCAGTAGACGTCATCAAGATGCTGATGGATAAAATGTCCAGTCTCGAAGCTTCTATCTCTGGTTCAAGTAATGTCTCTTCATATGACCAGATTTACAACGAGCCCATCCATCCTTCTGTCCCTATCCGACCATACCCCAACCATTGGGAGCTTCCTAAATTTACTCACTTTCAGAGTAAGGAAGACCCACAACAACATCTACGGGCATCAAACATGCTTGTTATCTTATCGCCCATGATGATGCATTACTTCTACGCACGTTTCCTATGTCTCTTTCTGGCCCTGCCCTTGACTGGTATAGCTCTCTTGCCAGACATTCTATCTTTTCATTCATTCAACTCACCCAACTATTCGTTTACCATTTTTCTATCAATATCACTAAACAAGTCTCGATCACAGACCTTTACTCTATTAAGCAATTTGACGATGAATCAATAGTCAATTTTGTCGCCCATTGCAGAGGCCTGATTAACCAGCTCTCCTTCTCCTTGCCTCAACCCGAGCTCATTGAGCTCTTTTCCCAAGCATGTGCCAGTCACATCTCGTCCACCTTGCGGGTTTAAACATTCCACACTTTCGACGAGGCCTTCACCATGGCCCGAAAGCTTGAACTCCACGCCATTGAAGAAGATAAAGTCAAATTGTGTAACACTAACACAAGAACCAATGACCATTCTTCTTCTAGACCTTTTTCTGCCCACTCTCAATCCAAGGGGTCGGCAAACACTGTCATCTTTAGACCATCATCTTCAACAATAACCAACCGACCATCATCTTCAACATTAGACTACATCAATAAACATTTTCAACGTCAATCCATATAGCGTCAATTCACTCCAATTAGGGATTCATATGCCTCTGTCTTGGATAAACTTGTCAAGTAGGGGGTCCTCAATCTCCCTTCAATCCGACCACATCAATTCGACCCCTCAACACCTATCCCTGCATGGTATAGGGAAAACCACTTTTGCAACTATCACCGTGTCAAAGGCCATGACACGGATCACTGTCAAACTTTCAAAAACATCATCTAGGACATGCTAGACAAGGGGGATCTTATCTTGGATAACCCGAATGTACCGCCCAACCAAAACCTCAACATCTTCAAGCAACCCTTTCCTAATCACCCACCTACTCAAAACAACATCCAAACCATGACCAATGACCCTTAAGACCATGATATACACACGGTCGACACTATCTTTTCTCTTATCCCTGACCAATCTCTTTCACAGGTGGAAGACCCTCCTTCCCCTATACCTCCTCCACATGGCGAAGAACTCTCTTCTCCTACTTGTCCTCCATCAACTTCTCCCATATTGGAGGACACTTTTACCACATCAACACCAGCTGCCTCACCTTCATTCTTCTTATCATCTATAGATAATCACACCTTTTTGACTCCTCAACCACACACAGAAGCCATGACTACTCCGGTGCTCTTTCCTCTTAAAGATCCCACATCTTCAATCTCTTCTCCATCGAGAGAAGAACCGTCCACATCTAAGTCCAAACCCGCATAGGCGTCCATCATGCCCAAAGAGATTAAACCTCTTGGTGTTCGCCCCACATATAACCTCACCTCACATAAAGGCGACCCTCAACCCAAACCAATGAAGGCTACTAAACCACACCGAAGGCCTACTTCCCCACCTTCGTCATTACCTTCAATTTTAGGCCCACATCCGTCTACTTTACTCGGAGTGTTTCCCACTCCCATACTTCACAGAGGCAAGTCGCCTCCATTATTCTATCAACCCGTCAGACTTATACCTCCTCCAAACTATCAACCTATGCATCTTACACCTCCTAAACCAAATTCATCAACCCTTACTGCAACAAAACATCCAGACCTGTTAGCAGGTTCTTATGCCCTTCTGTTACAGCAATTGTTGCAGTCCTCTCGTATCTATCTCCCGCCTCTTAAACCATATCAATCTCTCAGACCAAAACCACCTTGGTTCGATGACACTCGCATTTGTGCGTATCATCGCATGCTTGGGCATGACACCAAACATTGTTGTGCCCTCAAGGTTGCTATTGGCCAATGTCTTGGGAATGACACCTTTCTTCTCAACCACATCATCAACAAACCTTCAATACTGCCCCACTCATCAACTCTCAGATCAAGGCCATCTTGGTTCGACAACTCTAAATTTTGCCACTATCATCACACTCCAAGACATGACACTAAGCATTGTTGCACTCTCAAAGCTGTCATTCATCAACAACGGAGAAAGGATTCCCTTCTCATCAAGGATCCTCTTGACCACCCCTCCGACAAATTATCAACACCAACCCATGCCTCTCCAACCTCGTCACCTAAATCAGGATCTCCACGCCAGACTAGGGTCCCTTCACCGCCTTTAACCCCTTTATTTGACATCAACACAATCCATCTGACCACTAAGCCTCAATCAACCTTAACCAATCCATCAAACATTCTCCCTAGCCGCTGGGGGAATTCAACCTTCATCCACGCCTTGACCAACCTTCTAACACAGTCTCGACCACATATCAATCACTCTTTCAACTTAGCCTCAACCAGACTAGCAACTAAACATTTAACCCGACCTCAACCAAACATTCGACCCAACCAAAGACCAAATACCAACCAATCAACCCTCGACCAACCATTGACCAACTATCAAATGACCAAATCTCAACCAAACATTTAACCAATCTTTTTATCAAAATATTCAACTAGTCTCAAATTAATCAGCGACCATATCAACCAACTTCACATCCGCTCATCAATCAACACCTGACCAATCTGGAAAGAGTAAATGGGACAAGTTTGCTCCTAATTGACTCAGACCTTATCACGCACAAGTATGGATCAGGGACTTATCGTCTGTCTTCTCTTGATGGACAACCAGAACCTGAGCCTCTTAATGCGTTGCATCTGTAACCATTCTACTGCTAGTCGAGTACTCATCCACTTGATACTTAACTTGAGCTCATCCCTTGAGCAATCCCTATCCTCTTAGTCCTAATTCCTTTCAACCCTATTCCTCTTAACAATTCTTATAACCCTTTTATGCTGTATGGATGCTTTGTCCTAATAAAAGGGAGCCCTTGACCTTCTATAATCTTGTCCATGACTCACATTTCTATAAAAACAAATCAAGATGTCACAATATCCATGGTCACTATATCAATATCAAATCAAAAATCAGACTGCTCCCTCGAAGGACAGCTGTACTATCATTGCTGTAATTAATAGACTGCTCCCTCGAAGGACAGCTATTCAAAAGCCCTTATATTAAACAAAAATCTAGACCACTCCCTTGAAGGATGGCTATGACTAATCTGGCAATAAACAGCACTATTTTAGAAGCTTCCCACATTAATCAGCTTCACAACTGACCACCAAGCAAATGACATCTCCATGTAGGCTTCCCACATTGATCAGTCTGCACCAAAAAAAAAAAAAAAAAAACGAGTCATGGACTTGACTTGTAGTTGTCTCAGGGTCTCCTATAAAAAGGGGCAAAGTTATCTCTACTCATAAAATGGGTTACCCTCTTTCCTCCTCCTATCACCTGCTCAAGGGACTTCGAGCTCACTTTAATGTCAAAGTGATTCGATTACCACTCTAACATAACTATGGTCAACGATGTCACGCATGAATGGAGCTCTTGGTTCTCATAACCCCTATCTATGCTATCTTTTTGGTCCTTATCAATGAAAGAGCAATATGCTTTTCACTTCTTCTGCACTTTGGTCACATTCACCTTCATCACTTATCAATCGACTCAGCTCAACTCTCTTTTTAGACCACTCCCATAGCCTATTCCCCCTAGTTTCTATGGACACCAATACACATGGAAACTATCAACCCGCCACACTTTATGTTCAACATAAACCAATACTTCCTGCAGCATAAATAAACCTCAATTCATTTTTAGCATACATCCATCACGAATATGGAATATTGCTAGGGATGAAAGACCTCTCAACCAATGTTGCAGAATACACCATTTGGAAAAGGTTGCAACATATTTTCTCCTCATCATTTCATCATAACCAAGACCAATCTATCAACCATTTTAACCACCTGTCTACTACTCGGACCCTTTGTCTGAACTACATTGGTCTGAGGCCCTTCCACAGGGGCTATGTAGGCAGCACTCAGATGACACGACCATCTTCTGGGGTTAGCTCGACCATTCTCGTTTTTTCATCTTTCTAATGGACAAACCTTCTTTCCTTCTTTTAACCATAACCTTGCCCTTGACCATGACCAATGCTATCCCTTTGTCCTTCCCTCCCTTCTAGGGAGAACTACATTAGCCTGAGGCCCTATCACCAGGGCTATGTAGGCATCACTCAGTTGATATGGGGTCTTCTGAGGTTAGCTCAGCCACATCCTTTCGCCCATTCCTCCCTTCGACCACCAACCATTGGAGATCATACCTATCTCCTCCGACCTTACCCACTTCCAAGACATTGTTGCCTTGGTTGTTTTTGCATGTATGCTACCTCATGACTGGTTAGCAGAATTGTGCGTAGACCTTTTTGGACCCTCCCAAGTATAGGATTGCATGCCAGTTGATCCGCAATACTTGTGACTTTTTCGTGTTCTAGGAGCACTTCCTGAGCCTGGGATACCTAGAATGCGATGACCCATTTGGAGCTTCAACTTAGATTGAATAACCTGATCAGCAGACAACTAAATGTTGGGGCCTGGTTACTTCAATTTTGGCACTCCTCGACCCTTAACCTGTGACACTTTGACCTAACCATCTCGTGCAGTGATATGCGCACAATCATGCCTTTTGCAGCATTCACCCTCATCCCTTTTTCATCCACTCTTTGTCAAATCAGCACCCGATTCTCGGTTCCCTTCCCTCGACTCCTGCTTTGAGGGGGAATACCTTATCTATAATCGGGGCAATCTGCTACCTATTTTTGTCTTGCAGTTCATTCAAACAACCAACAAGATGAAATTAACCTTATCCCTCACCTGGGGAAATCACTCCTATTTTTGTCTTGCAGTTCATCTAGAACAACCAACAAGACAAAAAGGGGCAAATGTAGACACCGAAATCATGTCGACTCCCCTAGTCATCCCTTGTTTTCTTCTTCTTCGCCTATTTAACCTTTTCCGATCACTTTTTCCACTAGCCTCGACCCTGGCAGCATGTAAAAATGAGCACAGAGCTAAAGCTAGCCTCTATCCCCATTGTGCATCTGTCGACGACGGTCGTTACCCAGCCGACGTCACTGACGTCAGTCACTTATCAGCCAACATCGGCAATTCTACCGACGTTGGTCACCTTACTATTACCCATTTTCAGTTCCCAATCAGTTTTCCAAATGGTTATCGAACCGTCTCTCGAACTGCCCTTTGCCTTCATCAGCATCCGCCGATCAATCCCAAGGGCGAATCAATCAATCAATCAATCAATCGACCCCCAAACTCTGACATTCACAAAAACTCTGGCAATCAATCAGCTCTAGCGATCAACCAACTCCAACATTCGACCAATCTGCATTCGCTTTGATCAACTTACAACAATGCTTCAACGACTTCAATCATGGCTTTTATCGTGTCTTCTGGTAGGTAAGTATTTACTCTGTTTGTTTTATTTCTTTTTGGTTATTATTTGTTTGTTATTTCTATCATCTCGGATCTTTAGACCGTAGCCCTGAGCCCTGAGTCCCTTCCTTACATCTCTGCCCACTATCCCAGTCTATAACTCCGTCCAGACTCGACCAAAACCCCCAGACCCTGTCCAGACTCGACATTACCTTGATCAGACCCTATCCCGACCTTGTCCAGACCCTATCCTGACCTTGACCAGATCCTATCCCAACTCTGTCAGACCTTCTGCAATTCGTCCAGACTCTGTCTAGAACTTGCCCCGACTGACGCTGGCACTTTAACCGACGTCGGCACTTTCCTAACCGACGCCGACACTGCAGAGACTGACATCGGTGACTGCACAGAACATTTTACTTCATTATCAGGTACGCATTTTATTTTCTATCTTTTATTTTTGTCATTTTTCTACTTTAGTCCAATATTCTGCTTTTTTTATCAGTGGGTTGATATCCTTCTAGGAAGTCTTCGTACTTTCGGGATCGAGCATTCGCCTGACAGCCCACCATATCTTTGACTAACATTTTTCCGTGTTTCAGTCTCTTTTCTTCTCAGGTGTCATTCCTCCACAGCCAAAGAGGAGAATCTTCCAACGTCTGATTTTGGTGCGCATGACTTTATTAGGTATCTTCTAGCCTTGACCATTTCTTTTAGTTTCTTATTTCTTCTTTGAATGTAGAAAGCAATTTTGCATAGAAACAGGTGGACCCTGGGTAAGTTGTAGGAACAAGAAGAACATACCAAGTGTCATCATCCACATGAATCCAAATGAGCCCCAAATGTTTTTGTAGTGTTTATAAAGCCTAGCAGAAGCTGCCATGTGTCATCTCTCGTAGGACTCTCAAAGGTTTCTAAAAGCTCCTATAAGTTAGGCAGATGCTGCCAAGTGTCCTCACATGTTCTAGTGGAAGATGCCATGTGTCACTTGTTAAAAGAAGCAGAAAGTGCCACATGTCAAAAATGGAACACTCCTAATACAAAGACACAGAGCCAAGAAAAGATTCCCTTCAGACAAATTGTCTAAAGGAATTCCTTCAGACTTTTTGTCTGAAGGAAATAAAGGATCAAGCCTAACTGAAGAAATTAAAACTTGAAGGCCACCTAGAAGATCATAAAGGGAAAGTACCCTTGCAGCGGGCACTCGACACTTAGAAAGGACCTTTTCCAAAGACCTAAAGCATCACTCAACACTCAACAAGGGGAAAAGACATGAAAGAATTGCTAAAGAGGATTATGGACCCAAAGATGTTAAATTTATAGCAATAAAATAACTATTGATCTTTACAAGCTTGCGCGTGGGATCAAACACATTCAAAGGACAAAACTAGAAAGGGTAAAAGGTAGCCCAAGGGCTCAAATCATAGTAGGAAGGACAAAGAGGGAAATATCTATAGAAGTTATTTCTAGTAGGTGGAATAGTCCATCAGGTAGATATTTGGGCCTGCAAACATTGAATGTGTAGCCTATTTGTCTCCTTTGGAGTAAAGGCAAAGTGGATAGCTACGTGGATAACAAGTGACTCAGGCTTAGGAGAAGACATTCAAGATGAATCAACATGCCACAATTAAGGCAGCCACCCTATTCTAACATGGCCCTCCCTGACACAACCAAAAATGCATTCAAGGCATTAATGCACAGCATGGGCTGCTCCATGGGACAAAGTGCCAAGCCTTCCTTGGCCTCTATATATTGTAATCTCTTGGTTTGTTTTAAGGGAGATCTTGTCATTACTAGAAGCAAAAATTTGCCCAAATTGAAAGCCATCACTGAGACTTTGAGCTCAGATTGTTTATCATATTTCTTTGTTTGAATCAGAAAGCAAGTTACTTTTAGACTTTGTGTTGTTATAGCTTGTATCATTCTAGGATATTGTTCTTATGTCTATTTCCTAAATGTATTTTGTTTATGCAATTTAACAAGAAGATCTAGTGGAAGTGATAAGGTAGGTTTCTTGAAACTAGTTACTTTTAGACTTTGTGCTGACATAATTGTTTTTAGTGTGTGTTTTTTTAGTTTCTTTCTATGTAAAGGACCTTGTGATGACTTTATGTCCCCATTGTTCTTTGTGTTTCACTCTTGGGCAGTCAAGGTGGAGACTTTGTGCTACATCTTAGATTGTTGGTTACTCTATACTCTGTTATTAGTTACTTATCATACCTAAAAGAACCCATGTTGTCCCCTGCAAGAACACTTCTAAAAGAAGAGAAGTACCTTCAGTGTTTTTACCAAGATTTTATCCTTTGCTTGTGAACATCATCTCTGAAAGAAGAGAGATGGATGGTATATCCTACCCTTGAGTGTTATTTTCTACTTATATATAGCATATAGCTCTTGCATATTCATAGGGAACCTCCCCTTGATGAGAGGAGAGATTTGTCCACCTCTGATGTAGTAAACCTACACACTAGGCTAACCAATCTCCCTATGCTGTGGTTGAAGAGACCTATTTTTCTCACTAGTTAGCTGGTTGACAAAATATTCACCCAATAGTTTTTGGCAGCTCTACTAGGGATAAACATGCAGTCTGAAGCCTCAAGTTTTAGATTGAAGTAGTTCCCATCCTTATCCATTACATATTATAGAGACTCCATTTCGTGTCTTACCCATTATCATTATAGCCTTACCGTCCTCCTCCATCTCCATTATATTATATGGTTTGCAAAACTAGAGTCGTTGGGGAAGAGTGCACAATTTGAAGTCTCAAGCTTCAAGCTAAAGCAGATCTTGCTCTTTTCCATTTTTGTTTTGCAATCTAACAACTCCACATTATACTAGAAACTAGAAATCTCAAGGTGTTTTTGACCCTACTTTTAAGTTGGTGTAGTAGAGTAATTTTGATTTGTTTCCTCCACAACCTCACCTTCAATGAACTAGGAGTCTTCCTCCTACCCCTACCAGGTCACCAATACAAGGCAGAGCTTCTTTTTCTATTGCTAGCAGAGCTTTACCTATCCATACTCCACCCAGATTTGTGATCCCACTTCTACATAATCAATTCATGGCTTAAGGCCCTTGGGGTGACTCTTTTGGTCCACTAAATCTTACTCCGCCTCTACATGAACTTCCATGCAGCTCAAGAAAGAATTTTCCCAAATTATTTGATGATGGAAGGGTTCATCCCAATGAACACATTACAGCCTTTAGCATAGCCTGTGGCATGATAGGAGTGGAATTTGAAGATGTGGAAGTCAAGCTTTTCATGGAAACACTACAAGGTGTTACTACAGATTGGTTCTACCATTTACAAGCTTGGTCAGTGACTAATTGGGACACTCTTAAAGATAAATTTGAAGCCAAGTTCAAGCCTATAGAAGATGCACATGCCTTGTTAGCCCAACTCATATAGATGAAGAAGGAGCCCCATGAACCTATGAGGGACTTCATTGCCAGGTTTCACAAGTTGAGGCACAATATTCCCATCATCACCCAGCTAACACCTCAGAATCTCAAGTGTTTCTTCATCAACTCACAGCTACCTGAAGTGAGTTTTTTGTTGAGATGGGCTAGACACATAGACCTTGCTACTACTCAAAAATTAGATACTGAGGTAGAAGATGACCTTATCTTGGCTAGAAAGATAAGGAGAGACCCAAACAGAGTTAAACCCTCTTCATATTTTGAATATCCATCTACGGGCACCATGGATCAAATGGTACAAAAGCTAGCAAATGAAGTGCTAACTCTTAGAAAGAAAATGGCACAAGGGATGTCATCCACTCTTGCATATAGAGATACACCAAGGAGGACATTCCATAATTAGGCATATCAAGGCAATGCTATCAGGAATCAAGGGCAACCAAATCGTCTTCCTCCCCCACAGAGGAACCTTTCCCTTGAAGCGCCTCTAACCAACTCAACAGTGGATATATGGAAACAAAACATGATTTATCTTTCCAACCTCAATTTGATCAAGAAAATGACATTGGTCTCTTCATGGAGGATCAAGAAGAATCAGCTGGTGACTCCCACATTGGTTTCCTGAATTACCAGGATGAACCCATAAGTAAAGGTGAAGTAGTCAAGGGATCATATGCAGTATCTACCTAGTCCAAGAATCAGTCAGCCCAACAAGCTAATAAAGAAAGAATAAAGGAGTAAGCTCAACTTGTAATTTCAATTGAAAAATGAGGAACTTCTCTACCTTTCTATCCAAAGGACCCAGTGGTTGCTAAAAAAGTAAGTACCCCAAACATTTCTGCACCTTCAACTTCAACTTCGTAGATCAGTCCTCCCCCTGCCAAAAACCAAAAGGATGAACTCCCATCCTCTCTTCCTAGTCCATTTCATCCATTTGACATAATCGACCATGTCAAGAAAACTAAAATTCAAATGACTAAATTTGAATTCCTACAAGCCAACCCTGAGCAGTTGGACAGGTTGGTGGAGTGTGTGAAGAATACAACCATCCCTGCAGGACAAGAGATTAGAAAGGTAACTCATGATTCCCCAAGGAACATGTCCATCCCAAACAATCTTGTCATTAATCCTCCTATTAACCTTAGGAAAATAGAGCCTTTTTATGTTTCCATGTTGATAAATGGTCACAAGATGAGTAACTGCATCATTGATTCTGGTGCTTCAGACAACATCATGCCTGCCAAAGTGGTAAAATCCCTTGGTCTTACACTGACCAAGACATTTGGAAGATGTTTCTCCATGGATAACAAGCAAGTACCTATATTGGGACAAATCAAGGATGCTTAATTCACATTTTTAGCATTCCCAAACAAAAGAATCAAGATGACTGTCCTGGTGGCCGACGTCCCAGCATTATATGGCATCCTTCTAGGATGAAATTTCTGCAAGGATGTGGGAGGGGAACTAAGCATGGCCCTGTCTGAGGAAAGGATCCCTATCAAAGGCATAATGAAGAAATTACTTCTTGAAAAAGAATAAAAATATGTTATCACTCAGACATCAACACTAGAAGCTCAGATTCTATTTAAGTCTTCAAGCAGGGGTAATTACTTCTTATCCATAGAGGAATTTCATGTTTCAATTAATGAAATTCCTATAGGTGGAGATCCAAAGATCAATTCAAACAAGACATCAAAGGAATTGGTATGGCATAGTATAGATGAAAAAGTATCTTCCACTTCTAATGAAGAGAAATCTGATAGAAGATCAATTTTTGATGATGTTTAATTCCTAGAATCTAATGGCAGCAATTCTTCTACCAATGCTAGAGCTAGGACTATGTTGATATCTCCTCAAGGAGATATCTTTCCTTCATGCAAGTTGTAGTTTAACAACACCAAAAACATAGCTGAATGTGAATCTCTATTGCTTAGATTGAAGGCTACTCAAGACCAAGATGTCAAACTCCTTCACACTAAAGAAGATGCTGAGTTGATGGTTTGTCAGGAGTTTGATGCTGACAATCAAAATATGTGCTAGACTGAACCAACAGAATAGCAAGCTATGGTAGTAGACCATATTTTTGTACTCCAAAGTCAACAAAAGTAATTCTTCATAGAGAGAGCAAGGAGTTATGGTTTTTAGATTGAAGACCATGTCTTGCCATGGCGCAAGAAAAGAGAACCAAAAGGAGTGCACATAAAATGTGATTCCTGGTGGAGAGTTCCATTCGCCCATCATCGATTCTGGGGAAAAAATGGTTTCTTGCTAGTTTATCAGGATAGAATGCCATCTTCCTTATTTCACAATGTGTAGCATCTGAATCACTTCATTTTTTGAAGTATCAAATGAGTTCACCTGTACATATGTATATTTGTATATTCTTTTATTTCTATTTTATGGTTTTCATTTTCATTTTTTTGGAGCCTTTCTTTTTGGGTAGCCTGACTCCATAGCCCAGTGGCATGCTTCAAAGGCACTGGAGATTTTGGTTTCTACTCCCCTTAGCTGTTTCAAGTTTTCAACTTAAGGAAGTTCCCCAACTGGAGCCAGCTGTTGTCCCCAAAAAATGTCATTCATTTTTGGGACAACCTATGGACTATTTTGACCCTACATAGACCAAAATTGTATCTTCCCTTTTTGAAATTTGTCCTAAGCATTTAAATTCCTCATTTTTCAAGCTTCTTAGTTTCTACAGACTTCACAAGAGGAAATCTATGGACTCAACATGCTTAAAATTAATAGGTTCAAAGGGTTTGATGGATTTAATAGGTAAATTCCTTCGAAAGAGCAAGTTTCTATCACTTATACATTTCAAGGCTTGGTTCAATTGGCTGGTTCAATTAAATGGTTTAAAGGAGCATGCGAAAGAAAAAGATGAGCAGAAGTTGCCAAGTGTCATCTATCGAGACACATTATGATTTGCTTCTCAAAGCAGTGAAACATGCCACATGTCTCTTATAGAGTTATATGGAAAGTGACAAGTGGTAGCTATGGAAGGTTTCAATATCTTTTTCTCAAAGCAATAGAATGTGTTGCATGTCATCTACAAAGCTCAATAGAAGCTACCAAGTGTCAACAATAACTTTATCTTCCTTTGGTTTCATTATCAAGTAAAGACTATGGTGGACCCTGAGCAAGTTGTTAAAAGAATAAGTGGAGCACTCCAAGTGTCATCATCCATGTGATTGTTAAAATAGAGTGGAAGCAGCCACATGTCCCATTGTGACTTAGAAGAGCATGACAAGTGTCGACATCCCATGGAAAATGCCAAGTGGTAATTGTATAAGGTTGTAATCTATTTCCAAGAAGCCACAAAAGTTTCCATGTGTCCCTGCTAAAACTCAGTAGAAGCTACCAAGTGTCAACATCCACAGTTATCGAGTAAGGACTATGGTGGACCCCAGGTAAGTCATAGGAACAAGTGGAATGTACCAAGTGTCATCATCTGCATGAATCCAAATGAGCCCCAAATGTTTTTGTAGTGTTTTTAAAGCCTAGCAAAAGCCACCATGTGTCATCTCCCAGAAGAATCTCAAAGCTTTCTAAAATCTCCTATAAGTTAGGTAGATGTTGCCAAGTCTCCTCACCTATTCTGGCAGAAGATGCCACATGTCACTTGTTAAAAGTAGTGGAATGTGCCATGTGTCAAAAATGGAACACTTCCAATACAAAGATGTAGAGCCAAGGAAATATTTCCTTTGGAAAAATTATCTGAAGGAATTCCTTCAGACTTTTTGTCTAAAGGAAATAAAGGATCAAGCCTAACCAAAGAAATTAAAACTTGAAGGCCACCCGAAAGATCCTGAAGGGTAAGTACCCTTGTGGGGGGGAACTCGACACTCAAAAAGGACATTTTCCAAAGACCTAAAGAGGCACTTGACACTCATCAAGTGGAAAAGACATGACAAAATTGCTAAAGAGGATGATAGACCCAAAGACATCAAATTTATGGCAATAAAATAACTGTTGATCTTTGCAGGCTTAAGCGCGGGATCAAACACATTCAAAAGACAAAACCAAAAAGTGGAAAAGGTAGCTTGAGGGCTTAAATCACAACAAGAAGAGATAAAAAGGGAAATATATATATAATTTATTTCTAGTAGGTGGAACAATCCATCTGGTAGATGTTTGGGCCTGCAAACATTGAAGGCACAACCTGTTTGTGTCCTTTGGAGTGAAGGCAAAGTGGACAACAACATAGATAGCAGGTGATAGAATAAGTGACTCAGGCTTAGGAGAAGACATTCAAGATGAATCAACATGCCACAGTTAAGGTAGCTACCCTATTCCATCATGGCCCTCCCTGACAGAACCAAAAATGCATTCAAGGCATTAATGCACAGCATGGGCCACTCCATGGGACAAATTGCCAAGCCTTCCTTGGCCTCTATATATTGTAATCTCTTGGTTTGTTTTAAGGGAGATCTTCCCAATACTAGAAGCAAAAATCTACCCAAATTGAAAGGCATCACTGAGACTTTGAGCTCATATTGTTTATCATATTTCTTTGTTTGAATCAGAAAGCAAGTTACTTTCAGACTTTGTGCTGTTATAGCTTGTATCATTCTAGGAGATTATTCTTATGTCTATTTCCTAAATGTATTCTTGTTTATGTAATTTAACAAGTAGAGCTAGTGGAAGTGATAAGAAGGTGTCCTGAAACAAGTTACTTTCAGACTTTGTGCTGACATAACTATTTTCAGTGTGTGTTTTTTTTATTTATTTCTGTGTAAAGGACCTTGGGATGACTTTGTGCCCCCATTGTTCTTCATGTTTCACTCTTGGGTAGTCAAGGTGGATAATTTGTGCTACATCTTAGATTTTTGGTTACTCTATACTCTGTTACCAGTTACTTATCCTACCTGAAAGAACTCTTGCTATCCCTTGCAAGAACACTTCTAAAAGAAGAGAAGTGCCTTCAGTGTTTTCACCAAGATTTTCTCCTTTATTTGTGAACATCATCTCTAAAAGAAGAGATATGGATCATATATCCTACCCCTGAGTGTTATTTTCTACTTATATATATAACATATAGCTCCTGCATATTCATAGGGAACCTCCCCTTAATGAGAGGAGAGATTTGTCCACCTCTGATGTAGTAAACCTGTATACACACTGGGATGACCAATCTCCCTATGCTATGGTTGAAAAGACCTATTTTGCTTACCAGTTTGTTGGTTGACAAAATATTCAAACAACATTATACATTACCTTTTTAACATTTTTATGTTTTAACATATCTCCATGATTATGTTTTAGTATAAATATATCTTTATCTCTTATGTATATGTATAAATTGGCCTAATTTTATAAATAATATGATTAACAACTCTTCTCATGTCTTTTACAAATATCCAGTTGAAAAATCATGCCTCAATGGATTTCCAATGTGGAGACTATGTTTCTCTCATAAATAATGGTGAGGTCATTGGTGAAGGAAGATCACACAAAGTGGCAGGTCCAGATTTTGAATCTTTAGAGCCCATAAATCTCACTTCCACATTACATAATGAGTAAATACCTATTGGATGTGTAAGTGTTAATGTGACTAAAGATTTTTATATGGATATACTGATTCCATTTCCTATAGCTTTTGTGGATAATTTAGGGGATGTAGTTGATAGTTTTACTATATGGAGCACAAGAATTATGCAACATGACATAGACAAGTTTTCTATAGACAATGACATGGAACAAAGTCAAAATAATTTGCATCCAGTTCTACATATACAACCATTGTAATAATATTACCCTTTCTTGGATTCATTTGTTCAATATATCAATTATCCTACCACATTTTAAAGCCTAAGAAATAATTTTGTTGGGAAAAGGGTACATTTTTTGCATAAATGTACAACTCTTGCAAATGATGAAAAATTTGCTTTTAGTTATGTTGAATTTGCACAACCATGGGAGATTTTTATTTGCATTCCTATCTTAATGTTAGAAAATGAATTGGGAATCTACATAAGGCATGTTATATAACATTATGAGACTTGAATTATAGAGGCAATTGAAACATCTATCATTAGATAGCCTTCCAATAAAATAGTGGACACCGAGACTTATAGAGCAATCAATTTACCATACATGACACAAAAGGAGAAAGAAATTGGAAACATTTGGGACATAGTGGATAATGAAGTCACTACTTTTCAGACATTCTTAGCATAAAGGCATCTAAAAAAATTATTTCATTCCTACAAATACTTAGGCTGAAAAAGAAGTCAGCCAAATAATTTATTCATCCAAGTGGAGTTTGATGAATGCATAGATAGTGAGATTAAAACAATGTATGTGGATAATGTTGCACCAAAAAATGTTTTTAGTTAGGATTATCATTTGAGATTCTAAAATCATCAAAGATGAAGTTGCTTAATTCCACCATAATAGATAGGAGGCAACATGTCTTAGATGTCTTTTATACTAGTTTGTTTAATAAAAATAAAAACAAAACTAGCATTGAATTTTAGGGCACAAAGATATATTTGGAAGCTTGGATTAAAATATATGGATTGAAGAGAAGTAACTTATTTGACATTCAAAATTTTCACAAATATGGGGAACAAAATGCATTCCATGTAGGCAGATTTTGAAAAAATCCACAAAAGAAGACAATGGTAGCTAAAGAGTTGTTGGACCAATTGGTGGCTAATTTTATAGATTTTCTCCATGACTAACATGCTAGGTAGATATAGATGGCTCATGATAAAATTTATTACATCATCCATCATATTTCACTCAAGAATTTATGAGGTGCCAATCAATGCACGACTCGCATATATGGAATATGAGCCAATATCCCAGGCAAAATTCAATAACATGTGGAAAACTAATTTTCATGATGTAACAATTGCCATGTTTGATGACTTTGTTAGGTGTAAAACATGCATCTTTTTGACTAAAAAAAATTCTCTGGGTCCCTATCTAGAGATCAAGAAGAGTGTATCGATCAAGAATTTGTGATGCACTCAAATCAAATACTTTATTCAAGACAAATGTATTAAACACATATACAAATGTCCAAGAAATACCTTGAATAGTGCCTCAGTGTCATTCATGACAAGGTGGAATATCAAAAAACATTTGTGCTAAGAATAGTGATGAAAAGAAAACTAGTTACTAATAGAATATCAGAGTTGTCAATGGTAGGGATTATAACACATGGCCATGGTGTAGGTGGATATGGCCATTTTTTTATCATACATTCTTGGAGGGTCTAACTTTACTATCACCTCATTAAACAAGTACTTTAGGGATATGGAAAAAATAGTGCCAAATACTTATGGATCTTTACTATATAAACCTGGATCTTCAAAATATCCATTGTATGATGCACTTTTGTCTAACAAATACTACCCTGAATGCAAGAAATATAAATAAGAAGCACAATCGATTGTTGCCTTTAATAAACTTCCTTTCAGGATATACATTTAACTAGATAACTATTATGGGGATAATAAGAATAGGTACTTCCATCCATAATTATATTTAAAAAATGTTGAACCTTACGTGAAACTAATGTTATATTTACAATTTCATAAAATCATATCTTTTTGTATAAGTATGTGTTACAATATTTATCTCTCCTTTTCTAAAAAAGTGTTTTCCTTGATGTTAATGTAATATTTTTTCCTGTAGGACATACCCATGAGGACATCGATGACACATTTGGAAATATATTTGAATGTATAAAGAGGAATATGTATAGAGTGTGGTAGAGATGATGGACACTTATAAGATGTCTAAAAATACAAAAAACTTCATGCCATATTTGATTGAAGAGGTAGAAGATTTCAAAGAGTATGTTAATAGTTACTAGCTGAAGGGAAGAAATGAAATAGTATGATTGATAAAAGGTTAATACTTTCTTCTATGCATGGAATAATGTCAACCCATTATGCATTGTAAAAACTCTATAAGAGATATAAATTGGTCCCCCCCATTACATTACGGGGAACAAAATAAAATGGTAAGCCAAATGTTCTAGAAGGTAATCTAATAAAAATATATTTCAAAGACTTGAAAAATAGATAAATGTCTCAAGATTCAATTATTTCTAAAGACTCAGATAGAAGTAAAAAAAGAGTGAAAAATAAATTAAATATAACTTGAATAGGTATATACATTAATTCAATGAATTTGTTTTGATCAGAAATAGTAAGTGGAAGGCTCCAGCATATTACTTCCAAAACATCCATAACATAATGAAAGAACACATGTTCCCTTTTTAAGTTGAGTGCATAAGAGAGTTTTGGCCTATAACTCATCATGACATACCCCTGCATAGAGATCTGTACAAAATGATTCATAATAGCACTTTTGATTTTGGAGTGGCATCTACAAACACATATGTTGGTCCAAGAAGCAAAAGAACAAAAATTGAATTTGATCTAGCTCAAGACATGCAAATTGGAGATATGTTATTTTTTAGACTTAAACATTCTATAGGAGTGGACTACACAATATAGGTTGCTAGAGATAAAATCAATATTAAGATACTAAAAACAAATGGGGACATAGAATAAAGGGTCAATGTAGCTTAGTTTATCCCAGTTCATGTAGGGAAAAAAGATGCAAAAGAAGTAGAAATTTATTCATGATTCTTAGACAAGAAATGTAAGCCAAACCCAATTGACACATATTTACCATCCATACTCATAGATAGTATCATCTACGCTTGGAAACCAAATCAAAATTGGAGAGGTCATACACTTGTTCTCACTAATTTTTTGAAAGGTATTATAATAGACTATTTGAATTCATTGACCCACTAAGCACTAACAAAAATAGTGATAAAAGGATTGGGAAATTTGAAATGGTGTTTCCTTAATTTTGGAATGAGAAATATGAATGTTTTTTTTCAAAATTTAGTCCATTTTTTGAGAATGTATAATTTTTTATTATTTTATTTATTTATATTTATTTCTAGTGGCACTTTGCATTTTGGGTCTTGGAAAATACACCTCAACATTTGAGTTTTATATTTTCTACTACAACAATTCATTAATTCAGTAACTATGCATCTATTTAATAGCATTTGACTATTGGAATGTCCACTTCACATGTTTAAATATTTCAAAATGGTCTTTGGAAAAAGGTCTTTGTAATTTGTTTACATCTTTCAAAATGGTCTTTGGCAAAAGGTATTTGTAATTTACATATCTAAGAATTTAGTGCACTACAAATTTTGTGTTTTTCAAAATATAGTTTGACATTCCTATGTATATGTAAATGTCTTCAGGGTTTATGCTTCAGAATGTCCCACTTGTACATCAAGATTTTTTCTTCAAATTTTGCATATCAACAAATGTTATTCAACTTTTAACATGGCACTCAATATTGGGCCACATGGCACAATCTCAGTAATTTAGTTGTGCACAAGGATGACCAGTCCAGACAAAAGTCCAAAATAATGCAAGCACCTAAGATTGAAACATGCATCACAATATCAATAATTTGAAATAAATACAAGATAAACTTCAACATTTGTGATGATGTCACTCGAATCAATTTAAACAAATAGTTCATAATCCAATAAATCGATGACATGTGGCATCCCAATCATCCCAGGTGTTCTAAATCACATATGGGCCAAGCATATGATTGATGTATGAATTATTTTTCCTTAATAAATATACCACCAAGTATTATAATATATGTAAATGCATGGTAAGTGAACTAGTTTGAATGGTCACAGAATTTAGAATTATTGAAAATATATAATAGAGATGTGATTTATTTGTTATAAGTCAAAATAATTCTTGATGAAGTCCAATTTATTTATGATAGTTTTCAAATACTAATAAATAAACTATTTATGATCATTTTAAATAATTTGGACTTATAATAAATACATTAGATAGATATGAGTTATTTGAAATTATCCTTACTTAATCTCAATATAGTCCAATTTAATCTGGATATAGTCCAATTTAATTTTGATAGTTTTTTAAAATTTAGATTGTTGATAAGTATAAATTATATGAAATAGTATTTCATCACTTATTAATATATTCCATTTATTTTAATATAACTAAAATCTGATTTTATTTGTATTAAAATTAGGTTATTTCTTCATTAATTATTTATTAATGAAATTCAACAAGTTATAACCATTAACATAAACTGGATAGTTTATTTTAAAATCCACATGCACGCATGATGTGTCATAAAATCTATCCATTTTATTCATTTCATGTTTAAATCATAATATGATTACATCAATGATCATGCATTAAGCATGTCACATCTAGACTATGAAGATTCATTTACATTTTAAATATTTATCAAATATGTCATATAATATAGTTTTCCACCTAAAGGAAAAATTGAGTTCTTTCAATCAATGAACATGCATTAAGCATGACATTTCCAGACTATGCAAATTCATATACATTTTAAATATTTATCAAATATGTCATACAATACAGTTTTACACCTAAAGGAAAAATTTAGTTCTTTCAAACTCTTGGTCAAGTGTAGGGACCACCCCCATTGAAATTGACTATTGTTTATGCCTGCACAGATGCCATACATACCCATAAATGGGATCAGGTCCCAATATAGTTATATGGCTCAAAATTTTATATGTTTCTCAAGTAAATCATGTATCAAGTACATACATAGTACCTTTCATCAATATAAATCACCAAGTATGTGACATAACCATGATCTAAATACTCATAAATCATAAATCCATCTAGGTATGATATTGACGAGATAGCCCAATCATAGTAACAAGTTACCACTATATACTCTATCAAATAATATAATCCATATGTCATAAAATAACATGACATAACCATGATCCCAAATACTTATGGATTGTAAATATGTCATGTATGATATTGATGAGATAGCCCAATCATAGCAGCAAGCTACTGCTATCCAATCAGTCAATTATCTTAGTTGTGAGTCATAATAAGTATTCTAATGGATTTAAAATGGAGCCATGTCCAATATATGCATCCTCATGTATTATAAATGTATCCATGTCTAATATATGCATCTTCATGGATGTAAAATGTATCCATGTCCAATATATGGATCCTCATGGGTGTAAAACACAACCATGTCCAATATATGCATCCTCAAGGATGCAAAATGCAGCCATGTCTAATGTATGCATCCTCATGGATGAAAAACACAACCATGTAAAATATATGAATCCTCATGGATGAAAAACACAACCTTTTCCAATATATGCATCTTGATGGATGAAAAATTCAGCCATGTCCAATATATGCATTCTCATGGATGAAAAATGCAATGATGATCACAATAAGCATTATCATGGATGATAAATGTAGCCATGATCACAATAAGCATTCAAACCAATTGATTGACACATTTTTATATTTAAATAGTCTCTATACCATGTATGAGTGTGAAACAAAATAATCATTAAGACACAATGAATGTATAATGATCTTGGTGATGCAACAACCACCACTAAACCATAATTACAACCATTTTCATGTTTTTAATTTAGGGGAGGTTCTTGTGTACAACAAAGATAATTCTAGTTTTTTTTTTATCTCATATCCAAACAAGTGCATGATCATCCATAAAAATACATATATGCATCCCTATGCACATGTATAAATAATGAAACAAGTGCATAATTGGCCACACAAATGTATATACACAACCATATGCCATGTATATACAACCAAACAAGTGCATTACTGGACACAAAAATGCATATATGTAACCCTATTCACATGTATATTTGACCAAACAAGTTCATGATTGGCCACAAAAATTCATATATACAACCTTATGCACATGTATATACAACTAAAAAAGTTCATGATTGGCCACACAAATGCATATATGCATCTCTATGCACATGTATATAAAACCAAAAAAGTGCATGATTGGCCACAAAAATACATATATGATTCCCTATGCACATGTATATATAACAAAACAAGTGCATGTTTGGACACACAAATATATATACGTAACCCTATGTACATGTATATATAAAAAAACAAGTGCATGATTGGCCACACAAATTTATATACACAACCATCTAGGTTTATCTTTTTAGTTTAATAAATAAAGTAGCTAATTGATCCATGTCTATAATACATATCCATATATATATTCTTTATCTTATCACAAAATGAAGTCATCATCTAGTTCACACCATGATCCATAGGTTGCATATTTTAAATAAAACACCAAGTCAAATAGCTAAAAATAATGCATTAAATGACTCATCCTTCAAAAATGAAATTAACTGATAAAATAATTTTATATAACCACAATCATTTTCTTATAAAATAATTATATTGGTTAAACCCAACCATTATAATGCACAAGAGTGAACCAATTGCACCCATCTGTACAAATGCAAATAAGTATATAATAATTTGAATGGTATTACAATAATACATATGAACATGCAATATACAAAAATCATTCAATGAACCTAAGTATAAACCAATTATATGCATCATTAATTCATATAAGTGTATATTTTCTTAATAATTTCATATTCACACATAATATATACACAATTGTTTGTTGCCTCACAAGATTACCAATTTACACTTATCTATTTAAAATTGTGATTTCAACCTTCAAAATGTATATACTCAGCCCATACACATGTAAAAAAATGTATATTCTCAAGCTATACACATGCAAATAAATTCATATGCTCAGCCCATACACATGCAAATAAATGTATATGCTCAACATATACACATGCAAACAAATGCATATGATCATCCCATACACATGCAAATAAATTTACATGCTCAACCTATACACATGTAAATAAATGCATATGTTCAACCCATACACATAAAAACAAATCCATATCTGATCACTTAATATATGAAATTGGCTATTCAACATATGGTTCAACCTAGCCATGGTTATTTTATGTACTCAACCATATAATGTGAACATTTTAGCCACATAAATGGGCATGGAACCATCCATTAAATGTAAAATTTAAACCACACACATTTGCATGAAATATTACATATGGGTTTATTAATTTCATTCACATATTTTTTATTTACAAAATTCATTCAATAATGGTTGCACCACATAGTATTTAGTGAAATAAAATCAGTCATGTAGCTGTGTTAACACCAACCATTTGAGGTATATTCTCAACCATGTTTTAATGTATCCAACCATTTAAAGTGTGGATAAATTTTGGAGATATGTTCAATAATAGGTGGGGATAAATTAGTGTGAAAAATACTATTTCATTTACATATATCATTCACTTATTAATAAAATAGGTCTAAAGATATAGCAATGCATAAGTAATTATTCATATGAGTAAGAAGTGAAAGCACAACACATGAGCACAATATTTATGTGGAAAAACCTCTAGGGTAAGAAAACACACTGATGAAAAAAAATTACTACTATCTTATAAGAAATGAATCACACTTTTAGTGAGGCACCAACCCCATAAGGAGCACCAACCCCTCACTAGTCAAGCACCAACTCAACTAGTGCTTTTAGCAAGCTTCAACCTGCAAGGAGGATCCAAACCCATAGGAAACCAAGAACCAAATTAGATACGTTGAATCTATTATCATAATTTGACACATGTTTCTTATTAAACTGATGATTACCTCCTTTTTGTGATCTTCTCACACTTCTTTCTCACTCAAACAACCTATTAGGTCTTATATCTCAATTAGCCCTCTCCTTCATAGAATTAGGTCAAATGAAATTACTAAAAACTTGTATAAAAATAGTTAGATAATAATTTAATTATCATATCATCTCTATGATTATATTAAATCCATTAACCTATTCTCCAAAACTGTATATCCTTTGCTCAATAGCTCAATATTCTAACTAGTTAAAATAGGCTTATTAGGCCTTGACTTTATACTTGATTCTTTATCATACCCATATTGGTTGTCCAAGGACCTAAAAACACTTGGATTATAATTTAAATAGATAAATACACATGTTTCACTAGTTAAAAAAACATTTCATATGTTGGTCATTACCCTTAAGGGCTAAAACCACCATTAGGCCTAATAGAGACCTAATGCAATTAGGCCTTCCTTAAGCACATGCTTCACTTAGACCTAATTTGAAAACTTTTAAACTTAAAAAATTGATGAAAAAATTAATTTGTCCCTTTAATATACCCATATTAATATCTCCTTATGTTATTGACACCATTTGGCTCTTTTTACTCCTTGAACCAACCAAATAGGTCTACTTGCCATTAGGCCTTCTCACTTCTAGAAAGTCTATCTTGAAAATATGAACCATATACACAAATTTTACATATAAAACACACATAATATAATATTAATATTATACTTATGACTTAAAATAATTCCAAAAATTCTTTGGTCTTCACCACACAGGCCAAAAGGCCTCAGGAACACCCCTGCAAAAGGCTTACTCAGAATCACCAAACATTGTCAACAAATAGTCAGAATCATTTGACTCTCCAGACTTTAAAATGGAATTAAAAATAGAAAAAATACATTAAAATGATCATATTATATATTTATAACACCTTAAATATCATTTTTTCCTTCACCTTAGTTAAAAATGTCTCAAAAACATCATTTTCACATACACATAAAAAGTTGCTTGTAGTATCAAAAACACAGTCAAGAAAATAAAATATTATAAAACCTATGGGAAAAATTATGTGATATTAAAATGGGTTTTTAAAAACCTTTATCATCCTTATATAAGTTTTTAAAATATATATTTCATGGTCATATATCAATATTGGTCTTATAGACCAATCTCACTTCTTCACTCTACATAGACTTCACTATGTTAGACAAACCAATTTGATGACAAATTTTTGCTTGAGTATAGGAATAATAAAAAATTATAAAATAATGGTATATTAGGAATAAGTATTTAATAATAACCCCATGAATTAGGATTTATCCCTAGTCCTCTGTAACCAATCCCTAATCTCATTCTCATTCTTACCTAGTGTTCTCACTGTTTTACTCATTAGGCATGTTTAATGATAATCCAACTAATAAAATTTCATGGGAATAAATTATAAGTCTTAAAAATCATCCTCAATCCATTTTCATAGCTTGACCTAGTCAACCCTACCTATTATATCAAAATTCTTAGGAATAAGGGGTTTCATGTAGCTTTTACTCACTATCAATACAAATCAAAACCACCTGAGGAAACCTTGAATAGTCATTTACATGTTAAAAAAATAAAAATAGGTCAATAGGACCATTCTAAGCCATAACCAACTAGATATTTCTTATCAAGTCATTATAAGGGTTTTGAGAGGGTTTTGATTAGTTTCACTTCTTATAAATCATTCATAAAGGATTACCCCTCATATTCAAAACCAGTGATAGTAAAATCAAACTAGGGACTTTCCCCAACTTCCATGAAGTGCTTAGGATATCATTAAAAAGTTTCACATGCCAATGAGTACAAGAAATATCTTATCGAGTTTACAACACCCCATTTTGTGCATAGAAGGAACCTTATCATAGGTTTTCATGTTTTATCCTTCAGGTATTGACTTAAAAAAAATTAAAAAAATTTAACATGACTTGTCACACCTATTTGAATGATTTAATATATTTTAAATCATTTTAAATGATATTGACCCATCATTAGGCCATTATAGGTCACTTTTCATACTAGACCTTATACTGTTAGTCATACTTGGACTATGATAATGCCTTGAAATAGATTGAAATATCTTTAAAACTCTAAAATAATGTCATATGACATCATACCAGGTTCATACACTTCAAACATTTCTTATATAGTTATTGTATGGCTCAACACATGATGTTACTAGGCCTATGCCATTTCACTAGGTTCCTCAAATAAGGCTTTATGAACTCAACATCAAGAACAACAATGACAAAGCAAAATGACATTAGTGATAATTACATGAAAATTAATCATAACTTCATGCATACATTATAACACATTCCCAACAATCTCCCCCTTTTTCATTGATGGAACCTACTCAGAAATACTTCTCTTACTAGGAAACATCTTCTCAATGCAGATTAATCTCAATGCATATTAATTTCCCCCTTTGATGTTAATGAAAAATAACTTACCTAAAATAACACTTCAATATATAAAAATAAATAAAATATCATGCTATAAAGCCCCCCCTTTCATATTGCATATCTTTGAAAGTTTCTTCTTGATAGATTGATATGACTCCCCCTTCGACTTCATAGTTTGTGCAATTCTTTTCTATTCTTGGAGATAAAACACCTCATCATTATCTTCCCATAAGCACTTTGTCTTTCTTATTGGATACTAGGAAAAGGAATCACACCTAATTCCTATCTCATATGTTCAAAACTAGCCTTTGGAAGAGGCTTAGTCAATATATCTACAATATGATCCTTGGTAGACACAAATTCAAGCTTAATGTTTGTTCACTCACCTGTTATCTTATAAAATTATACTTGATAGGAATATGTTTTGTACTTTAATGAAATATAGGATTCTCTTAAAAACTTATGGAACTAGTATTATCACAAAAAATAGGAATAGGAACATCAAATTTCACCTTGTAGTCTCTCAAGGCTTATCTCATCCACAACACTTGAGTACAACATGAGGTTGTTGTAATGTACTCAGCTTCACAAGTAGATAGAGATACTAAAGGTTATTTATTACTTAACCATGAGACTATCCAATTACCTAAGAATAATTTTCATCCACTAGTGCTCTTTCTATCATCTAGACTCCCAACCCAATCTATATCGGTATAGGCTACTAGATCAAAAAATTTACTACTTGGGTACCATAAAACATATTCCAAATTTCCTTTGAGATACCTAAGTATCCTATTAACTACTTGTAGGTGAATTTTATTTAGAATATACTTGGAATATCCCTACAAGACCTATGACTTACATGATATCTAGTCTAGATGTAGTAGTATACAACAAACTCCCAATCATGGATCTATATTTTGTCTGATTAACCCTTGAGGATTTATCTTCCTTAGATTGTATCCTATAACCATAGATGTACTTATATCCTAAAAATATTCCATTTAAAACTTGTTTAACATATCTTTTATATATTTGACCTTTGAAATAAGTATACTTTTTTTAGTTTGACTAATTTGAAGTCCAAGAAAGAAGGATAGTTATCTAAGTATAAACATCTAAAATTTTGACTTAATTACCTCTAAAAAATCCTTGGTCATGTTTTCATTAGTTACACCAAAGATAATATTATCCACATAGACTAAAACTATCAATTGATAATCATTTACAGTTTTGACATACATGGTACTATGTGCAACTCCTCTCTTGAACCCTTGGTCCAAAAGGTACTTATCAATTCTATAATACCAAGATCTAGGGGCTTGTTTTAAATGATAAAGGGCCTTATTCAATTTGAAAACAAAATATTTGTTATCAGTCAATAAGAAAACCTCAAGTTATTCAATGTATAACTCTTCTTCTAAGTTCCCATTTAGGAAGGCTAACTTAACATCCATCTAGTATATCTTGAATCCTTTGAAACATACATAGGTAATAAACATCCCAATGGCATCTAACCTTATTATAGGAGTAGAGGTTTCTTCAAATTCCACTCTTTATACTTGAGCATATACTCTTCACACAAGTTTGGATTTGTTTCTAGTGGCCTCTCAAATTTCATTCAATTTGTTCATAAAAACCCATTTTATACTAATGATGTTTTTACCTTTGGGTCTAGGTAATGACTCCCAATTTTCATTCTTCTTAATTTGATTTATCTCCTCATTCATTACATCTAACCAAAACTTATCTTCACTTGATTCTATATAGTTTTTAGGTTTAAATTTATAAATTAAGGCAACATCACTCACCATTATTCTCCTTGTTTATATACCTACACTTTTATTTCCAATGATCTGAGATTCAGGATGATCCTTTTTAATTTTCCTAGGACCCTTTGAGTCTTTTCTTCCTCACTCTCTTCTTCATCCTCATCTATCTCTATTTATCCTTTATCATTCTTTGACTGAGAATATGGATTCTTTGTCTCATCAACCTTCACATTTGTTCTCTCCACTATCTTTTAGAACCTTTTGTTATAACATCTATAGGCAACACTTACTGATGAATATCTTAAGAAGAAGCCTTCATCAGATATTAAATTAAACTTTCTTAGGTCCCAATAATCTCTCTTAATATATAATTTAATTCCAAAGACCTTTAAATGTTCAACACTTATAAGTCTCCCATTCCATAATTCATATGGAGTCTTATCACCATTGATCCTAATCTGACCTCTATTCAAAGTGTAAACTATAGTACTCACAGCTTCTCTCCAATAACCATCTAATAGCTTGGACTCATTCAACATTGTCCTTGCCCTATTCTATTCCTTTTATAAACCACTCCATTCTATTGAGGTGCTCTGTTAGCTGAGAACTATCTTCTTATTCTATTAACCTCACAAAACTCTTCAAAGTCATTTAACCAAAACTCTCCTCTTTTTTCAAACATAAGATGCTTGATCTTCACATTCATTTCATTTTCAACCAATGTTTTGAAGGTTTTGAATTTTCCTAGAGCTTCTAACTTCTCCTTTAAGAATGATACCCAAGTCATTCTTATGAAATCATCTATAAAAAACATGAATTTGATGTATCCTTCAATACTTTGAATCCTTTTAGGTCCACATAGATCAGTATGGATTAATTATAAATGTATAGTAGTGGAATATGATTTATAATTTAATCTTATCCTAGTTTGCTTACCTTGTTGACATGCCTTTTAAGATCATCTATAGAATTATATATTTTGGGCATATTCTTCATAAATCCCTTAGATCTAATCTTGACTAGATTGCCAAATTTCATATGACCTAACCTCTTTTTCCATATCCAACTCTCATTTACCTTGCTCATGAAGCATTTATATTTTGTGATCTCATTTAGTACATAGAGATTATTTTCAATTATTTTCACTTTAGAAATAAATATTCTTGATTTAGATCTCCTTATCTCACATCCTTTTTCATGAAACACTAGAGTATATCCTTGGGTGCACATTTAACTCACACTCAATAGGTTATATTTCAGTCCACCTACATATAACACATTTCATGTTTTGGTCTCCCCATTGTCCAAGCTCAAATCACCTTTCCTAACTATGTTTTTAGATGTGTTATCCCCAAACTTACTAAACTAGTGGCATTCTTATTCAAAGTTATGAATTTACTTTTATCTCCTATCATATGACTTGAGTAACCATTGTCTACGTACCATTTCAAATGATCATATTGAGTGTGAAAAGTAGTTTGGGCTATCATCGATTATTATCCTCTATATTTATGCTTATTTTCTATAGGTTCCACTTTATTGATCCATTCTTTAGTGTCATGACTCCATAACTTCTCAACATGACTAGTTTTCCTAATATATTGTCTTAAACTCTCTTGTAATATGTCCTCTTTGGTTATATCTATAATTATACTTATCAATCTATAGTTAACAAATTTATGTCCAAATTTACCACAAGAGAAATAATAACCCATAATGGAGTTCACATATTGTGATTGTTTTAACTTATTTATCTTTTGATGAAGATAGGATGAAGCATTATATCCTTTGACATATCTTTATGGAGAAAGGACCTTCTTGACTTGTTTATGCTTGAATTAAAATTTGGTAGCTTCTACATAGGTCTTGATTCTATTAGTTTAATCACTCCTTGACTGATCAATTTCTATTGGAGTCTAACATTTTTTGAACTCCTTTTGTTCTTATCTAAACCCAAGACCTCTCATGTCATGAAAGTATCTTTGACTATCCAAGATATTTTTAAGATTTTTAGTAATTTCCTCATACTTCTAGTAAGTACTTAACTTGATAACAACTTGCTCAATTTGTACCTCTAAGTTTTTTTATTTTAAATCTAAGTTAGGTAAATTTTTCCATGTGATCCTTCTCTTTTGAAAAACATTCACAAGATATTTTACTATGGGTAGATTCTCATGGCAATCATATCAAACACTTTCATTGCTAAGATCCATATCTATGATCCAAAGATCTCCTTTAGACTAATAGGTTTGATTAAGGGACCAAGATCTGATACTAATTATTAGAGATATATCCATTGAGAGGGGGTGAATCAGTTTGAAAACTCCTATTTTATTTTCATATATCCTACACTTATTAATCAAATAGATCTAAAGATATACAATGCATAAGCAATTAATCATATGAGAAAGAAGAGAAAACACAACACATGAGCAAAATATTTATGTGGGAAGCCCTTTAGGGGAATAAAAACCACTCATGCACAAATTGTAATACTATCTTATAATAAATTAATCACACTTTTAGTGAGGCACCAAACCTTTATTAGTCAAGCACCAACTCAAATAGTGCTTTTAGCAAGCTTAAACCTATAAGGAGGATCCAAACTCCAAGAAAACCAAGCAAAAACTTGGCTACCTTGAATATATAGTCATCATTGGACACTTAATTCTTATTTAACTAATGATGACCTCCTTTGTTTTCTCTTCTCACACTTCTTTCTCACTCAAATAGCCTATTAGGCTTTCTCACTCAGTTAGCCCTCTCCTTGGTACAGTAAGGTGAAATGAACTTGCTAAACACATATAAAAACATATTTAAATACTCATAACATGTTCATATAATATATTTTATGATATTTAATCCCTTAAACTATTCTCCAAAAATCTATATCCTTCACTTAATAGCTCAATATTCTAAGTAGTCAAAATAGGCTTATTAGGCCTTGACTTTATACTATTGGTTGGTCAAAGACCTCACCAAACATGGATAACTACACACATTTAATGCATGAAACAAAAATTTCATAGGTCAGTCACTACCCTTAAGGGCTAAAACCACCATTAGGCCTAATAAAGACCTAATGCAATTAGGCCTTCCTTACGTACACGTTTCACGTAGACCTCCTATGATAATTTGAGCCTTCACCAATGGATTAAAAACTTCATATGTTATTTTAATATACCCATAATAATATATCATTATGTCCCAAACACCATTTTTATCTTTTCACTCCTTGAACCAACCAATTAGGCCTATTTGCCATTAGGCTTTCTCGCTACCAGAAAGTTTATCTTGAAAATATGAACCATATACATAAATTTTCCACATAAACCACACATAAAATAATATTAATATGATATTTTTAACTTAAAATACTTCCAAAAATTATTTTTTCTTCACGACATAGGCTAAAAGGCCTCAGGAATGCTCCTATAAAAGGCTTACTTAGAATCACTAAACACTGTCAATAAATAATCAAAATAATTTGACTCTCCAAAATTGAAAATTGACTTACAATAGAAAAAATAAACTAACATGTTACTATGAGATATTTATAACACATTAAATGGAATTTTATCATTCACCTTAGTGAAAAAAGACTTGGAAACATCATTTTCACATACACACAGAAAGTTGCCTGTAGCATCAAAAACATAGTCAAGAAAATCAAATCTTAGAACACATATGGGAATAATTATGTGATATCAAAATGGGTTTTTAAGAACCTATATAATCCTTATATAATATTTTTAAATATTTATTTCATGGTCGTATATCAATATTGGTCTTACAGACCAATCTCACTACTTCACTCTACACAGACTTCATTGTGTTAGATAGACCGGTTTGATGACAACTTTTTGATTGAGTATAGGAATTATCAAAACTTATGCATAAATTTTATAGGAGTAATAGTTATTTAATAATTACCCAATGCATTATGATCCATACCTATTCCTCTACAACAAATCCCTAATCTCATTTTCACCTAGTTTTTTCATTGTTTTGCTCATTAGGCCTATTTAGCGATAGGCCAATTTATATGACCAATTTAGAATATTTTTGGTCAGAATCACACTAAAAATTTTCATTGGCATAAATTATAATTATTACACATCATCTTCCATCCATTTTAATTCTTTGACTTGGTCAACCCTGCTTACTACATCAAAATTCTTAGAAATAAGGGGTTTCCTATAGCTTATACTCACTGTCAAGACAAACCAAAACCACATAAGGAAACATTGAAGAATAATTTCCATGTAAAAAACATAGAAATAGGTTAAAATTAAAATTATAATATATAACCAATTATATCTTTATTATCGGTTCATTATAAGGGTTTTGAGTAGTTTCACTTCTTAACAATCGTTCATAAAGGATTTCCCCTCATCTTCAAAACTAATGCTCGAAGAAAAAATATAAGGGACTTATCCAAACTAAATTAAGTTATTAGGCTCTAATTCAAAGGTTTAATGTTCCAATTAGTACAATAAATCTCATTTTGGGTCTACAACACCCCGTTTTGTGTACACAGGAAACCTTATCACATGTTTTCATGCTTTCTCCTTCAGATATTGACTTAAAATTTTGTCCACACACTTAAAATGAAATATAACACCTATTTAAATTATTTAAATATATATGGAATCTTTTTAAGTTATCTTGACCCCTCATTAGGCCATTATAGGTCACTTTACATATTAGGCCTTAAACTGCTAGTCATACTTAGACTATGATCATGCCTTGAAATAACTTAAAATGTATTCAACACCTAAACCTAATGTCATATGACCTCATAACAGGTTAATAAACTAAAAAAATTGATTATATAGGTCTTTTATTTCTCAACTCATCATGTTATGAGGCCTATGCCATTTCACTAGGTTCCTCAGATAAGGCTTTATGAACTCAATATCAAGAAAAATAATAACACATAATGACATCAATGACACTTACATGAAATAAATTAAAAATTAATTCATACCTTGTAACACATTACCAACAAGTAAAATAACCATTTAAATTTATCTTTCCATCCATGTGATCATTGATCAGACGTTTAATGCATGAACAACCATATAATGCATGTAGCATTCCCAAATCAAGTATTTGGATCAATTTACAATAATATAATGAGTGTTTTCACCCATATAAGTATTTGAGAATAATTTAAATGAATATATATCCATATAGATTCTAATTTTAATACATGTAAACATTTAAGCAAAATTTAAATGAATATATAGCCATATAGATTCAAATTTTAAGACATGTAAACATTTAAGCAACATTTAAATGAATATATAGCCATATAGATTCAAATTTTTAGCCTTGTAAATATTTTTAAATTATTTAGATTCATGCCCAAGCATACTAAATGAATCATAATAAACATATAATCATTTTGATAACATTTAAATGCATTAAAAACCAATTAAATTAATGTTTTCATCCATATTACTATTTTTACAACATTTTATTGCATGCACAACCGAGTAAATGAATGTTTACAACCATATGACTATTTTAGAATTGTTTAATTTCATGCACAACCAACTAAATGAATGCTTACAGTCATATATCTATTTTGGTATCATTTAATTGCATGAACAACCAAAATAAATGAATGTTTATATCCAAATAACTATTTTGGAATCATTTAGTTGCATGCACAACCAACTAAATGAATGTTTTCAGCCTTATAACTATTTTGGCATCATTTAATAGCATGAAAAACCAACTAAATGAATTTTTAAAGCCATATAATCATTATGGAAACATTTAAATGCATTAACAAGAAAATAAATTAAACATCATATCCATATAAATGTGTAAGGAAAATAATACCTTACAATTGTATAGTCTTATGGTTACCTTGGTTGTAATGTTTTCTCCATTCTCCATGGATCTCCTTATAGCCTTCATCCTATGACATGAAAGATATGTCTAAGTGTGGCTCCCTTCCTCTCATTCCAAGCAACACAAATGGATAAATGTGGATTATCCCAAGTCCGAGACTCTCTCTCTTAGCATAAATGCACCATACACTTGCAAGCCTCCTTCCATGGGAAAAATGACTAATTTTGAGCTTCCCTCTTGGCCAATATTCTTACACCCAGGCAAAATTTGACCCACCCACCATATCATCCCCTTGGTCATGCTTATTCTCTCCCAGTTTCACATTTACTTATACTAAAATCAATGGTAATGTCTCCTTATCCCCTTCTTGGTGTAATAAATAAAAGCATTAAATTCCTTTTCCAAGGAAATATTTTTCAAAGTCCTTAACTCTCTATGGTGCATTTTATTGACTTGGGTTGGGTCTTGGTGTTAATAATGGCATGGTAGGGGATTTAATACATTTTTAATTTATTTTATTTTCATATTTATTTATTTATTTTTGTTTTTATTTCTCAACAATTAAAAAATACATGTAAAGGTGGTGGGGTAATTTTCCCTTAGGCGGTTCCACCACCTTATTAACTCAAATTAACCTACAAGTTATACAACAAACCCATGTGAGTGTGATTTTTTTCACATAATGACCCTACCACATTAATTAAAACTAAAAAAAAATTACCTTTCTCAAAGGATTTGTAAATACCATAACTAATCCTAAATTTATAAACACAAGTGTTGCCTCATGGGCACAAAAGTCTAATAAATGTGCTAAAATTAAAATCACTGAGAAATTACATAGTTTCCAAAAATGGGGATGTTAATCCTTCCCCTCATAAAAATAACACCATCTTAGTGATCCATCTACACAAGTGAGGATAAAATTTACGTATGAGTTTCTCACCCTTCCATGCAATACTTCTTCCACTCATGCAATCCAACCAGATAAAAAATAAGCAACATGAGTGTTGAAGATAAAGTTAATGGATTGGTAACCTTAGAGAAGTTCTCCATGAATCCATTATAAGTACTCGATCAACCTCATGTAACTTCTAATTTATTTTTCCATATTGTAGCATTGATACCCACAGTCACCCGAAGTGACATATGCATGTAACTATGTGTATACATCTACCTACACAAAGTAGTCCACTTGTTATTTCATAAAATATTGCCTCTACACCATTAAAGGGAGAATTATCTTGGAAACAACCTTTCCCAACCATGGACATCACATTCTCATTCAGATAATTCACTCAATCTCAATACCACTCATCACATGAGTGTCATAACAACTCAATAATTTATGCATTTGAACATATATATATATATATATATTGATGTATAATTTGATATATATATATATATATATATATATATATATATATATATATATATCAAATTATACATCAAATTAGAATCTTCAATATATAAGATAAAAATATCATTTAAGTGTTGCACTGAACACACTTACAGAGTCCTATTTCATAGAATAAGCTAAAAACCACAATGGGTGTTCTTAATAAAACTACAAAAACATCGATCAAGGCATCCACTTGCTTGCCCAAGGCCATGACATGATGCATGCCATCACTGTTTCGTACAATTTTCAGCCAACATAAAACAATCATAACAATATCCATTTAAGGTGAATAGGTTATTTTATACCACAAAAAACATTATTTTATGGAATTATTTGTGTTTTTAAAGAATTAAAAAACAATCATACATTTTAGTGCTTGCATAAATGTCAAAAAACTCATGATTATACCAAGCATTGATGCCACTAAAAGTATATTCATGAGAATGCAACCTACAATATTTTGTATTTCTCTATAAATCATTATCATTGGCTAAAACCATCATCCAATGCATCATACACACAATAAACTTAAAATATATTGAGCATATTATCACCCTTTTCCCAAGAAAGGATGTAATAAAAAAAATCCCATCATTGCATATCCATTAAACTAGCAATGGTTATCAACAACCACTCATGCTTCATGGAGTATATGGCTCACAATTCTCATTTACAAGCAAGGATCACAAATATTAATGACTTACCCAAGTAAATCAGTTACTCTCCACTTGAATTAGGCCCTCTAAACTAAGTCATACCATTAGTCTTCCCAAGGACACAATAATATGATGACTCAGCCATACAAGTCAATAATAAATACTAAAAATTATTTCCTTATTTTTAAGAGTAAACAATATATAAATTTCCTCCTATTGACTTGCCCATACAAGCCAATAGTGGACATGTGATGTTTTCTCTAACACAACTCAAATTTGGGAAGGGTTGACTCAACCAAGGTTATGGGTGAGTATCATATCATCACTATAGAAAATCACATATTTCTACAAGACAATTCAAGATAGACCACTATCCCATTTGGCTCAAGAGGCCAAGTGAATTTTTAAGACCACAATATAGTCTTACCTAATAAACTAATCTCATTATATCAAGATAACACACAACAAATATCCTAGAGATCCCTAGGGTTTCATCCTAGGCTCTGATATCAGATGTAGAGACCTCAAAAATTGGGCCTCATTTTTTTCTTTTTCCCACCAAAATAACACAACAAACATTTCTCAAGTCACTTGAGTACATATAGTGATATTAATTCAACTCTGAGAATAGATCAATATAATAAATTATATTGACCATATAAATCATAGAAACAACCCATTAGGTCTAAACTATAAATAAAAATCAACAAGAGACCAAATGACTAACCACATATTCTAAGCCAACCACTACATAGTTATTCAATATACAATTATGGCCATGCTTTGGTTCCTTTACACAAGATGAATAACACCATAGTTAAGATCGACTGAACCCTCAATTATTCATTTGATTTGCTTTCTATTTATATGCAACCATGCTCTTGTTCATTTACATGATAAAAAGACTTCACATGATATAATCACCCATAGACCATAAATATCAATGTGCACAAATGATGAGGTACATGATAGAAACCCATCTATCATCACCCACTTGATTATTCCTCTTGTATCCATACAAACACATACATTAATTATAATAACCAATAATCAAATGATCTAATAATCGTAGATCTCCAAATATACATGTTGTCATGAGTAATAAGGTACACAATATCATACTGACTATTTTTACCCACTCGACTACATCATGTTCCAACATACATGCATGATTTCATAATAGCAATCAAATGATATAATACCCATAGACCATAGAATATACATGTTGGCATGAGTAATGAGGTAAATAATAGCAGACTACATATTACCACCTAATCGTATATATTGTGTGCCAACATACATGCATGATTACACAATGAAAATCAAGTGATAGATACCCAAATATCACAAATAAATATGTTGGAATGAGTAATGAAGTACACAATAATAGACCAACTATTTTTTCCCACTTAGCTATATTGTGTGATAATGTATGAGCATGATCTCACAATAGTAATCAAGTGATTTGTACTTGAAGATCACAAATAAATATTTTGGCATGAGTAATGAGGTACACAATATCAAACTAACTATTATTACCCACTTGGTTACATCACATACCAACACATGCATGTGATTTCAGTAATGACAATCAAGTGATCTAGTACCCATAGATCATAAACACTAATGTGCATGAATAATGAGGCACATAATAGTGACTTAATTACTGTTACCCACTTTGTTATATCTCATGTCACATTTGCACATGATTCAATGATGGTTTAACCCATTGCTTATTAATATATTCCATTTATTTGAATATAACAAAAAACTAATTTTAGTTGTATTAACATTATGTTATTGCTTCATTAATTATTTATTAATGAAAATCATCAAGGTACAACCATTAACATAAACTAGATAGTTTATTTTAAAATACACATGCACACGTGACATGTGATAAAATTTGTCCATTTTATTCATTTAAATTTTAAATCACAATATGATTACATCAATGGCCATGCATTAAGTGTATCATTTATAGACTATGCAGAGTCATATACATTTTCACTATTTATCAAATATGCCATACAATACAATTTTCCATGTAAAGGAAAACTTGATTTCTTTCAAACTCTTGGTCAAGCATAGGGACCACCCCTACTAAAAGTGGAAATTGTATGTGCCTTCACGACTACCATACATACCCGTAAATAGGATTAGGGCCCAATGTAATTATATTGCTTAAAATTTTATAAGTTTCTTAAGTACATCATGTATCAATTACATACATAATACCTTTCATCAATATACATCAATAATTATGTGACGTAACCATGATCTAAATACTCATAAATCATTAATCCATCTAGGTATGATATTGATGAGATAGTCCAATCATAGCAACAATTTACCACTATCTACTTGGTCAAATCATCTCGTCCATATGTACTGCATAAATATACTTAGTAACAAGCTAACCACTCGATTAATGTATAATATTGATGAGATAGCCCAATCATAACAATAAGTTAATGCTATCCACTAAGTTAATTATCTTAGTCATAATTCACAATAGGTATTCTCATGGATACAAAATGAAGCCATGTCCAATATATGCATCATCATGGATGCAAAATGTAGCCATGTCCAATGTATGCGTCTTCATGGATTTAAAATGTATGCATGTCTAATAGATGTATCCTCATGGTTACAAAACACAACCATGTCCAATATATTCATCTTAATTATGTAAAATGCATCCATGTCTAATGTATGCATCCTCATGGATAAAAAACACAACCATGTCAAAAATATGCATCTTTGGATGCAAAATGCCACCTTATCCAATATATGCATCCTTATGGATGCAAAATGTAGCCATGTCCAATATATGCATCCTCATGGATGCAAAACACAACCATGTCCAATATATACATCCTCATAGATGAAAAACACAATGATTATAGCAATAATTATTATCATGGATGATAAGTACATACATGATCATAATAAGCGTTCAAACCAACTTATTGACACATTCACATATTCAAATAGTATTTATGCCATGTATGAGTGTGAAACAAAATAATCATTAAGACATGATGAATGTAAAACAATCTTGGCAATGCAAAAACCACCACTAAACCATAATTTCAGCCATGTTCATGTTTTTCATCAAGGGGAGGTTCTTGTGTACAATAAATACAATTCTATCTTATTTTTATCTCATATCCAAATAAGTGCATGATCAGCCATACAAATGCATATATGCAGCCCTATGCACATGTATATACAACCAAATAAGTGCATTATTGGCCACACAAATGCATATATAAAACCCTATGCACATTATATACAACTAAACATGTGCATGATTGGCCACACAAATGCATATACGTAATCTTATACACATGTATATAAAAATAATTAAGTGTATTATTGGCCACACAAATGAATATACACAACCTTATCCACATGTATATACAACCAAACAAGTGCATGATTAGCCACACAAATTCATATAAGTAACCCTATAAATATGTATAAACAACCAAAAAAGTACATATATGCATCACTATACACATGTATATATAACCAAAAAAATGTATGATTGGCCACATAAATGTATATGCACATCCCTATGCACATGTATATATAATCAAACAAGTGCATGATTGGCCACACAAATCCATATACATAGCCTTATGCATATGTATATAAAACAAAAAAGTGTATGATTGGCCACATAAATGCATGTATTCAGCCCTATGCACGTGTATATACAACCAAAAAAGTTCATGATTGGCCACACAAATGAATATATGTAGCCCTATGCACATGTATATATAAACAAACAAGTGCGTGATTGGCCACACAAATGTATATATGCGGCCCTATTCACATGTATATACAACCAAATAAGTGCATGATTATCCACACAAATGCATATACACATCCATCTAGGTTTACCTTTTCAGTTTAATAAATAAAGTAAACAATTAATCCATGTATATAATACATAGGCACACATATGATTCATCTTATCACAAAATGAAGTCATCATCTAGTTCACATCATGATCCACAGGTTTCAAATTTTAAATCAAAAACCCAGTTAAATAGCTAAAAATAACCCATTTAATGACTCATCTTTTAGTAGGGAAAATCACTAATAAAATCATTTTTGACAACCACAATCATTTTATTATAAAATAATTATATTGGTTACAAGCTAACCATTCTAATGCATAAGGGTTAACTAATTACACCCATCTATATAAATGCACACAAGTATACAATAATTTGCATGCTACTACAGTAATACATATAAATATGCAATTTACAATAACCATTCAATGAACATATGTATAAACCAAGTCTACATAGCCTTAATGTATATAATTGTATAGCTACTTAATAATTTCATATGCACAAGATTACATAAGATATACATAGTTTTTTTTTGCCTCATAAGATTACCAATTTACACTTATCCATTTAAAATTTTGATTTTAACCTTCACAATGTATATTCTCATCCCATACATGCAAAAAAATGTATATTCTCAACCTATACACATGTAAACAAATGCATATTCTCAGCCCATACACATGGAAATAAATGTATATGATCAACCTATACACATGCAAACAAATGCATATGCTTATGCCTTATACCTAAAAATAAATTTATATTCTCAACCTATACATATGAAAATAAATGCATATGCTCAACCTATACACATGCCAAAAAATGTATATGCTCATCCCATACACATGCAAACAAATGTATATGATCAACTTATACACATGCAAACAAATGCATATGCTCAACCCATACACATGCAAACAAATGCATATTCATCCATTTAATGTATGAAATAATCCATTCAACATATGGTTTAACTCATCCATGGTTATTTTATTCACTCAACCATATAATGTGAACATTTTAGCCACATAAATGGGTATGGAACCAGCCATTAAATGTAACATTTCAACCACACACGTGTGCATGAAATATGCCATATGGGTTTTAGAATTTTAGTCACATTTGTTTTGTTTTTTTACAAAATCCATTCAATAATGATTGCACCACGTAGTATTTAGTGAAATAAAATCAATCATGTAGCTTTGTTAACACCAGCCATTTGAGGTGTATTCTCAACCATTTTGGATGTATTCAACCATTTAAAGTATGGAGTAAAACAACCATTTAAATGTATGTTTCCATCCATGTGATCATTGATCAAACATTTAATGCATGAATAGCCATATAATGCATATAAAATTCCCAAATCAAGCATTTGGATCAATCTAGAACCATATAATGAGTGTGTATAACCAAATAAGTATTTTATCAAAATTTAAATGAATATATATCCATATAGATTCAAATTTTTAGCCATGTAATAATTTAAGCAACATTTAAATGAATATATAGCCATATAAATTCAAATTTTCAGCATTATAACTATTTTGGCATTATTTATATTCATACCAAGAATACTAAATGAATAATAATAACCATATAATCATTTTGATAACATTTAAATGCATGCAAAACTAATTAAATGAATGTTTATAGCCATATGACTATTTTGGCAACATTTAATTGTATGCATAACCAAGTAAATGAATGTTCACAACCATATAACAATTTTGGCATCATTTAATTGCATGCACAACCAAATAAATGAATGTTTCCAGCCACATAACTATTTTGGTATCATTTAATTTCATGCACAACCAATTAGATGAATGTTTGTAGCCATATAACTATTTTGGCATCATTTAATTGTATGCACAACTAACTAAATGAATGTTTTCAGCCATATAAAACATTTAGATTCATTCAAAATCAAATAAATGAAACATTATATCCATATTAATGTGCAAGGAAAATAATACCTTTTACTTGTATAGTCTTATGGTTACCTTGGCTGTAATGTTTTCTCCATTCTCCTTGGATCTTCTTGTATCATTTATCCTATGACAAGTAATATATGGTTAAGTTTGGCTCCCTTCCTCTCATTCAAAGAAACACAATTGGATAAATTTGGGTTATCCCTAGTCCAAGACTCTCTCTCTTGGCAAAAATGCACCATACTACTTGCAGGCCTCCTTCCATGGTAAAAATGACTAGTTTTGATCTTTTGTCTTGGCCAATATTCTTCTACCTAGGAAAAATTTGATCCACCCACCATATCATCCCATTTTCCATATTTATTCTCTCCCAATTTCACATGTAATTCCCCTAAAATCAATGGGAATGTCTCCTTGTCCCCTCTTTGGGGTAATAAATAAAAGCATTAAATTCATTTTCTAAGACAACATGTTTTCAAAGTCCTCCATGATGCATTTTATAGACCTGGGTTGGGTCTTTGGGTTAATAATGACATGGTAGGGGATTTAATCCATTTTTAATTTATTGTATTTTCATATTTATTTATTTATTTTTGTTTTTACTTCTCAACAATTCAAAAATACATGCAAAGGTGGTGGGGGAATTTTCCATTAGGTGGTTTCCACCACCTTATTAACCCAAATCAACCTATAAGTTATATAATAAACCCATGCAACGGCGATTTTTTTCACAAAGTGGCCCTCCCACATGCTTCAAATAATAATTAAAACTTAAAACAAGAATAAAACCAATATTATCTTTCCTAAAGGATTTGTAAGTATCAGAACCAATCCTAAATTTATGAACACAAGTATTGCCTCATGGGCACAAAATTCCAATAAATGTGCTAAAATTGAAAGCACTGAGAAATAACACGATTGCCAAAAATGGGTATGTTACACCTTTTATGATGAGCCTATTCCTGAAGAACCCATTGTTAAACCACATGACATTTTTGTAGCTACATTATTCTATTTCTAAACCAACGTTATGTTTAGCATCCACATTAGAAGAATAATCAAAATTAGATTTAGGTTCTATTTTTTAACCATTATTAAAATTTGCTTCAAAATTAGAATACTTTGGTGGATGTTATGACTTAGGTTACACAGTCCTTGTAGATTAGATTGAACACATTTACAAGCGTTCTACAATAGTTAAGGATGTTTTCTTTAGCATAAACATAAGTTTTCCTAGTAGCCTCTACAAGGATTACTCTACCTTTTATTATTCCATTACTATTCCACTTTCTATTGACACCAACCAACATAGCCATTATATTGACATTCCACTTCTCAATGTGTTGATTATGACCAATAAAATCACACATTATTAAATTGCATCCATGACAACATATCAGTTGTATAAAATTAGGGGGACCAAGACCACATTCAAGTAGAATAATAACAATCTCCTATTGAAACCTTCTTAGAGGTGCTATAAAATGATCAAAGTCTAAAATCAACATCTTCTTGTGAAACCTTATTTGAGGCACTATAAGACAATCAAAGTCAAAAGTCAATGTTCCTTAGTGAAACCTTTTCAGAGGTGCTATGGGATAATAAAAAAACTTTATTGGTGAAAACCTCTTTGAGGTACCAATAACTAAGCACAATAGTTCTTCATTTCTTGATGAAGACAATATTAAAGTTATTATTGGCATAGTTGAAAATATACAACATAATCAGATTATATCATCTCTTAGACTTAAACAACAACAAATAGTATGGTCCTATCAAGAACATATTTATAAGTCTTTTGACCCTCCATAACCAAAATTATGTCAAATCCATATTCAATAACATTGTGTGAGACAAAAAGTCCCAATATTCATTTGTTACCCAACCATTATACACTCTATTATGAGACTATTATTCATTTTATACCTATATTACATTACCAAATCAAGCCTTTTATCCAAATCTCATACTTATTTACTATTTCTAACCATAGTTTTTTTCATTGAGGCTATGAAGACATCTTGTCTCAAGGTTTAAAGGAAATAGAATCAATTGCCAATGAAGATAATAATATGAGAAATGTAGTCCAAGTCAGTAGTAACTTATTTATAGATCATCTATTTAGAATGGTTGTGGTATATCAATTTAAATAATTGACTATTTTAGTTATATCATATGCTAATAAAGATGTGCATCTATACATTAGTAGGTATACCAAAATCATGCCTTGTTATTTTCCTCCCTTTACCATTATTTCATCCCATGCCTCCCCATTTCATGTTTTGCCTTTCATCATAATTATTTCATGTTATGCCTTACCATTTACCTTGCCTTAACATTATTTCATGAATTTACCTTTACCTTTCCTTATTGTTGTTTCATACCTTTGTCATTTTCCTATTCCCAACCTATTATTACTTAGTCAGATTCCTCCTTATAGGGTGAAATACAGTGGATTGAGATCTATTTGGACTATGTAGGTAGTGCTCAATGTTTTTTAAGGTCATCTTAGCCACCCTTATTCAAAAATTCTCACCATTTTATGAATAATCTAATCCAATTCTCTCACCATTTTGTGATTAACTTAATCCATGCTCTCTCCATTTTTTGAATAATCATCATTTGTATCTTATTGATCTCTAATGAGTTAAGATACACCAAAAAAATTTAAAACATTGAAAAAATATTAAACATTGAAAAAATCACAAAATAATAAACATTTGAAAAGGCTTCCTATCTCCATGGAAGATATTAAGCCATAATATCCAAAAACATTTGTCTTGTCCTAAACCTAGTTAACAATCCTCAATCTACCCACTTTGGGGTACCATAGTATTTTAGACAACTATTTTTATAAATAATTGGGATGTGTCCTTCCTAAATCTAATCTATAGGGTAAATTTTGTGGTTGTTTCCCATTTGAACATTTAGGCCAAGTATAATTTTAGGTGTGTCATTCCCTTTGCATGTATCCTTGTTTAGGGGCACACACCATCCAATTCACACTATTAATACAAGCTCACAGATTTCACCCTACTAGGGTAAAATCAAAGCGTGTAACTTATATTAGGATACTTTATCCCCACATGTCATTCCCTTACATATAGACTTGATTGGGGGTACCACATTTTTATCATTCCATTGATCCTTCAAACATAAGTATTGACTTAGTTAATGACATGATGCTTTATATTAATTTTATTTTCAATATTTTTGTGTGTTTATTTACTTAGTTATTTGTTTTTTTATTTTCCTATTTATTTTATTTCATTATTATGACTTGAATCGGGGCATATTCATTCATTGGGTGATTCCTTGTGCTTATACTTGAGTCCATTCATATTCATATGTCAACATTGTCATCATGGTTTTTATCATTGGTGTATTATTTTCATTTGTCTATTGGATCATAAGTTAGTCCTTACACTTATGACATCTAATGTTATCATGGATAATTTATAATTATGGTGTATAATGTCACATACCAAATTAAATAATGGATAGATAGTTTTAAAAAATGGTTCCACAATAATTCCCCTTGTTCATTTTAGCAATTATCCCCTTCTCCTTAATCATATCAAAACCAATTGAGTATTATGTCTATGTTAATGCTAATCAAGATGTGTGTCTCTTTATTAACAGTTATATCATAATCATCTACATTGATCAATTATTATTCTTATTATTATTCATGTATTGTTTCATTACTCATTTTATTTTCTCCCACTTTTGGGAGAACTACATTGGCATGAGGTCCATTTGAACTGTGTAGGCAATGCTTGGATAAATGACATATCTTGGGTCAGCTCAACTAAAATTATTCTTCAAATACCCATTATTTTCTTCTAATAATCTCTTTCATCACTTTACACATATTCATCTGCCTAGTTTGTTGTGGCTTCTTTAGTCTTTGAAAATTCATTATGCCATCTTACCCATGTTTACACATGATCATATTTAATCTATGTAATAAGTTATATCCTTGAGATATGCTTGCTAATCTACCCTATTGGGGCACAATAAATTTATCATAATAAAATTTTACCTACTAGAGAAAAATCATTATTCAATCCAAATCACCCTATAGGTCATGATCCTATACCTATTGGCTCATAACAACCTATGGTTGTCAACAACATCAATTCTATTATCATTAGAAATCAATGTATGCAAGCATTAACTCAATAGGATGAATCTCATCCATGGGTTAATTTCATTCTTCTTCTTACTTATTTTCAAGGGACCAATCCATCAATATTATGTTTTAGAATTCCCTTGAGGGGGCATCATAGGATTCCAAAACTTTGTTTAAAGCATAATTTTTTAAATCATTAAAATTTTCTTAATTACTACTATTTCATTATTTGAAAATATGTTTCTATGTTTGTGTCTTACAACACCTTCTCAAATAGGGTAAAAAATGTAGACATTCCTTTTTGGCCACTTTTATGTCTAAATGGACATCAGATCAATTTCTAGAAAACAACATAAATTAAGTCTATAAATCACTAAAATGCCCAAATTCATATTTACACCTAATTTTTATCCTCTAAATCACATTAATGCATCCCTATTTGGGGTAATACATTTTATGCAATAATAGATTGTCACTAATCCATCCCTAGTCAAATTATGACCTAGAAATTAATCAATTTCAATCAAGTGTGAAGGATAGCCATGTCAAAATTTAGAAATGGAAATTAACCTAATTGGAATTGCTCAAATGATTAAATATAATTAAATGGTTATTTAAAACATTCATGGCTAATTAGTGAATTCATGAAAATATAAATTCATAAAAATCACCCAAAAGATGACATCACGTATAGCATGGGCTAAAAGTGGTCAAACACTCCAAATTCAATGAAGATAAATATAAATTTTTGATAGTCACGCCTCATAAGTGCAAAATTAATTATCTCATTTATGATCTTGGGCCTTCAAAATTGAATGTATTTGTGGCCACACATCTTGATCTCAAGATGGATGGTTACAAATCATTATCTTCATTTCTAAAAATATATAAATAGAAAGCTCCTCACACACCTTCAAAAAATATTCTCAAGCCAAACTTATTATGCATAGATCCATAGAGGAGGATTCATAACAAATACATGCCATATCTAATTACCAAGGTGAACAATGGGATATGATGCATGTGCACCATTGATAAAGACTCATTGTGCACAAGCTAAACACATTCCACTCTTTGGCCAACTATAAAATAGAATTATAAAGGGAGGTTAAAGATTTTTTTTTCCTTATTATTTTATTTTGTTTGCTTGTTATTTTCTCCCCCAAGTATCTAGGCTTGGAATGTTAGTCTTATATGCATTTTTCATTGATTTATCTGTACAATACATAGACTAACATCATCCTTGGATTCCTTGATTATAGTAGGGATCTATGAATTTTTCAAACCTCAAGGTTAGTATCCATAAAAGGGGATAGATATCCTACCACAACTTTGTATGGTATAAGTGTCTAGGGATGAGGAAACTCCTCTCCATAACAACTATCCCAATAGTCATTGCCAAGGCCAACCAAGGGCTAACCATAAGGAAATAAATCATAACTCACACTCCACTCTTGTCACTTATAAACCACTTTGGATTATGTTGGTAGACCCCACCATGATAGGACCATACCAAATTTCCAAGGTCCCTAACATATCTAGGCTACTCCCTCCAGAGATGTCAATTATCTTCCTTCGACCTGCACCTGGTCTCATTTCCTATCACACTTGGAACCCATTTATGGTAAAACAAGTCATTCCCCTTCATTGAGTCATCTTAGTACTTAGAGAGGAGAATCACACCATGGATATTAATGGCATGGACATCAAAATTGGAACCTGTGATTACCCATAGATTCCAAAATAAAAACCTCTTTTACCCACCATAAAGGAGGAGGACCCTAAAAGGTCATTCACTTAATTCTTACAACTTTCCTCCATATAAAAATTGGGAAAATAGTGTTTCCCATGTCCTATCCACAATATTTTAAGTTACATAACTATACCCATAAATTCCTCCACCAAGGTAAAATCTTAGCTACATAGGCATATTCCATATGCCCAAATAGAACCCTAACTATGTCAACATACTCCCCACCCCATAAAAGAATCCAAACAAGTAGTATTTTAAGTTTTATAAAAATTCATCCATCTTGACCTAAAGATTGGAAGATAACCTTTTAGTTCCCTATAAGTTCTCACATTCCTTCATCCACAATACAAGCTCAGGTTATCCACACCCCCATAGGCCTTCCCATTCACCCCACACATGGGATAGGTTCATCATATTCCCAATTTTTAGAGCCAGGAACCCTAATGGGGATTCCTTGACATCCTAAACATTCATATGGTTGAAATATCATAGAATCAATAATTCCCATATGATGATTGCCTTCTTTCTACACATAATTAATGGGTCTTATACTACAATGGGGCCAAGTGTCACTTGGGCACTAGGACATGAGTCATCCTCATTTCCCCTAAAGGATGAGTTATGCCTTTAGGGTTCAAGTTAGAATTTGAATATCAAACAATAGATTTGATTACAAGTCTCTATTACTTGGTATGCTCATTACAAATAATGTAGGTGTCTAAATTTTGAGAATTCATGGAGATTCATAGCTAGTTATAAACCAAGTGCCCAAAGTTGATTAGATCATATGTGAGCACCTTCGATTATACAAAAATATTGTCCATGAGGTCACCAAGGACTTTTATTTTATTTATATCGAAGCAATACCTAGAGAAAGAAACCAACTTATCGACTCTATGGATACTTCATCTTCACATTTCACCCCCCATCTAATGATCCTAGAATTTGATTTTATAGTCTCAATTAGTGTGGAGCCCATTGTAAGTAACACTCATAATGACCAAATAATCACCCATATCAAATGAGATGAGGAACATCTTATCTTGGATCTAGACAATAATGATGATGTTATCCTTTAAATACTTATAAGCTTATGATGACCTACTATCATTCCATCATAATAGGGGCTTCTCACTTACCTGCTAACCTAACTCAACCCTCAAAACTAAGTTTGACAAGTCCTACTTCCAGGTGGGGGATTACCTCTCCTCTAATGATGAACATAGTATTTTAAACACTAAAGGAAAATACCCTAACCTTACCTTAGATCCTAACATATTTGAGAAGGTAAATATGCCCCTCATTGAGGAAACTTTGACATTAATATCAAAATGAATGAGAAATCTATAATCCACAAGCTAGGATCTTTGCTCTCTAAAAAAGAGTTGGAGGACCACAAGAAAATCCTCATGGATATTTCTAAAGACTTCACTTTATCTTACACTAACATTATAGGAATCAATCCTGATGTAGTTATCTACAACCTAGTTACAACACTTGAAGTGCAACCCATCAAGAAAAAACTTAGACCCATTAAACCTAAGGTTGCATTATGGTAAAGGAAGAATTAATCAAGCTCCTAAAAGTCAAATTAATTAATCTCATTGATTACTTCAAATGTATTTATAACATCATACCCATTCTCAAAAATAATGGTAAGATCATAATATGCATATAATTTTGAGACATTAATAAGGCATGTCCAAAGGATGATCTCCCCTCCCATCTATTGATTTCATTGTTGATGCTACCATAAAATACAAATTGTTATCACTCATGGATGTATTTTTAAGATATAACCAGGTTCGTATATATTATAAAGAATAAATAAAGACTTTATTCATGATATATTTGGAAACCTTTTACTCTATTATAATGCCCTTCAACTTAAAAAACACAAGGGTAATATATCAAATGGCAATGACCCACATATTCTACAACCTCATCCACAAAATGGTGGAGGTCTATGTAGATAACCTAATTAGAAAATCAAGGCAACTTGAGGACCATTTAGGGATGTTATTCATCATCTTCACATGGTTGATATAATATGGAGTCACCCTCATCAATATAAATGTGTGTTTGGATTCACCAATGGAAAAATCCTAATGTACATCATATCCCAGCATGGTATTGATATCAACCCCACTAAGATCTGAGTAATCTTAGAAATGAACACTCCCACAAATTAATTTGGCATTAGGACATTATTATTAAAGTTGGGATCTATCTAGTGATTCATCCTTGACCTTGCCTACACCATTCATCCCATCAATATCCTATTCAAAAAGACAAGTGAGTTAATTTGGACAAGTAATTGTCAAGAAGCATCTAAGGTAGTAAAAAAAATTATTTTGTCTCCTCCTACAAGTATACACCTAATCCAAATATGCATTTGATACTTTATATAATAGAAACTAAGGTATCCCTTAAATGTATGTTAGCCCAAGAAGATGACATCAATAAGGAACACATGCTCTATTTCATTATCCTAACCCTTATTGGTTATGATATGTGGTATAGGTACACAAAAAAGGAATACCTATCAATAATGTTTTCAACCAAATGGATATGAGATTATATTCTTAATCAATAAATGAAATTTATTGTAAGATCTTAAGCCTTATAGATTTTTCTAACTCAATAAGCTCTCTCTCAAATGGTTGGGCACTTCATTAAGCTCCTAAGTGAGTTTAAATTAACTTATATTAACCAAAAGTCTATCAAAGGATAAATCATCATTGAATGGTTGGTTTATTCCCATATAGAAGATAATAACCTCATTGATACCAATTTCTCTAATGAGTTGATATGTTATATAGAAAATCTAACCACTAGTTCCTCTCCTTGGTACATAGACATCATCAATTACCTAGTAGACTGAAGCTACCCCAAAGATGCTAATTCATAATAAAGGAGAAATATTCATGTTATTGCATCCAAATATGCTATCTTAGACATATTCATTTATCATAAATCCTTTAATTTCATGTTTCTCTAGAGTGTTGATCAAGAGGAGTCATAATATGTTCTCTTTCATTGTCATAGTGTTGTGTACAATAGACACTTTGGTATCCACACAAACATTTAAAAATCCCATCAAATGGGATATTTATATCCCACTTTGGCCATGATGTCATCGAATATTTATGTAAATGTGAGAAGTACTAGTATTTATCACATGAGATACATATTCCTACCAGGGAATTACAACCCATCATCACTCTATGGCCTTTTTCTACCTGGGGTTTGGATTAAGTAAGTAAAATCCCCCTCAATTCTTTAGATGATCATCACTTCATCATCACAATGACTGAATATTTCACCAAATGGGTAGAAGCAATGCCCTTAAATAATTTGACCAAATGCATCATTACAAAGTTCATCCTAAACCAAATTATTTGTCAATTCAAAGTCTCATAGGTCATTGTTACTCAAAATGGGTCCCCTTTAAATAATATTGAAGTTCATGAGATATGCAAAAAAATTAGTATATCACACCACTTAGCCTCCTTGTATTACCTACATGATAATGGCTAAACTGAATCTACCAATAAAACCTTAAATTTAATCTTGGTTAAAACTATCAAAGACTCTAAATGGGATTGACATTTGTAGCTTTATCCAACACTCTAGGCTTATAAAATAATTTTCAAAGCACCCATAGGAGTAACCCCATATTTTTTAGTATTTTGGTCTAAATCTATTATGCCCATAGATGTGGATATACCTAGCCATTACATCTCCATTTGAGGTCTCTTCAATGAAGAAGAATATAGAGAGGGGTGTTTGGTCGAGTTAGAGTTCCTCAATGAACATCAGATTGTCACTAAAAATAATCACATATATTATGTTGACTACATGTGTAGGTAATATAAATAAAACATCCATGACTACCCAATATATTTTATAGACCTCATCCTTAGTATTGATAACTAAATTGATAAAAATAAAGGAGAGGGTTGGAAATTTAGATCTAACTAGTTTGGGTCCCTACTTAGTAACATAAGATTTTAACAATGGATCCTATTGATTATGCACTTTAGATGGAAAAGATTTTAATGAGTATATAAACTCTTTACACCTAAAAAACTTCTACATCTAGTTCCTACATATCACTCACTTGTCATTTGAATTAAATTTTCATTGGTTGCATATTCACCTACATATTAAATGTTTTGTTTCATGATTTTTTAGTTGGTTGGTTCATACAAAATATAAAATTTTATAATGTGGCATGCCATGTCACTCTATTCTTATATCACCCTATATAGAGTATTATTTAAATAAAAATGTCACATTGGTATTTATATTAGTTCTTACGAGCAGATTATGCCTTTTTCCTACATATTCTTGCATAAACTTAGAAAAATGCTAACCTACAGTGGATTCTATAAAATTGTCTATGATAGAGTCTCCCCTTTATGGCGCCTTTAAAAAAAATATCATGCCTAAAATAATATAACTTTACCCACCCATCTTGGTCCTTGGTGGTGAGCCATTGTTTCTTACTATTTGTGTAGGGCCAAGGTTTTAGGGTGAAGTCCTTACAAATTGAAAAGTATATGCTTCTATGAAGATCAAAAGCTTATACACATACAAAATTCAAAATCATATGTCTATCACCCTTTGTTAAAATTTGGTGTTGAGCCTTTACGTATTATTAATTGCATAGGGTTAGAATTGGGGAGAGATGCCCTTACTTTCCTATATCTAGCCTTTGGTGATGAGCCCATATTTCTTCCTGGTCACATGAGAGTAGGTGTAGGGGGTTGTAAAGAGAAGAAAATGATAAATGTAAAATTAATGTTAAATTAGAAAGAGTGTCTAAAAATAAATATATTCAAAAGGAGTTGTCTATATGTTTACGTTTAAGTAAGGTAACCTTTTCCCATTTATCAGTTCTATTATGGAAAGTTCTCTCTATGTGAAGCCAAAAAAATTAGTATTTTATAAGTTTAAAAATAAGTTCATATTCCCCTTTGCTTGTAAGTATTATGACATCTTCCTTTTTCATGGTAAATTTTGATTTATGGTTCATCTCACATTTATCCTATTTTCCCCCTTTCATCCCTTGGTGTAAAATGAAAGTCATATTTTGTGTGAACAAAACAATTAGTTAATCACCTATAAGACAAATGTTATCATAGTCATAGTTACATATGTACATCTATTGCATTAAATCATCTACGTACATTTTATTTCCACATACATAAGTATTTCCCCATAACATAATAAAAATAAATAGATACACATATACATATATAATCACCTATCTAGTCCTCTAAAGTGGATGAGCTAAGAAGTTGATATGAAAATAAATATTCACATCAAATTATAATCAATGAAGATACACCAAAATATATATATATATATATATATATATATATATATATATATATATATATATATATATATATATATATACATACATACATACATACACACACACACACACACACACACACACACACACACACACACACATATATAATGTATATATGTGTGTGTGTGTGTGTGTGTGTGTGTGTGTGTGTGTGTGTGTATGTATATATACATATATATATATATATATACATATGTATATATATGTATATATATACATATATATATAGATATATATATGTATGTATGTATGTATGTATATATATATATATATATATATACATACATACATACATATATATACATACATGCATGCATGCATACATACTTACACACACACACACACACACACACACACACACACACACACACACACACATACATATATAAAGTAAACTATCAAGTTTATACAATAAAATTGTTTGATAAAAGCACCTCCATAGAGGGCCAATATGCCTCAAAACATATTAAAAAAGTTAAAATATACAATGGTATATAAAAAAAATATATGCAAAAAGTCTCAAAATCATATCCTCATCCTTTAAGATGGAGCTAAGGTGGAATAATGTCTGGGGATTTAGCTCAGGTGACATCTCCTACTCATGCTTCTCTCTGATGTTACCTCCATGTTTATATGTTGGTGTCTGAGAGGATGGTCCCTGCCTAAACCTCTATCTAACACCATCTTCCATGTCCTATGACTGGAGGATATGTCACCTCTTCATCCTACCATAATGTCACCAGGGCCTTCGCTCTCCTCACCCTATCCAGCAAAGTGATGTTCTCTATCCTCAATATCATCGTCATCACTGAGGCATGGTAGATTGGGGAAAACACATATGTATGATGAATATTCCCTATAGGAATACTAGGATATACCAATAGCTAGTCCTACATCTAACTAATGCTCAACTAAAATAGATTGATCAGGGTATCCCTGATCATCCTCCTCCATGTACCCATAGTATCTACAATCATAGGGTACACAAGATAAATCAAATCCAATTGACAGGATAAAATATAAAACATGTAAAATTAGATACATAACTAGAAGAAATCAAAATATAATTTATAATCATGAATTAAAAAAATAATAGTTTATTTAGATATTCCTCCTACCACTTAAGATTGGAGTCATCATCTACAACCTCCTCCCCTTTTATGTCAAGGTTCTCCTATAGCTTAATGTGGGATAGGTCCTTTCCATCTCCATCTCTTAGTTATTTTTATTAGTTTTATGCATGGCCTTATGGTGGTGGGGACAGTGGTAGTGGTGGTGAACCAATTTGTTATTGTTTCCTAGATACAACCTATCCTCCTCCTCCTTTGGCTACCTATCATGCTAGTCAAGTGATAGGCATCTCCCCTCACAAATGAGTGTCATACCAGTCACATTATCCTCATGTCTCTCCCCTCATGGGTCCCATTATACATAACTCTATGGATGGGCAGGATACCTACATAGGGTTTATCTAACTCTTGAGGCACTTTATCTATAGGGTGTGCCTTAATCTATAACAACCTATCTTAAACCTAGGTGTAGTAGCTACTGTAAGGTAAACTCCTTGATTGGCCCATTACCAAACAATGTCCTAGCATGGTAGAGAAATCATGTAAGCCACCATTAAATACCCCAAATTTTAAGGAAATGCATGAAAAGTGGCCATGCATGCCCGTCTAATATCCCTAATGTCCTTTAGTGCCCAAATTGATACACCCTTATAATAGGGGATCATCCTCTCATAAACCCAACCCATAATGATGGTTAAGTGGATAATATAAAGGGATCCTAGGTGAGCCACTTGTTATAAATCTTTATAGTTATATGCTATCATATCTTGGCTCTAGGCATAATGAACACCTCTCTCCTTTATGCATCTCATGATAGAAGACCAACTATACAAGAGCCTATTAATGCCCTTGTCTCCCATTAATCACAAAGTAAGGATGTCAATGATGGACTTCCTTAGATTAGGATAGTTGATTAATCAACTTGAGAAAGTCTCACTCTAAACTTCACACCCACATCAAGTGTGTTAGAGTCTTTGAAATTATCTACCCAACTACAAGCCTCATGATTATTATTGGTGTCATAGATAGACACCAATTTTCCATTTGTCATAAGACTAGTGATCTAGTATACATCTACAAGAGTGATCATCCACTCTTTTGGGGACTAAGGGAAAACAAAAATATTTTGTTCAAGGTCCTAATAAGTCAATAAGTCTCATAATATCTAGGTAGAAGGAATGATCCCTACCTATACTATATAAAGTATCCCTACTCAGGTGAGCAAGGCCAACTCATCATCTATTAGAAGCATTGGGACTCGAGGGAACTATTGATAATTTGGCCCCCTAGGCTAAAATTCAACCCTTATAATCCAAAACTATCCCAATTAGTCTTATGTCATGTTCATTCATGAAGTATTTTGAAGCCTTTAGAGAAATTAACATAACTTAGTAAAGTTTAAAGTATTTATAAAAGTTAAGATTTATATTTCTCATTGTTATATTATTGTCAAGTCATTATGACACCAAGAATAAATGGTAAATGGGTTATCTAAGCCATTTGTAACTCATAAATGCCATTTTTTACATTATGTTATCCATACACCCAACTAAAAGGTGTCAAAGTTCTTTTCTAACATTTACTCACTTTGAAACCTATTTGCTTTATTGCTTCAATTCCAAATATAGTAAAATGGTAGTTTTCAAGGTAGACCAAAAATATTTGTATGTTGAAATAGAATTTTAAAAGTTGGGGAGAGCTTCATTTGATGCCTGGTATGTATCTACAATAGTTTATTTCTCAAATAAATAAGTTTTATAGTAGGAGAGAGAAGGTTTTGAGGAGATCATATATGGTTTCATGTTGGTTTAGGAATCTTTAGCTGAGATAAAACTAACATAGGGTGATGTAATATTATCCAAGGCCTCTTATAGATTACTCAGGTCAAAACCATGCTCAGGAATAGCTCATAGGTCCAAACAAGGAAAAAAAACCATTCAACTTATCTATCAGGTCATTGGCAAGCACAAAAAGGTCATTTTCATCTAGTTGTTTCATGCACATGGAGAAGAACTAGGACAAATTCAATTAGTATATGATTATAAGTTTTTTCCACTTCACATTTATGGAATTTATTGATGATTTGATCCCATATAATCTATGAACAATCATTAAGAACTCTGCTACCTCTTAAACCCTAGTAAAACCCAAAAACTTAGTTATTTTATCTTAACAACATTTTTTATCTCATTGCATACATTTTGATGGTTGAGGAACACTCTCAAGAGATATAAAAATTCCTACAACACCAATTTACAAGCAATCAACCCTTGCATCAAACCTATACTAGTAAGAAGATGTCATTTTTTATTATTTTTACATGATAGGTAGGTTTTTAGAGAGTACAAAGTGTTTCTAGATATAAGAGTGATTGAAAAACATTTTAAACATTTTAGTAAATCTTATAAAACTATTTCATACCTATTAAAATCATCATCAATGTTTAAATTTCAAGAAAATGGTTGATACATACATGCCAGCTAGAATGTGCCAAGTTTGTAGGTTTAGAATAAAGGTTATTAGCAATTCTTGTATTTTTTTTCAATTGGGAAGGACTTAAAGAAACCTAGGGATATTTTAATTTGTCTCCAAGACCATTTATACCCAAATAAATGTATAAATTCCACTCTAATAATAATGTTTTAAGGGATTTTGAGCTTAGAATGTGTATCTATAGGCCTACACACCAGAATCTAGTAAAGAAGATGCAAGTTTTAATTTGAGTTTGATATTTTAAGGTTCGTAAAATATTTTAATTCATAAGTTTATTTTATTCCTCACTATGAATATAAACCACCATAAAAGGGTCATTAAGGTTAGAATTGGCAAACTACCCACAAACCCTAAGAAGTCCATCGAGACTTGTAAATGGAGATTAACCTTCCAAATTCTTTAAAAATTCATGTAAATTTACGTATAGGGTCTCTTTAATCCTTCCAATTGGTTTTCCACTTAAATTCATTTGGAGTTTCCATCTACAACTAACTATGTCAAAGTTGCCTATAGGTAGTCAATAAGAGAGGACTGGAAGGAGAAAATGGGTTATGTTTGCTTGGATTTTTATATATAAACTCCATATGAATGTCTATTGTCATTTTTTGAGATAGAAATACACTTTTGATAAGTGATCCAATCTATTTGATGACTAGTTTGAGATAAAATCTCTTAAAGAAGGTATTAGGCATGTTGAGACTAGAAGAGCAATATCACTTTTGAATTCAATTATTGAATAACCAATAAAATATATATTGGCTTATTATCATTGTATATAAACTAAAAAAATATCAAGTAAACATACATCAAGTTTAAAAAATCACTCTAGGATCATTCTTACCAAAAGTTTCAGGTGGAAGGCTCAAGGCCATTGAACTAGTATTCTTGAACAAGATTTCAAGCATGAAACAACAAGTACAAACTTGAAAATAAAAGGGAGGTATATAATAAATTATTTTTATGTTTATTTTTATGGTTAGAGATAATTTAAACCCATAAAATCTATGCAAGATCATTCATGGTCATAAATAGTAAGAGGATATCTAGTTCATGCATGCTAGGAGATTGTACCAAGCCTATAGGTAAAAGTTGAAAAGTTATTGACAAAGATTAAATGGTTACTAATTTGATAAAGTAATAAAAAAATCCAAATATACCACAAATTATTCCCAAAACTAATTTAGATCAACAATGCATGGGAATAAATCCAAAACAAAGTTTGACCTTGTTTTAAGCCTAAGATATACACCTATGGACCTACACATAGGGATGTGAAGAGAATATGCATTTTTTTGTTTTGGATTTTAGATTTTAATATTATTTATGATGAAATATACCCTTAATAAAGTCTATAAATTGAATGGAATCCTTATAGATATGAGAAAACACCTAAATATGGCAATTAGGGTCAAGATCCTTAAGTTGCCTACAAACCCTTGATATGGGTTAAAATAGGTTTGAATGATTTGGAGGGGATAAATTTCCTATAAAAGTGTTTATAGATCATATATGATATGGATAAGACATAGGTAAATAATTTCAAACTATAATCAAGCATGAAAAAATACTTTTTTCTCAAAACACCTATCTCGACCTTCATACACAGGCTTACATAGTCAAGAAGGTCAACTTTACTACATGATAAGTCAAAGAATAAGATGAATGGGGTAAAATGACATTATGTGATGTTAATGAGGTTTTTACGCTATAGGTTAATGGAGTTTTTTAATCAATCAAGGCCATGTACTTTATGAACAATCATTAAGAGGTTGGAGACCTCAATAATACCAATTGACCCCAAATGGAGCTCAATGATTGTAAATGACTTTATAATGTAATATAATGCACTTAAATGATCTTTAAAACACATATAAGTCACCTATAAGTCACATGGTCATATTTTTGAGCCAAATTTTTGGCATGTGTAGATATGTACAAGAAAATGGTCTAAAATTGCACTTTTCAAGCCTAATTTCATGTTTTTGGTTGTATTTTAACTTATTAAACATTTTAAGAGGATTTTTAAGCCTATTAAAAGGTATAATGGCCCTCAATAATCCATTTATAAGGTCTTCATGGTGCCAAAATAGGTTTCAAATCAATTAGACTAGGTCATGATGAAGGTGGCTCCTTGTTTGTAGGAAGCAAGTGATTATGCAGACCTTCTTAAGATCGTTTGAGGTATGAAAACATTCAATTCATCCTTATAAACATCATATAAACCTATTTCATGAATATCTAGGTTGTATACATTCCCATTTCAATGATTGTAGGTAATATTAAAGGGCTAGTTATATGTGTAGCTTACTAGTCTCTTGTTGTTGATAACATTAAAGGAATCACACATGATTCTATTAGATTTTAAAACTTACCTCAAGTTGAATACACTCATAAATACTCATAAAGGGGCCAAAGACACATTTTTACATCATTTATTAAATATTCCCAAACATAAGCTAGGTTACACAAAGGTAAATAGGAGTTAGAAACTATGGAGAATAAGAGTGCTATGTACTAAGGAAGTTTAAATAATATGATGAGACATAGAGTTAATTCAAGATGCAATGAGAACCATGTGTCAAAACCTCAACTTGTAACTGATCTTCAGTAAGTAGAGTTATAAATCCAAGAAAGAGAATTAGTTTCAAGAAGAAGTAAGCCTAGTATGATGATCTTCCATGCCATTCCTTGAAATCCACCAACACTTGGCCTAGAGTTTTGAGAACAAGAGGAAATCACATTATTTACATACTTAGTGGAAACATAGTTCTATTATGTAACTGTAAATAGGACTGTGGTAGCATTCATGAGCTTACTACATGTCCACCTTCTTTCTTTCTCTCATTTCTCCTATAAATTATCCTAGCGTGGATTATAAAGGCATCCTCCACATGAGTATGGCAAATCCATTCTCTTTTTGTAGGCCATTGAATCCATGAAAAACAAATTTTGTCTTATACTTATGTGTTCAATTTAAACTTATGGATTATTGATCTAATCAAGTGATGATTTGTTGTCTCATTATTATTAACTATATGTAGTTTGTGTCTCTTTTACAGGTTGTAGTTAGTGTTATATTATCTTTCTTGAATTGACTAAAAGTGGAAATAAAACTAGCCCTCCCAATCTTTCTTGAATTCTTGATATTTTTGTAAATTACTATGTAATAGGACCAAATCAGGAGTTGTGTGATTATATTTTAGTCTTAGAGCCTATTATGCACTCTCAAATGAGTGGATAAGATCAAGACATCTATTATATCACCCCTTTTACTTTCATGTCTATTTTATATTTCTTTTTTCCTTGCAAGTTGAGTATGTGTAGGGTTATTCTTAGGTGTAACATCAAAGGAGCTATCTGTCTCTAGATATCACTCCACTTTTTAGGCCACCCATAACCTAAGCGTGTTTATATTATGTCAATTGGGTGAAGAAACCTAAAACACCTCCTCAAAGGATGAAACTCAAAGTGATAATAGGATTCACTCCTACTCTTATACTCTAATCCATCGAATATAGACCCCCTTAAGCAAGCTAAGGATCTTAAGTCAGTTAAAGACATAAACTCCACCTATCAAATAAGTTAAAAATCTTTATATTACCTCAATATACAAAACTACCCCACCTTATAGGTGGTGGTATTCCCTAAGGTAGCAACATAACCACCCTAGGTGGTTGCATAACCACCCCAAGATGATGATATCATAACCACCTCATGATGTTATGACACTACCACAATGGTTACAAAACTACCACACTACAAAGGGTGGTAGTTACATAACCTTAGTAATGGTTATGCTAAACACCCATATACTCCCAAAAAACCTAATAAAATTCAACTAAAACATAAATAAAATCATAAATCTCTAATCTCCCTCCCCAACAATGACCATGAAGCAACAAAATTCAAATATTGTAGAATTTTAACTAGATTTTTATTGAAATTTCAAAGTAAGGGCAAAAATGAAAAAGTTAGCAAAAATTGACATGATTATGCCTAACCACATATACCACTAGTATGTTCTCCATCATCTCATTCCCTGATTTCTAATGATAGCTTTTGCTCTCAAAATGGTCATCGACAATCTAGAGCTCAAAAATATCTCTCAAGGCAAATGTCACAAATGAACTATTTTTGGAAAAAAATTAAATATATTGGGCCCCAAAATAGCCATTTTGATTTAAAAGTTTTCCATTTTTGACATGATCTTTTGTTTAATGTTTTTTATCACATATATAATTTATCTTTCCTATATCTCATTACTAGTATTTTATCACTAAGATTTTATCAAGTTTCTTTGCTCTCTTGTATCAAGTTTTATGACTTTTTAGGTGCATATTACTTGGCACTAGGTTCAGTGCCCTAATGAGATGGTCTACATGGTATGATATTCCTTGCACATATGGCACATACTTTTTCCATGATTTGATTACATAGTCTATTGTTCACATTTATTTAAAATCACACTTGAATTTCATCTTATGTGTATAGGTTGTATGGAGTCTTGGTAGGCTTCAATTCTCTATTTGGGTAAGTAAGGTAAGTATTTATAATCTCTCATTTCCTTTACATGTGCCTTATTTATTATTATATCTTGACAACTCATGATAAGGCACCCTCCAAATGAAAAAATAAATGCACCCAAAAATTACACTATGTGACACTTATGATACAAATATGATGATGATGATGTAGTGACATCCTATTTTATGATCCATAGGGAAATATCTATCTCTACTCCTTCCCTATACCTTATTATTCCTCCCTTGACCTCTTTTGGTCCCATTTATTCTAACTTTCCTAGCCATTTTCACTATGTTTTAGAAACTAAAAATGAATGACAAAACCACCACCTAGGTAACAGAACCGCCCTTCTCTTTTACAAAACCAACCCTGAGTTTACATAACCACTATGGAAGTTATGTAACTTAAGTGATAATTTTTTCAAATAATCATTGGTTTTAAAACCACCCCTACATAAAGTAGTGATTCTATCATAGTTGAAATTTCTTCTAAAATTAGCTTTTGTGACTCCAATTTTCATGTGTCTTACATAACTAGCATCATGTTTCTTATTTTTATCACCTTGTGTTCACCTAAAATCAAGCCCAATTGACTCCTTATTCTATTTTTATCCTTATTCAATTCCTCTCAATTTTAACTCATTTTCATACTTAATTGAAGTCCTCCATGCAAGATCTCAACTTTTCCTTCAAGAAGACTATTTTTGGTCTAATTTTAGATCAAAAAATTGCCATTAGAAGTTGTTATTGATAAGATTTTATAGCCAAAATATTACTATAATTTCAAAAATATTTAAACTCTATTTTTTTATTTGACTACATAATTACAAGTGAAGAAGTTTTCTTAATGATAACAACTCAGACTTTACAAGTCAAGACATTAGCCAACCTCAGTTCAGTTCCTCTCCAATTTTTTATTGTATCCCCTCTTTTCTCATCTTAACCTAGAGTTTGTGTATCCTCCAGATAAATATTATCCCTAGCTTATATACGAGCATATATATCTAGCATATGAATGATTATTCTATTGACATACCACATGCACTTTAGTTGATTTATGATAGAATCACATTGGAGTTTTCTTGATTTCTAGTATTTGTTTTATTTATTAGATTATATTTAGTGTATATTTTTTTTTTGAGATTATTTTTCCATATTTATAAAAGATATGTAAATTTTATAGTGAAAGATATCTATCCCTTTTCATTTGTCTTTTCTACAAAAATATAACTAGATTTGATTTATGCTTGCATCTCAGTAGATTAGTTTTCTTCCCAATTTGAAATAAATTTTTTAAATCATCTTGAAAAATATATTATCAAGTATTTATATTATTTCCATCCAAGACAACTTTTATATTTCAAGATCTAAATGAGTCTCTTGCACTCCAAATAATCACCTAGTCAAACATAGAAACATAGACAATTATATGTGCATATATAATGGTAGAAGATTTATTATTTTATTTTTTTGGAAGGGTTAAGATAAATTTAATTGTACTATTTAAAAATAGAAAAATTATAACTTTCATCCCTTATTTTCATCTTATCAAGTCATTAAAAATAAAATGATTTTGTTTCTAGTAAATTAGAAAGATTGAAAAGCTAGTATAGTTTGTTTCTAAACAATAAATCCATAAAAAGTGTTTCATTTTTGTTACCTTAAATTGTATTATATTATAAAATTATTTACATGCATAGATTCAATTTATATATTTATTTCATTTCATACAAAAAAAACAAAAACAAATAAAAACATCTCATCTAATTTTCACAAAAGTATAACGAGGAAGAAATTGATATCTTACATAATACCATAGGTTTATTCTCTTACTCTTTGAATATATTTCAAACATTTAAAAAAAGATTAAAAAAAGATATTTCTGGTTTAATTTACTTTTATATTTGTTATTCTTTTATTTTTATCACTACATTTTCCAAAAAACAAGCATTTACTTCTATAAAACCAAGAAAATAACAAAAATAAACAAAAATAGTGCCATAATCCTTTTTAATACACTCAATACATATAAAAATATTTTAAAATATTTGAAAGAAACAACATCCCACACAATCCTTATCCATAGTCATAATCACTATACATCAAGCCTTAATTTAACATTCTATCAAGCACACTTTACAAGCCATTATCTAAACATGCTCATATGCTTTTCCTTGGATTTTTCCTAATATTATTTAAATGACCCTCATCAAGACACCAAGTCTTATCTATCATAGTATATTCCCTAGATTTAGATCACCTATTCCCACCATCATCACACAATATGACATTAACATTGATTTGAGATGTGAAGTCTTTCAATCCACTCTCATTCCCCACATCATCATATATTCTTTAGTCATACTAGAATAATAAGCATGTATTATTTATCCACGTATCATTGCTCTTCCTCAAAATAGGAAATGTCAAAACAACATTATATATAACTAGTATTTCATCCACACCTCATTTTTATCCTTGGGTCTAGCCTCATCTTATATATTTTAGATTCATTGTACGACACTGATTAGTTAGAGTCAACCCAATAGAGTGGACATTTTCTAATGAGTCATGTAATATTTTCTCCCTACTTTCCCTAAACCTAGTTAGTATTAACCAATAACTCTAACTTTTTATGCTATCAGTGATTGAAGGACCTTGGATCTCTATTTCTTCACATCTCAATGCTCTTAATGAGCATCGATACACTACTAAGGTCTTTTGGTTCCGTAATGATAAACCATTACCACCACCTATCCCAAATCTGCTTCCACCAAACAATCAACCAAACCCCTAGCCCATCTATTATGTAGGTTGCCTCATCTAGACCTTAGAGAGTTGAGTGCATAGTATAGTTTGTGTTAATTTACATATAGGGACCAAGTAAAATTATTCCCAATTCTTTTTTAAGATAATTAAATAATATGTTATGAAGGTGCATTGATTTCCCAATCAAAATTTTCCATAAGACACAATCTTGCTTCTACTTATTATATATGAGATCAACATCCCAGAGTATTCTAGTAAAGAACTAAAATGCATTTACCCACTAGAACATAAGTTTGACACCTAGAGATTTAAATAATTCACATGTTATGGCACCATCACACCCTTCTACAAGGTGAAGATGAAGGGTTGGTATAAAGGGATGAAGGAATATTTTGGGAATGAATGGCATGTACCCAAGTATTTTACCACACAGATGGGAAGCTATATTGAGTTTACTATTAATTAATGTTATTCACTCATGTGAATCTAGTTGGAGACCACCAATAAATTTTTAGGCTAGCTCAAGTTCCCTTATGCCTTCACTACTAAATATTTCATGGATTCTATCAATTACATTATATATGTGTGCCTAGTGAATATTGATGCTAACAATATTAATGTTGAGATTCATAGTCTTCATAATATCTATGTTTATCTAGGAATAAAAGTATATACAGAGCATAATAAATCAAGTAAAAATAATATCAATCCTTTCAAAATAATCATGCAAGGAAGAATCTAGTTGGTTTACTATATGCTCAGGACATAGAGGAAAACATAAAAAAGATAGAAGGTAGAGAAATAACCTCTCCCCCCCCCCCCTCAACTAGAAAAATGAACATAAGAAAATGCACAAAAGAAGGAGAAAAGGCCAAGACAAGAGGCCATCAGTTTTATTAGGGTGTAAGAAAAACCTAGGGCTACCCCCAAATGATAAAATTAGGCCTCTTCACTAAAAAGATCCCAATGGATACCTATAGAACAAAATGATGACATTGATGTGTCACAACCAATTGTATAATTGAAGACAAAGCTTGCATCACCCAAAGTAGTAATTCCTAAACTAGGTGAAGAATCTATGGAAGCACAACCTACAAATAATCCCACTCCTAAGCCTTACAAAGAATAATATATTTTTGAGGAGAAATAAATGGAAACTCAATGTCTAAAACATTTTGGGGAAGAAATAGGAAGAGGCAAAACCCCCAACATAGAAGACCTTGGCTTTGGATCTATCAAAAATTTGGAAAAGATCCCAAAAACTATAGATCTAGAGTGCAACCCTAAAAATGAAAAGGAACTTATGTAATAAGTAGAGTAGTATAAATAGATAAATGTAGGTAATGAGGACCTTCCTTATCATGCCCTATTTCAATAAGATGTTTCTAATGAATAATTTTATATGTAGGATTACTTCCTTTAGCATGAGTCCATTGCATAAACTCATTGTGAGTTATCTATTATGATGGATGTATATAATGATGAAGGCCACTTTAAGATCTTAAAGGACAACATTGATATAATCCCAGAGGTGGCATATATTCCATACATGCTTTGGGTGGATTCCCTTAAATTATTTATAGCTCAAGAAGGCATAGCCCTAATAAATTTTTACCTAGAGGTTTCTAGGCAAAACATTCTCCATAAAAATGATTTTTTCAAGCTTATCCACAAACATTAGGAGGATTTTTGAAAGTACCGAGAAGAACATGATAAATGACATAAGATCAAAGAATAAATTGAATAACTCAAGTAAAAATAATATATAGTCAAAACATATTGACTAAGGACATTAGGCCTTTATCATAAAAAAATTAAGAGTGAGCCAACACTTTTAGATGGTATTCCTATTATTGATGATGCATCAATAAATTAGAGATGCTCATGGACCTCTTGGTTAATAAATGAAAAAAATAGGTGAATCTCGATAGGATACATTATGGGCAATGATGTAATTTTTATAATCCATAGATCTATGTTGTAATTTTTTGAATAAATTAAGCACCACCATTCCCATCACTGATGGGATTTTTGTAAACTTAAGATGGTTGAATAAAATTTTGGAAGCATGATTGTAGCTTGAGTAACAAAAGTATCAATAATTGGCTAAGAGAATATTAAACATCAAGGATAGGGCCTAATGCATGAAAGTGTTCCAAGACATAGAGGAACTAGAAAAACATATAAACACCCACTAATAGGAGATTAATGCTAGATTCTTAGAACTCTAAGGGCAAGTTTTGGTAGAATTTGGGTCACTTGAGGATTCCCATAAGTCTACTACTTTTTAGCTTTAAAATTTGATGACTCAAGGATATTATTTTATATATAAATCTAAGGAGATGAAATGACTAAGAGTTGAGGTGGAAGTCATTACTTCCAATATTCATAAACCCCTCAACTAGTAGGAGTATCTCAAGTGCCAAGTATAGTAGGTGAGTCTCAAGTTTTTATTATCCAAAGAAACTATATCATAGTTTAGGATTAACTATGAATTTTATAGGTGGTGATTTGGACCCCAAATTTTGTATTATTATATTCTAAATGTTTTGGAGCCATATCATGGAAAATTAAGGATTTGATAACAACATGGAGGACCTTGGCCTAGGATAAAATGATGCAAAAGAGAGAGGCATGGAAGAAAATCATGGAAGAGTGAGATACTAAAGACAAGTATATAAAGAATGAGGTAACATTAGACATAGGTCTCAAAAAAACACAAGACTAGGACAAGTGAACAAGAAGTGGACATGGTTATAAATCAATTCATGAAAGCTTTAGAGATTAATTAAGAATGAATCTAATATTGTTTCATGAGATAAGAGGAACATGAATGTAAATATATATCATAAAGAGTGTATAGGGGTTGTTAGGCATGAGTCAAAAGGATTTCATTGTAATGGCTTGCTAATGACTTTTTTTCTAAACTAGTCATTAGATTGTCATCTTAATTTGTATTAATGATATAACCTGAGAAGGGATTGGGTTTATGTATAAATAACCCTTAGATTTTTTTATGAAATAATTTTTAGATAAATGTGTGTAAATGGATAGAGAATCTTATTGAAATACCTTTGTAATCCTCTTAAATTAAATGAATGGAATTACTATTATCTTTGAATTCTGATGTGTTATCTATTTTTATGGTATTAAATAGAAGTAACTAGAATGTGTGGAATAAATAAAGTGGTTAACTCTAATGGGATGTTTTTAAATAATAATGACTTAATATAATTAAACCAATTTATTAACTAAATAGAATTGTCTATCCACCACCATGTAACAGAGTCGATGATAACTAGTCTAGGTTGTGTGCCTTAGCTGAGCATGTGAGGTCACTATTAGTATGATATACCGACATGATAGATTATTGGTTTATTCCTTATTATAGGCATGAAAATAGTAAATATTCAATAAAAACTAAGGATAAAGGACTCCAATATATGACCAAACACCAAGGATAGCTCATAATGTAGGATGTCAAGCTTATGATAACCATCAATGAACAAGATAGGGCATGTGCACAATGAGATAGAGATTAAGAAAATGTTTAGAGGCTTCTTGGGGAGTGAGATGAGTAAAAAAAATTGTGTTAGATCAAGGAATAGACATATCACTAAATGATGTGATATAGGTCAGGGATGATGCCTTTCAAGTAAATGATGATGTCATATAGGCAAAGGATGAGACTAATTGTTATTAGAGCCTATATGAGTCCATCATTCTAGTAAAGGGTAGGTATCTTTCATTCAAAAATTACATGTGTATTCAGATAATCAATGATACATCCATATCATGCCACATAATATCTTTACATACATTAGTAGCCTAGCTAACACCTCAATAGATATTTATGAGACCACCACCACTACATCCATGAACACCAAGCATAAGGTAGAGTTTCGAGTAGAGTCCCCCTAGGAATGGATAGAGTCAGAGCTGATATTTTAGCTGTATCTCCAAATTTTTATATGTATGAGATGTATATATCCTCATGATATATAAAACTATGATATATATATATATATATATATATATAAATATATATATGACAATCAGTTCCTTATGTATATGTTGTACATAGACTCTAATTATTCTTTTATTTATACATGATGCCCCTATTTGTTCTATTGAGATGTTAGATGTAGAGTGTTGATCATAATATGGATGTTGATGTTTGTTTATTTTTCATGATTATATTATCTTTATTTATAGTTGATATTGCACTTTGTGTTTGTCTCATGGATATAACATGTGGTAGGGATAACCATTCAGGGGATGCACATCCTAAATTTACATAAAGATAGTCATGTTTTTTCATATTTTGTCATGTGATATGATTATAGAAATTGAAATGACATCTTGATCATGTTTTTAGATAACTAAATTATGCTTGGAGAGATACTTTCAGTGAAACATTGGTATATAAGATTTGATCACTTGGTTTTCAATTTTGCAAATAATAATATGCACCATAAGTATAAATAACCTATGTTAACATTGTATGTCAATTGAATAAGGACTAATTTATATGCAAATATTTATAACCTAAACATCAAGACCTAAGTGTAAAACATAATGCATTTGAATAAAAGACAAACCAAATAAAATAGTTTTAATACAATTGTAAATAACTTAAGATCAAGATATGAAATATTGAGACTTAAGCAAAAAATAAGTTGCATCAAACACAAAAAAATAAATAATGTTTAAAAAAAAGTTCAAGTAATTAAGTAATTAAAACACAATGCAAGATAAAACTAAACATTGTAATCAACAATTGTGCATGTGTGATTAATAAGGCATTACACTTGAATATTTTTTACCCATGTCAAGAGGACAATTGATAGGCTAAAGTGATGATTAGGGTAAATAAAGGGGAAATATAATATTATGGAAGGGGTGGATGAGATACCCCCAAATTCCCCATGAAAATGGATATTGCCTACATAGTCCATATGGATCTTAGGCTAAATATAGTTCTCCTAGGATTTAGGATAGAATAAAAGTGATGACAAATAGTGAGATAACTACTTTGTAGATAAAAATAGGAAGGGATTGTAAAATGGTGAGGCTTTAGGATAGTTATTTCTTAAAAAATGTTAAGACCATAAAGTAATGGTAAATAAAAATCTGAATGGAAGCATAAATGAAGAGTTTTCAAGCTAATCCAAGATGCTCCATGCATTGAAGCGTTGCCTACATAGTCTACGAAGACCTCAAGATGATGTAGTTCTCCTAGAAATGGAAGGATATAATTAATTAAATGGTAATGATAAGTGGAAATTATTAAAATTGGATAATGGTTTCCCACTCATAATATGGCAAAGAGTCACCAATAAAAAGGATGATAAAATAAACAAAGATTGTACAACTTAATATCTCTCATGGACATTTTAAGTCAATGTTTTCTCAATTTTTTTATTTTTAGAATTTTATAGGTATTTGAAATGTTTTTGGGTTTTGGGAATAAGTAATTAAAGGAATTATTCAAAAATATACAAGTAAATATATATATATAAGTAAAAGAACCTTAGATAGGGGCTCAAACAACAACTAAATTGGTTGCAACAGTTTTGACCCTAAACCAATAGTAGAACCTAAGGGAAATACCACACAATGACATGATAGGAATAAGAAGGAATGTAATGGGGAGAATAATTTATAGGATGTGTCAAATAACTATCAAACATGTAACACACTTATTTATGTGCCCTAATACACTTGTTTGAAAAGAAGCTACTAATGTTGATCAATTTGGAGTGCCTTAAGAAATGTTCTCTAAATATACATGTAACACCTATTAGTCATAATCAAGATCATGATGGTAATATGAATTATGATTAAAGATAAGAATGGTCTAGGGAATATTAAAATGAGGTAAAATGGGTGAATACAAAATAGATGCCCCCAAATAAGGGATCTCATAGACAATGGTTCATATCAGTTTAAGCATAGAAATGTTTGAGATGAAAAAATTTCATAGGCTCTTTGAGATCTTGTCCATCTAGTGTAGCTAGCCTATATACCCCAAACCCTAATTTATAGTAATAACATATAAACCTAGCTAATTAGCCTCAAACTTTCCTTATTTTTGTGTTCAACATTGGTATTCTTCTAATAACATTTCAACACTAAATCACCAACTTTAAACTCTGTGGGAAGAATACATTTATTATAGTTATGGCATAGCCAATATTAATAGGTTCTAAAATGGTCTAATACAACTAACCTTTTCTCATCCAAGAGCTCCAACTCTTAAAATTTATAGACTCTATATTCTTTATCATCAATGATATTTTGCAAGAAAACTCATAGAGAGGATAAATAAATCTTTATAGGGATAATGGCCTCAGATCCAAAAACTAAGGAGTATGGTATGCCTCTTATAAGCATGTTGTTACTGGTATGGTAAGCCCACAAGGCTAGGAATAATTACAAGTTCCAATCATGACCAACATCATTGGCATTATTCTTAATAATGTTAACAATGGTTTTATTTGATGCCTTAGCTTGGTTATTACCTTGGGGAAAATAGGGTGTGGAAATTTTATGCTCAATATAGCATTAGGAACATAGAGATTTGATCTCTTTAATTTTTAATGATCCACCACTATCAAATATAATGGTGTAGAGAATTTCATAGAATCAGATGAGTTAAAAATAAATGAATTTAGACATTTTCTTACTAGCTATATAAGTGATAGTAATGGCCTCTATTCACTTAGTGAAATATTAAATAGAAGTGAGGATGTGTTCATGTCCATCATAAGAAGGTTTTATTTTCCCTATGAGATCAAGTCCCCATGTTGAGAATGGCCAAGGTGTAGTGATCAGATGGAGTAATAGGGAAGGAGCATGGATCAAATCACTATGTCTTTGATAATAAAACCACTTTTTGACATATTGAAAAGCATTTTTCTCTATTTTTTACCAATAATACCCTATCTAAAGGATTTTATTAACAAGGACCATGTCACTAGTGTGGACCCCAAAAATACCTTCATGTATGTATTTAAGCACTAATTTAGATTCTCTTAAAGTCAAGCAATGGATCAACATTCCATCATAGCCTCTACAATAGAGTGTATTACCAAGTAAGGTATAATGGGAAGCATTATGAATGAAGATGTAAATTTGTTTTTGTGATAATTTAGAAAAAGGATTTGGTCATGGAGATAGGTGTATAGGTCATGGTACCAAGGGAAATCAAGATTAGAAATATCACACACCATCTCAAAATATGGTTATACATGAGTAGGTTGAATAAGGTTATAAATGAGATATTGATATTCTTTTACACTACTATCTACCACTATCATGGACCCAATGGTTTCCATTGCATCTATTGATCGATTATTGATTCTTGATATCTAATCAAATTGAATGATTTCTAAATGTTGTTTGAGGTTACTGACTATAAATTTTTAAGGTAAAAGCTTCTCATCTTTAGTTTGGTATTGTTATATAGCTTAATTAATGATAAATTTGGAATCCCCATATGCCATTAACTATTAAATGTTCCATTATATGGATAGATAGAGTCCTATAATGAGTGCCTCATAATTGGCCATATTATTGGTGTAGTGAAAGCCAATGTGAAATGCCTTGGGAATGATATCCCATTGTAGTGTAATGAATAAAATTTCAGATCCATATCCATTATATCTCAATGAATCATCAAAATATAATTTTAATTATTTGGATTTAACAGGCATTTCTTCTAGAGTTAAGGTTGACTTGTCTAGTAAATCAAAGATGAGGGGATTGGTATTGAGTAAAGGATCTTCATCAAGTTGATCTATAAGTAATACTCCCTTAATGGAATTTTGATTATGATACTCAACATCAAATTCACTTAGCAACATTATCCACTTGGCCATGCGACTTGTTAAATTTGCCTTGGATAAAAAATATTTGAGAGGATCAATCTTAGATATAATAATGATTTTATTATTTAACATGTAGTGACATAGATTTTGGGAAGTGACCACCATTTCTAAACAAGATTTATCAATTGGTAAATAATGACGTTCATAGGCTACAAGTGTTTAGCTCAAATAGTAAACTATGTGTGTAGACACTACAATTTTGTATGTCTTATATGAATTATTTGATGTTGTAGGCCTTTAATTTATTATATTTTATCTTAAATACTCCTATCCTAAATTCTAACTTATTTAACATTAGATGCTTGGTAATTTGTTTTTCAAAATACCATTTACCATCTTAACCACCTAAATCTAATTACAATCCATAAAATCTTAATCCCTTAAAATCCTACCCACATATAAACCCAATCATAAAAAACCCATTGATTATATCCTAAATCACCCCATATTTGTAACAAAGCAAAGTAGATGAAACCAAACCCCTACTAAAAATGGAAAATTGGTGATGATTCTCCCATGATCGATATCGATTCTCTTGATCAGCATTGATCTATATATACATAAGTGATTTTTTGGTTTGAGACCATGATTTTTAAATTTTAAAATGATAATTGGATTTTATTATGATAATTATGGTAAACATTAGCTCCATGCTATTTAAATTAAGCTATACTCGGTCCACAACCACCATCATAATTCAAAAAGATTACTTGCACCTATGGGAGGAATACATTCTACCTACATTTATTTCACAGTAAGTATTTTATCTTAATCATTACATTTCTAATTTTATTTTATTATTTATTATTAATTTTAGTGTCAAAACACATTATAAATCCTTGTGTCTTTATGATTATCCTCTATCACCCTATAACTTCCTATTTTTAATTTGGTATAGTTGTAATAGAATCAACACCAATTCATCTAAATTGACATTGATTCTACAGGATCAACATCAATCCCTATACTTTTTTCTTAAATCTAAGAATTTTAGTCATAAAAATCTATCTTTAATCCATTCTAATTTAATATTCTACCTTTTAAAATGTAGAATTTATTTGTAGATGAATCTACTTAAAACTATGTAAGACCTAAGTAATATCACTGATCTACCCATCGTCTCTCAACCCTTTTTTGCCAATCAGAGTAATATAGCCTTAAAGTTAGCACTTTGTTCCATTATTTACTCTCCCTCAGTTGAAGCCACTTCTGAATAACTAGATGTTATACAAGAAGATGTGAATTTTACTATGACTTATTATGATGAATACTTTGCTTACATTGATAGTTTAAATGAAGATTAATATATATATATATATAATATATATATATATATATATATATATATATATATATATATATATATATATATATATCACATATTTATATTTTTTAATTTGAGAGTTTATTTATCCACTTAATTATGAGAATAGTGAGTTCATATCCACTTGAGGAAGTTCATAACTTATTGATATTGGTTCCTAACCAAGTAGCTCACCTATCTATCTATTAATCTATTTTGTCTAAGTTATCTCATTGTGTGCAAGTTATTCTTCCAAGTCAAAAATAATTTCCCTCATTCACTAGATTCAAGCAATGCCCAACCCTCTTCTTAGCTCCATGTATTCTTCATAAACCTCACATTTATTTAAGTTATTAGTAGATAATTAATTTAAAAGGAAAAATTAAAAACTACTATGATATTATGACATGCCCAGTGGGACCCCTAAGGTCTTATTGTTCTTATTACATTTCATTATGAATTTATTCATTCCTTTCCTCTTCTCTTGATTATTTTTCTTTATTCAAAAAGAAAAATCCAAAAAAATTAATCTTATTTTTAAAAGGTTTTAAAATAATTGCATCCATCCTTTTCTTGCCTAGATAATTCACATAGAGTAATCTAGGTGGATCAATATTGATGGGTGAATATTTTGTCACTAGCTAACTGATGAGCAAAATAGGTCTCTTCAACCATAGAATAGGGAGATTGGTTAGCCAAATGTGTAGGTTTACCACATAAAATGTGGACAAATCTCTCTTCTCATCAAGGGGAGGTTCCCTATAAATATGAGGAGCTATATACTATATATAAGCAAAAAATAACACTCAGGGGTAGGACTACACCATCCATCTCTCTTTTTTTATACATGATGTTCACAAATAAAGGAGAAATCTTGGTGATAATACTGAAGGCACTTCTCTTCTTTCAGAAGTGGTCTTGCAATAGGGTGCAGGAGTTCTTTTTGGTGGGTAACCAATAGGCAACAAGGGTGCAGTAACTAGCAGAATGAGGTGTCACACAAAGTCTCCACCTCAACTGCCCAAAGAGTGAAATACAAAGGATATTGGGGGTACAAAGTCATCCCAAGATCCTTTACATAGAAAGAAACTAAAAACACACTGAAGACAATTGTGACAACACAAATTCTTTCCATAATTGGCTTCAAGACACCTTCCTGATTACTTCCACTAGTTCTACTTGTTAAATTAAATAAACAAGAATGCTGTTAGGAAATGGAAATAAGAATAGTTTCCTAAAATAACACAAGCTATAATAGCACAAAGTCTGAAAGTAACTTACTTTCTCATTCAAATAAAGAAATATGATCAATAATCTGAGCTCAAAGTCTTAGTAATCACCTTTCAATTTGGGTAGAGTTTTGCTTCTATAATGGAAAGATCTTCTTTGCATAAAACAAGAGATTACAATAAATAGTAGCCAAGAAAGGCTTGGAACTTTGTTCCATGGAATGGCCCATGCTGCATTCAATGCCTTTAATGCATTTTTAGTTCTGTCAAGGGGAAATGCTTAGAACAGTGCATTGGCCTTAACTATGGCATGCTAATTCATCTCATATGTCTCCTCCAAAGTATAGGTTGCCTGGTCCTTTCCTTCTTATTTGCATAGCTATCCACTTTGCCTTTACTTCATGGAATAAAAATAGGATGCATCCTTGATTTGGTGTGCTCAAATGACTACTTGGTGAATTGTTTCACCTACTGAAATAACTCTCTCATAGATATTTCAATATCTCCTATAGCCTTCTCTTCTTTCCTATTACAATTGGAGCTCTTAGGCTATCTTTTTCAGCTAGTCACTTGGTTCATCCTTTAAAGTTTCATGCTATATTTGAAAATTAATGGATATTCCATTACCTTAAATTTGACATCCATGGGGATGTCAATGGTTTTTGGTTGTTTGAACCATATTGAACCATGAATTTTTGAACCTTTGAAAGTTCATTGGTTCAATAGTTCAATAGTTCAAGCGGTCTTTATCGGTTCCTTGGTTCAATCGCTTCCTTGCTCTTTGGTTGAACCATCCCTTTGAACTGGTCTCTAGAATCTTTTGCTTCCTTCCTTTTCTTAGAGCTTTCTTTAAACCTTTGAACCTTTGAAACATTTTGGTTCAAGGTTCAACAGTTCAATCTCTTTCTCAGAATCCTTTGTTTTGGCTAAGTCTTTTGATGCCTTGAAATTCCTTAGGCTTAGTGCCTTTGGAATAGCTTAAAGGGAAGGTGTCCCTTTAGGTCTTTGAGAAAGGTCCATTTTCTATCTGCTAAGAGCCCCCCACAAGGGTACCTACCCTTCAAAGTCCTTCAGGGTACTTTTTCTTCAATTCCTTCAAACAAAATGTCTGAAGTAATTCCTTTAGACATTTTATTCAAAGGAAATCTTCCCTTGCCTTAGCTATTTTTCTGCCAAGATTTTGATCATTCCTTTGGGCAAAATGTCCAAAGAAATTTCTTCAAAAATTTTGTTTGAAGGATTTATTTTGTGAAATTCTTCCATGGAAAATATTTCTTAAGGAATTCTTTTGGTTCCTTTACTTGGTAATTTCTTCAGACAAAAAGTCTGAAGGAAACCTTACCCTTTTGGCCTTCTCTTTCATCTTTGAGCAAATGTTCCCTACCCTCCACAAGGGCACCTAACTTTTGTTCACTACCCTCTACAAGGGAAATTTCCCTTTAGGCTTTTGGGGACTCTTTTGAACTGACTGATTGAACCAACTTTGGTTCAATGGCTCAATGGTTCAATCTTTTGTTTCGCTCATTCAATTGACCGCTTGAACCAATCTCTTTGAACCAATTGTGTTGAACCTTTAAAACTTTGAAATTTTTTTGGTTCAAGGTTTAATAGTTCAATATTCCTTATTTTTGCTAAGTCTTTTGAAGCTATTGAACTTACTGAAGTGGTTGAACTTTGAACTTTTGGTGAAGCGCTTAACTCTTTAATCTTGCCGACGTCATTGAACCTTTAAACCCATTGAACCTTTGAACCTTTTGGAAGTGGGGTTCAATGGTTCATTGGTTCAATCCTTTGTTTGAAGCATGCTGATGAACTTTTTGGTTGAACCTAAGCATTGAACCAAGCTTGAAAATGCCTAAGTGTTGAGAACTTGTTCCTTTGTGAGAGCTCACCTATTGAAGTCATTAAATCTATTGAACCTGCTAGTCCCTTAACTGAAAAAGCTTGAATAATGAAGAATTGAATGCTCAAAACAATTTTTGAGAAGGGAAGAGATAATTTTGGCCTATAGGCCCAAAATAGTTCATATGTTGTCCCAAAAATGAGTGAAATTTTTTGGGAACAACAGCTGGCTCTAGTTGGGGAACTTCCTTCAGTTGAAAACTTGGAATAGTGAGGGGAGTAGAAACCAGAATCTTGAGTGCCTTTAAGTATGCCATTGGGCCATGGATTCATGTTACCCAAAAAAGAAAGGCACCAAAAATAAAAATGAAAAGCAAAAAATAGAAATAAAGACTATATAAATATACATATGTACAGATGATCTTATCTGAAACTTCAAGAATTGAAGTGCTTCAGATGTTGCCCATTATAAGGTAGAGAAAAGGGCATGCCATCTTGATATTTCAATAGAAAAATATTTTCACCATTGAGCTGATGGATAGTAAATGGGCCTTTCCAAAGGGAATCAAATTTCCCATGCATTCCCTTTGGTTCTCTTCTCTTGTCCCACAACAAGACTTGATCTCCAATCTAGAAATCATGGCTTTTTACTTTCTGGTCAAAGAGCTTTTTCACTAGACTTTGATGCACAACAATTCAATACACCACCATAGTTCCCTACTCATCTAGCTTAGTTAATCACATGATCCTCTTATCGATGGAGCTTTCATATGTCTAATCTTTGACTACCTTAGCCAATTTCAGTGCTGGCAATTCCAGGGTGATTGGTATCTCAGCATTGAGACCATAAAGAAGTTGGAAAGGTGACATACCAATTGCCCTCTTGGGTGTAATTTTGTCTACCCATAAATCATCAACCAATGCTTTATACCATGTTCATTGGTTGTCATCTACCAACTTCTTAATGATAGTCACCAGGTTCTTGTTGCTTGATTTAGCTTAGCCATTCTCTTATTGAAAATAATCAAAAGAGTGGGAGAGGGTAATCTTATAGTAAAAATAGAACTAAGTAATCTCCTGGGAAGAGAAACAAGCTACATTATCTATGACAATCTTGGTTGGGACCCCAAACCTAGAAATGATGTTCTCCTTGAGGAAATTACACTCTACTTCTGAAGTATCATGCTTGGTTGGAATAGCTTCCACCCACTTGGTGATGTAATCTATGGCTGTGAGGACATAATCATGTCCAACACTTGAAGATGGGTTTACAACACCAATGAAATTGATTCCCAATTTTTAAAATGGCTCTTCTATCACCAATGGCTTAAGAGGTAGAGCAGCTAATTTGGGTCTTCCAATGAACTGTTGGCATAGTTCACATCTTTATACCCATTTTTATGGATCTTGAAATAGAGTAGGCTAGTAATATCTAGCTCATAGAATCTTATGGGTAGTTACAGGAGTATAAAAATGTCTTGCATAGGCTATATTATGGAAGGAATTCAAAAGTTGGTTCTGCTACTCTTTATCCATGCAGCGAAGGAACACTCCATCAAGGTTCCTCTTATACAGGCCATTGTCTCATAGGATAAAATTGGTAGCTTTTAACTTGACAATCCTCCTTTCTTTATGAGACAGGTAAGCAAGACACTCACCATAAGTAAGGAAATGAGTAATACTTAAATACCACTCATTTGTGGTGGAGACAAAGAGGACTGTTGGCATGTCTTCAATTTCTTCTTCTCCATGTTTGATTTATTTTGGTCTATTGTCAGCAATCAATTGGCATAAGCCCCTTCCCTGCATCAACTTCATTAGTTTGATGACTAGGTTAAACTCTTGGATTTTAGCAATCCAATTGCCTCTTTTCATTTCAAACTCTTGCTGAGTTAATATGAATTTGACTGTGGTGTCAGGAACCAGGGTAGTAGTGTGTGATTTCAGGATGTAAAAGTGGAAATGCTTCACTGCCTTTACCACTGCATAAGCATGTTTCTCTATGTTTGAGTACTTCAGCTCATGATCTTTGAGAGGATAGCTCATGAAATAAATGGGAGATTCCACACCTTCTTGGTTCTATTGGACTAAAATTGTGTGCTTAGAAGCAGAACTATACATTGTGAAATCCTTGGTATAATCTAGACAAACCAAAATTGGGGAGCAAGAAATCACTTTTTTTATGTTTTCAAATGCTGACATGCCTTCTATAGTCCATCAGAAGTGTCTTTTCCCTTCATCATGTCCATAATGTGGTGAGTCTTCTCAATGAACTCGGGGATGAACCTTCATAAAAAATTCACCTTTCCAAAGAAAGAGTGAACTGTAGTCTTACTTGTGGGCAAAGTAAGTTCTTGGATGGACTTAACTCTGTCTAAGTCAGTATTTATGCCTTCTTGGGATACAATGTGCCCTATAAGTTTCCCTTTTATTACTCTAAAAATAGACTTCTTAGGATTTAGAGAAATGCCATTCTGGCAGCATCATTCCAACACTTGTTGCAAATGGTGCACATGAACAGAATGATGCTTGGAAAAGATTGTTAAATAATCCAAGTACACTACAATGAACATACCCATTTCATCTTTGAAAGTAAGGTACATTGCTCTCTAAAAAGTGGTGCCAGCATTTATCAAGCCAAATGACATTCTTTAATAGGCAAAGGTGCCCCAAGGTGTGGTGAAGGAAGTCTTATGCTGGTCTGATTTACCAACTTTAACTTGATTGTACCCTGAGAAGCCATCCAACATTGATAACATTTCTGAACTAGTTACTTTTTGAAGGACTTGATCCATGATGGGCAAAGGATAGTTATTTTTTAAGGATGATTGATTTAAATTTATGAAGTCCACATAGAGGTGATTTTTTCCATTCTTCTTCCTCATAGGTACTATGTTGGGAATCCATTTGGAATGATGGATTGGGAAAATTATCCTAGCATTCAATATTTTCTATATTTTAGACAAAATAGTACATGATATCTTCATATTGTACTACCTAGATTTTTGCTGGTAAAGTATTGAATCACTCTTGAGAGGAATCTCATGGTGGATTTCTTCAGGCTTGAGTGACTTTAGATCATCATAGGAGTATGCCAAAACATCTATTTATCGGTGAAGTAGAGCAGTGAACTTGAACTTCTCTTCCTGAGTGCAACACTTCCAAATGTTCACCATCTTGGGATTTTCTTTGGTACCCAGATTTATTTGATCAAACTCTTGGGAGGAGCTTGAATCTATTTTCTATTGTTTGATGAACATGTCATGTTTATCAAACATCTTCTCAGGGGAAACTAGGCCTTTTGGGATTTTATTTCCTTTAAGTTATAGGAATTCTTCACTTGTGTCTGCACTTGATTCAGGGGCTAGTTCAAGCTTCTAAGGCTCACTGCCTTCAAAATGAAGTTGTTCAAAGCTATCTTTTTACTCTAAGAAGGCAATGATTTAGTTGTCACCATTAAACACTTGCCAATGATTGGCATTGTCAGGTACACTTGGTCAAAAGACCAATTTAAAGTGTACCTATCTCTCTTAAAATTAGGGTGAGGAACCAAGAGAGTTGCTAAAATAGCTAGTGCATCAGCTCGATCATTAAATTCCCTAGGTATGGCAGAGATGCTAAAAGTATCAAAGCTTTCAATTTGATCCTAGACTAGATGTGGTAGTGGTGCAATCTCTCATTTTTGGTTTGATACAGGTTCCTTACCTGACAAACCACTAGTTTAGAATCTCCTTTGGCATGAAGGAGTTTGATGCCTTTGTCTCGAGCAACCTTTAATCCAATCAATTGAGATTCATACTCAGTTGTCTTATTAGTGTTGCTAAACTACAACTTGTATGAAGAAGGAAAAACATCTTCTTGAGGAGATATCAACACAATCTTGCCTCCTGAACTGGTAGAGGAGTAGTTGTCATCAAAATCCAAAATCCATACCTCATCAGACACTAATTTTTCCTTAGATTCTTCTTCATTTGGAGGGGGAGATTCTTCTACACTTGCACTACACTCCACCAATCCTTCTATTGTTCCATTTGAACCAATTTTCAAGTTAACACATTCAAGAATTTCATCAGACACCTCATGGACTTCCTCCATGGATAAAAAGTAATTACCCATGCCTGAAGACTCAAATAGAATTTGAGCTTCAGGTGTTGATGTTTGAGTGACCACGTATTTTTCTTCCTTCTCAAGGAGCAATCTCTACATAATGCCTTTGACTAGGATCCTCATCTCAAATAGGTCCATTCTTAATTCACTACCAACATCCTTGCAGAAATTTTACCCAAGAAGGATGCTGTATGATGTTAGGATGTTGGCCACCAGGACAATCATCTTGATTCTCTTGTCTGGGAATGTTGTAAATGCAAATTAGGCATCCTTGATTTGTCCCAGTAGTGGCACTTATTTTTTCTCCATGGAGAAACATCTCCTAAATGTCTTGGTCAGTGTGAGACCAATGGATTCTGCCACTTTGGTAGGCATGACATTGTCTGATGCACTTGAGTCTATGATGCAATTGTTTAGCTGGTGTCCATTTATCATCAAGAAGACATAAAATGGTTCAGTCCTTTTAGGAGTAGCAAGAGGAGTAATGACAAGGTTATTCCTAGTGGATGTGTTCTTGGGGGGATCATGAGTTACCTTCAAAATTGCTTATCTTAAATGGATGGCTTGGTTCTTTACACATTAAACTAACTTATCTAACTGCTTAGGGTTAGATTGCAAGAATTTAAATTCAAACATTTAAATTTTGGTTTTCTTTATATGGTCAATTATGTCAAATATTTGAAATGAACTAGGAATAGAGGATGGGAGTTCATCCTTTTGGTTTTTGGGAGGAGGAGGACTGGTCTGTGAATTTGAAATAGAAGGTATAGGGATGTTTGATGTACCTACCTTTCTTGCAATCACTAGGTCCTTTGGCTGGAAAGGCATAGTGGTTCCCCACTTAGCAATTTAAATTGATGGTTGAGGTCTCTCCTCTATTTTTTTATTAGCTTGCTGGGCTGACTAGTTCTTAGATTGGGTGAATACAGCATATGTTCCATAAACTATTTTACCTTCAGTTTTGTGTTCATCTTGGTAATTCAAGAATCTAATGTTGGAGTTACCATCTAATTCTTCTTCTCCTTCTATGAAGATATTAGCATCATCTTCTAGGTTCAACTTAGGCTAGAATGAGAAATCTTATTCTGCTTCAAGATATCTGACTACTAAATTAGTTGGAGGTGCTTCAATGGCCAACTTCCCCTAAGGGGGAGGAAGATGATTAAGCTACCATTGATTCCTGGCAGCATGGCCTTGGTATGATTGATTGGGGAATGTCCTCCTTGATATATCTATGTATGAAGGAGTAGATGACATCCCTTACACCATTTGCTTTCTAAGAGATAGCAATTCATTTGCCATCTTTTGCACCATTGGATCAGTGGTGATTGTAGGTGAATATTTAAAAGATGAAGAGAATTTACCTCTGTTAGGATCTTTCCTTATCTTTTCTACCAAGATAATGTCATCTTCTACCTCAATAGCCAAATCCTAAGCAGCAATAAGGTCTATGTGGCTAGGTCATCTTAGCAAAAAACTCACTTCAAGTAGTTGTGAGTTGATGAAGAAGAATTTAAGGTTCTCAGGTGTTGGCTAAGCAATTATAGGAATCTGATTCCTCAGCTTGTCAAACTTGGAAATGAAGTCCCTCATCAGTTCATGAGGTTCATTCTTCATCTATGTGAGCTAGGCCAGTAAGGCATGTGCATCTTTTATAGGCTTGAACCTAGCTTCAAATTTAGTTTTAAGAGTGTCCCAATCAGTCATAGTCTAGTCCTATAGATGGTAGAATCAGTCTGTAGTAACACCTTGCAATGTTTCTACAAATAGCCTGACTATTACGTCCTCATACTCCATGCCTATCACACCACAGGCCATGTTGAAGGCATAAATATGTTCATTAGGATGAACTCTCCCATCACCAAAGAATTTGGGGAAATTCTTCCTTAAACTACATGGAAGCTCATGTAGAGGTGGGGCTAAATTGAGTGGGATAAAAGAGTTACCCCAGGGGCCTTAAACCACCATAATTTGATTATGGAAATGGGGGATAACAAATCTAGGTGGAGTATGTATAGGCAAATCTCTGCTAATAGTAGAAAAAGAAGCTCTGCCTTGTGTTGGTGACCTGGTATGGGTAAGAGGAACACTCTTGGATCATTGAACTTAAAGTTAGGGAGGGAACAAATCAAAATTTCCCTACTACACCAAATCAAAAATAGGGTCAACAACACCTTAGGCTCTCTAGATTCTAATATAGCATGGAGTTACCAAATTATAGGATAAAAATGGGAAATAACTAGCCCTACTTCATCTTGAAGCTTGAGGCTTTAAACTGCGTTCTCTTCCCCAACAGAGTTGCCAAAAAACTATTGGGTGAATATTTTGTCACTAGCTAACTGATGAGAAAAATAGGTCTCTTCAACCATAGCATAGGGAGATTGGTTATCCAAATGTCCAGGTTTACCACATCAAAGGTGGATAAATCTCTCCTCTCATCAAGGGGAGGTTCCTTATAAATATGAGGAGCTATATACTATATATATAAGAAGAAAATAACACTCACAGGTAGGACTACATCATCCATCTCTTTTTTTCAGAGATGATGTTCACAGACAAAGGAGAAATCTTGGTGATAATATTAAAGACACTTCTCTTCTTTCAAAAGTGGTCTTGTAGCAGGGTGCAGGAGTTCTTTCCGGTGGGTAACCAATAGGCAACAAGGGCACAATAACCAGTAGAATGAGGTGTAACACAAAGTCTCCACCTCAACCACCCAAAGATTGAAATATGAAGGATATTGGGGGCACAAAGTCACCCCAATATCCTTTACATAGAGAGAAACTAAAAACACACTAAAGACAATTGTGACAACACAAAGTCTTTCTACAATTGGCTTTAGGACACCTTCCTGATTACTTCCACTAGTTTTGCTTGTTAAATTAAATAAACAAGAATGCTCTTAAGAAATGGACATAAGAACAATTTCCTAAAATAACACAAGATATAACATCACAAATTCTAAAAGTAACTTGTTTTCTGATTCAGATAAAGAAATATGATCAACAATCTAAGCTCAAAGTCTTAGTAATCACCTTTTAATTTAGGCAGAGTTTTGCTTCTATAATGGAAAGATCTTCTTTGCATAAAACAAGAGATTACACTATATAACAGCCAAGAAAGTCTTGGAACTTTGTTCCATGGAATGACCTATGCTACATTTAATGCCTTTAATGCATTTTAGTTCTATCAAGGGGCCATACTTAGAACAGTGCATCGGCCTTAACTGTGGCGTGCCAATTCATCTCATATGTCTCCTCCAAAGTATAGGCTACCTAGACCTTTCCTTCTTATTTTCATAGATGTCTACTTTGCCTTTACTTCATGGAAGAAAAATAGGTTGCATCATTGATTTGGTGTGCTAAGATGACTACTTGGTGAACTATTTCACGTACTAAAAATAACTCTCTCATAGATATTTCAATATCTCCTATAGCCTTCTCTTCTTTCTAGTTACAATTGGAGTTCTTAGGCTATCTTTTTTAGTTGGTCACTTGGTTCATCCTTTAAGTTCTACGCTATATTTGAAAATTAATAGATATTCCATTACCTTAAATTTGACATCCATGAGGACATCAATGGTTGCTGGTTGTTTAAACCATGAACCTTTAAACCTTTGAAAGTTCATTGGTTCAATAGTTCAATGGTTCAAGCGGTCTTTATCAGCTCCTTGGTTCAATCATTTCCTTGCTCTTTGGTTGAACCATCCATTTGAACTGGTCTCTAGAATCTTCCACTTCCTTCCTTTGCTTGGAGCTTTCTTTGAACCTTTAAACCTTTGAGCTATTTTGGTTTAAGGTTCAATGGTTCAATCTCTTTCTCAGAATCCTTTGTTTTTTCTAAGTCTTTTGAAGCCTTGAAATTCCTTCAGCTTAGTGTCTTTAGAACACCTCGAAGGGAAGGTGTCCCTTTGGGTCTTTGAGAAAGGTCCATTTTCTATTCGCTAAGATCCCCACGCAAGGGTACCTACCCTTCAGAGTCCTTTGGGGTCCTTTTTCTTCAATTCCTTTAGACATTTTATCCGAAGGAAATCTTCCCTTGCCTTAGCCACTTTTTTTTTAGCTTTTGATCATTCCTTCGGGAAAATTTTCTAAAGGAATTTCTTCAGACATATTGTTCGAAGGATTTCCTTTGTGAAATTATTCCACAAAAAATCTTTCTGAAGGAATTATTTTGGTTCCTTTAATTGGTAATTTCTTCAGATAAAAAGTCTAAAGGAAACCTTACCCTTTCATCCTTCTCTTTGATCTTTGAGCAAATGTTCCCTACCCTCCACAAGGGCACCTACCTTTTGTTCACTACCATCTGCAAGGGCACTTGCCCTTTAGGATTTGGGGGACTCTTTTGAACTGACCGATTGAACCAACTTTGGTTTAATGGCTCAACGGTTCAATATTTTGTTCTGCTCATTCAATTGACCACTTGAACCAATCTCTTTGAACCAACTATGTTGAACCTTTGAACCTTTTTTGGTTCAATGGTTCAATCTTCCTTATTTTTTCTAAGTCTTTTGAAGCCATTAAACTTTGAATTTTTGGTGAAGCGCTTAACTCTTTAAGCTTGTCAACGTCATTGAACCTTTGAACCCATTGAACCTTTGAACCTTTTGGAAGTGGGGTTTAATGGTTAAATGGTTTAATCATTTATTTGAAGCTTGTTGATGAACATTTTGGTTGAACCTAGGCATTGAACCAAGCTTGAAAATGTCTAAGTGTTGAGAACTTGTTCCTTTGTGAGAGCTCGCCTATTGAAGTCAATGAACCTATTGAACCTGCTAGTCCCTTAACTGAAAAAGCTTAAATAATGAAGAATTTAAATGCTTAGAATAATTTTTAAGAAGGGAAGAGATAATTTTGGCCTGTAGGCCCAAAATAGTTCATATGTTGTTCCAAAAATGAGTGACATATTTTGGGAACAAAAAATATATCATAGTAAACACTTCTTTTCACACACATACCAAACCACTTACACAATCAATTAATCAAACATTGACATAAGGGAATTGAATGTGATTTAATCACCTAGTGATAACCTTCATCTTGACTATCCTACTTGGATTTCACCACCAAAAGGAGAACCAACTTAGTATGTTGACTAAGTATAAACTCTATATATTAGGTATATACTAGCAAAACACCTGACACCCTTATGCTATAGTGTGTGAAGTAAAGGGGTAGGCCCCAATACCAAGCCACATATCAATTCCAATATAGAGATATTTTGAGCCTATACAAACCATAAACCATCTCTAGATTTCCAATTATTAGTAACCTCATTAAATTTTTTCCTTATCACACTCTAAAGTTAATTTATTAAAGAAGTAAAACCTTTTAAGTATGTTTTTTAGTATGTGTGCCTTTTTTGACTAGAATGAGATAATCAAAAAGACTATTGGTGTACTTTTTTATATCATTTCTCAATTTTTATTCATATGATACATGGTTTTTATGTGATAGCAATCATTAAATCAAATTTAATCCCCAATCTCATCCTCATCCATGGAGAACTCCCTAAGTCCTCGTATCTCCCCTGAGTCTATGGGGGAAGGTATTCCCCAATTTTATACTTAGGGAGATCCTAAATTCACCACCATATTAGATATTAATCCAATCACTCTTAACCATTACCTTATAACTCAATCCATCCCTATTACACTTTCTCATTACACATAGATTTTTTGTAATGTTTTTGGTGTGCCCTTAGAGGGGCTTGAAGGTTTACTACAGCTATGGTATCCTCCCTCTAAAATCTTCCCCTAATAAGTTATGATACTTATTTTCACTTAGATTTTCAACCCTTGAGGAGATGTCTCATCTCCCCTCATCTAAGTGGCACAACGAAAACATCTCACTTGCTATGGGTAATCAAATTATGAGATGAATCTCTAGAATGGCTAGTTCTCTTGATGTATTCTTTGAAACACTCTATCACTTATCAAATTTACATGAAAAAGGGTAAGAAGATAAAATTGGAAAGCTAAAATGTGATACAAAAATATTTAATTTCCTCCTATTGAATTAAATTATACTACTTAGATCAAATAAAAGCTTCTTTCACACATAACTCACAACTCAAGATAGATTGTTACATCAATGTTTCATATGCTAGGTTCAAGAGGTATATTTGATATTTAGGATGTATAATGAATGATAAATTAGATAATATAATAAAAATTCACTTTTAAAACACTCATACATTAATAAATAACACTAACAAAGACTTGAAACAATTTCTCTTCTACATACTTGGTGGGCAATTAAAGACAACATGCTATAAAATACCATCTTTTACTAGACAAGATCAATAATATTTGGAACCAAACTCAATTATGAAAAATTTTAGGAAAATTCACTTTTTTATTGAGTTAATATTCATTAACATATAAAATTATCTAAGGTTTCACCATTAACCAATGGAGGCTACTCAAAAAAGCCAAAAAAGTCATTACTTATAGCATTTAGGAGAAGGGTGAGACAAGGGAAGTATAAAGGTCACTTAGACACATGTCAAGATGATAAAATAGGTTACATATGCATGATAAGGAGATTTTAAATGGACCATGAAAGGTTAGGAAGTAAAAGTGTCCAAACAAGGCATGAAACTCTTAAAAAGTGGCATGAAATTCCTTGTATTGGCTTAAAAAAACTGCCTTCATCATTCACACCTTTTTGAACGTCCCAAAACTGAATAGGGGTAAATATAATGATTTTATTGAGAGGGAAGGGTTATATACATGCTTCCCCATGATTTTTTTGTATTCCTAGTCATTTGGAAACTTCTAGAAATGAGTCATCACCATCTATAATCTAAGAAAACTCCTCTTCCACACATCTTGCACACTTGGATTCCAAAAAGGCATAATTTTTCCATTAAAATTCATAAAATGGAGTTGATGACACTTTTATAAACTCTCCATGGCCTTAGAGGCATTAGGCATACCTTAAAAAGACTTCCACTTGAATTTTTCACACTTCTCAATATCATATTCACTATGCCAATTTTTACTGGCTAAGATGAGAGATATGATAGGCACACTTACAAGTTTTTTAAAGGAATTAAATGAACATAAGGAGTTATAATAATTCCATATCATCCTCCCAAAGTTTATTTCATTCCTTGAAGGTACCTAGAACCTACATAATGCATAAAATAGTCAAAGAAATCCATTTTGTACCATGTCTATATAGATAGGTCAACACAAAACTTTATGGGTGGAAGACTTGAAGAGTATTATACATCATCCAATCACTTTAATTTTAATTTTTTCTCATTATAGTAGCTTTACATGCTTATTTTCTCACTTGAGTCCTTATCGAGGGTTTAGTAGGATTTTAGGTTCATTTTGTCCTCAATCTTTGTTCATAAAGTCCTGACATTGTAACTATAAAAACATTCCACAAAAATGATTTCAAGGACCCATATTAACCTCTCCAAACTCCTTTAGTCTCCATACACATCCTTAGATAAGATATGAACATTCAAAACTAGCCTATTGAGCATGTTTCTCCATTTACAAAATTGACTTTTTCATGGTTTTCCTTACACACTATTAGCTAAGACATGTCTAAATTCTTCCCATAAAAATTTTCCAACTATATACAAGACTCACCAAGATCTATAAGTGTATCTGGACCCCTAATTGGCTATAGACTTCTTTAAGGCCTAATAGGCTTAGCATATATCCTGCTAGTTTTGGCTATTTGGAATAATCTCTCATAGATGGGTTGGTGTATCATTATTTTTCATACTTTATTAAATATAATAAATTAATTACACAACTTTACAAGCACTCTTTTTCATTTCTTCCTCTCATTCACCAACTAGGCTTAATTGGAGCTTACTTGGTTGAGTTGTGTAAAAGATTATTTTGGTCATTTTGAGAGGTCTGAGCTTGTGTTAGTGTTTCCTATAACCTATTTACCTCAAATTCACGTCAAAATATTTTATTTAGGTTTCCAAATATTTCCATCAAGTTCCTTACCCTTTTTGGCTTCATTTTCTTATTTTGCCAAAACCTTGATTTTCCTGACTAGATGACCTCTGAGACAAACTAGTGAGATATATCCCTCCATTTAAAGTCAAAGTGAAGGTTCTTATATTATTAATAGGTAATAATTATTAATTTTAAAAAATTTATAAGTTATATTCATCCATTTAGGCACCTAACCAACTCAATTTATCTAAAAAAGGTCTCCAAAAAGGACTATTTTTTGCATTTTTCACTTCCACCTAAGAATGACCCCTCTAGGCTAAGTCCAATGTGATTATGTTTATTAAACATTTTATCCAACTTAAAATAATGATTTATAATCTTATAATTCACCCAAAACCACTCTTCTCCTTTAGATTCTTCATCCTTACCCATTGAGCAACATGGGTCTCTTACTGCAACTGTACGAACTACTACCTTTTGGCTAGTAGGAAGACTAGATGGCCAACTTGAAAGAAGTATTAGAGTTTGTTAAAAAAAATTATTGAAATATCATGAATCACTATAAAAAAATTTAACATTCTTTCTCTTCCTAATTATATTCATCTCTTACCTTCATCAAGACTGAACACTCAGTTGTAGGTGTATATAGAGCCTTAAGAGGTCTATGTAAGCTTGTTTCACATTGATAAGAGCTTATGAAGATAATAGTGGTACGAATTAATTTTTTCATATATCTATTTGATCATTTAAAATCTCCCTTAACCTCTACATGTACTTTGATCTCACCAAACTAAGTTCTTTCTCTTAATTATGATACCCTACCTCTTTGATTCTTGTAGGTGCGTATTTACCTAATTAAGCTTTGGTCATAGTTTGTAAAGGACATATTTGAATCCTTGAGGTCATAAATAATTTTTTTATACCTTAAGTCACCTTGTGTAAGATAAAAAATCATATAGATACCATGCTTAGGTCACTGTTCTCCTACTTAGCTGTAGGTGAACATTTTCCTATGAAGGGGCACCTGTAGGTGTCCATGAAGCTTGAAACACTGAATATTAGCATCATCTTAATTATTTACATGTCCATTAGTAAAAAATTAAAATAATAAGGCCATTAAAACCATGATAATATGTTTTTTCTTCTCTTTAGAATGTCAAAAATATTGTAGATGTTAATGTGTGGCTTTAGTGCTTTGAAAGGCATCTTTAGGATGTCAAACTTCAATCCTCCACTAAATTTCTAACCTCCATATTTGGTATATATCCTCTCCATGATATAGGATATAAGGTTTACCTATCTATATTATCTATAACTCTTTTAAACCTTGTATAATATATTAACAAAATGCCCTTGGATCTCTATTTTCACTTTTTGTGGAAAATCTCCCTAAACTCAGTCATATTATGCTTAAAGGTAGTTTACATCTCATCCTACCCATTTTATACTTCAAAAATTTATTCCTTGAGTTTTATCACATGATAATATTTTAAATGTAACCTTACAATGTTTCAAATTCTCTATATAAGGACCCTCAAAGTTTTATAGTACCACCTGTAGATGGGCATTTGTACATACATAAGCAATAGGTAAACTAGATAGTGAGAATAAAAACATGTTGGTGATCACATAAAACCCCTCAAAAAGTGTTAAAATTTACTCCTATAAATACTAAAACATTGAAACATCTCCCAAATTCTTCACCTTTAAGATGACATCATCAAGAAGACTATTGTAGGTGTGCATTTGTTGTATGTAGGTAGTGAGAATCGAATGGAGAAAAATATGTGGATGTATGGCCTCATGAAAAACTAAAAATAATTTTAAATACTTAAAATTCATGTTTTACATTAATGATATCTTAATACAAGATCAAAAACATTCATTCCAACATGAAAACCTCTTGCAGACATCTGGAACAAAGCAGGTAGGGGTATCTAATGACTGGTTGGTGTGATGAATGAGCTTTAAAACAACCTTGAAATTTAAAAAAACTATATAAATTAACTCTATCCATATCCTAATAAATTTAAAAAAATCATACACCCATATTACAACTCCATGAATAAACTAAATAAGCTCTATACATGCGACTGCCAGTGGGATAAGTGAAGAGTTGACTATGAGGAATAGTAGACTAAAATTTTATTAAATCATAGTATGATGAAACAAAACATGGAAATATGTGATCATATTTACTTGAGACATATTTAAAACCATAATCTATTCACATGAGACCTTTGTAGAAGACTAACATTTTGCAATAAAGAAGAAATTGACTAAAACTTCACAATGGCGACCTTTTCCTACAACATGAGATAACTTGCTTATAAAAAACCATGAAAAATGAAACTAAGAATGGATATAATCTTATAAGAGATCCAAAATCCTCCATATTCAACATCACCAACTAGATTATATGAACCTATCCAAAATAGAGTAAAACTTATAGGGTGTAAGAAACAGTGAGTAAAAAAACATAGTCAAATTGTTAGATATGGTTCATAAATAATGGTTGAAAAATAATTTCATTATTATTATGGAAATAAATCTCTCTGAGTTTAATACCACCTTCTAAAATTTTTTGACCTAAAACCTCTTCAACTATTTGTACCAAGCACAAATGTGCTGACCACTTTGTGTGTCTAAAAAGGCAAAGAAAGAGTAGAATGGTTTTTGCTCAAAAATGTAACTTATAGAGAATTTAAAGCATGGAAATTAACCTAAGGAAGATGAATATATGTTCCATGACCTTATCCCATGTGTCACCTTCCCTTATGGGCTGTACAAGTGCTAAACTCCCCTTTTTTAGTTGATTACTTGATCTATAGTTAGATAACTTGCAAGTTTCAAATGAGATTGACACTCCTGAGAGGGAATATGACTTATTATAATTTTTATAGGAAATAAGAACACTTGGGCACCTTTAAAACCATGCCACTTGAATTTATGACCCCTAAAATCCTTCTAAATGACTCAAAGTGACATATAGATTAAAATGACTAAGACCAAGGCTAATATAGCATTAAATGACATCAAAAGACCTATAACATACCTTGTTACAAATTATTAGACCCATAAAACATCTAAAAACAAATTTTTTACCTATATGAGTCTAATTTTGACCTTGAAGTCAAATTTGGTCAACAAAATGGTGACTCATAGGGGTAGTATGCCTGTTATATTAAAGACCAGTAGCCTTATCAATCCATGGAAAAAGGGAGTAAATTAAGTATTGAATACAAATATAAAGTAATTGCCTAAAACACACACAAAATAACCACAACACACCAAGTAAACATAAAATAAAGCAAGACTCACACATATGCATAAGCGCTTAGGGAAAACAAGAAAAATAGAAACTATGTACAAGGAGAGAGGATAACCTTAGTATAAATGTTTAAGATATATCCCATTCACTAGGATATGAATCTCCTCCCAATCCAACTTTGAGAGTTGGAAAGTAATGTGTTAATTGCATTAAGTGATGACATGAGGGCCACTCCACATAGCATCAAACTTTGTATGTTTTCCAAGATTATCCCTATCTTCATCCCACTTTAGAACAATTTCCCCCTCTTGGAATCTTCTTGGCATGGATTTATTGTCAAAGTATCTCTTTGTTTGATTTAGGTGAGCTCGCATAGTTTGCATAGCTTGATTCCTTGTTTATTCAAACTCCATCAACTCACACAACCTAATCTCCATGCTTTCATTTTCCATCAACTCTAGTTGTTAAGTGAGCTCTAAGGATGGTAACTCAAGTGAAATAGGCATTCTAACTTCTCTACCATAAATAAGTGTATATGGTGAGTTTCCAATGGCTCTTTTGGGGGTGATTTTATCAGCCTAAAGAGCTATCTTCAACTTGGAATGCCAAGTTCTTTGGTTTTCCTCCATTGTCCTCTTGATAATCCTAATTAAATTATTATTAGTGGACTCAGCTAGTCCATTTCCCTGTAGATAATAATTGGATGAAGTAATAAGGTAAATACCATGTTTTAAAGCCCACTCACTTATCTTCATTCCAAGGAAAGTCAATGCATTGTCAAAAATTATTATTGAAGGAACCCCAAATCTTATCATTATTCCTTCATATAAGTCTAAAACTAATCTTTCATTTTCTTCCTTGACATAAATAGCCTCCACCAATATTGTAAATTAATATGTGGTAGTCAACACCAACTTGTGACCAACACTAGAAGGTGGATTGATTAAGCCTATGAAATATAGATCTTATTGCATAAAGGGTTGGTCAACTTGTATTGGATGAAGAGGCAAGGATGAAAGATTTTATTTACCATCAAAATAACACCTTTATACATTTCCTTACCAAATCATGGGTGTCTTTAAACAAACTAGGCCAAAAATAACCATCTCTCATAATCCTAGTAGCTATGGTTATTGGAGCAAAGTGACCACCAACTGGTCCATCATGAAATTTAGAAAATATATTTTCAATTTTATTTGATTTAACACATCTCAATATTACTCTTGAAAATTCCTTCCTAAACAATACTCCATCAACAAGTACATAAATAATAGATTTTAATCTAAAGTACCTTATTTTGGCTCTATCCAGGCCTTATGGACATTCACCAGTTTGAAGAAAAGTAATCATCTCTTATGTAAAAATCCTCATTTATGAATATGTAGCTATCATATGATCATATTGAAGGGCTAAAATAAATTCTTTTTGTTCCTTCAAATTTGAATCAAGGTGATCACATTATCCCTTCCCTTTCACTAGCTTGGTTGTCTTGATTTCTTCATCATACTCCATTACTTTTGTGATCTAACTAGCCCTTTTTCATTAAAAACTTTACTCAAAAGGAAGTATTTGATACTAGGATGAGGTACTAATATATGAATCTTTTTATTAGATAAATCTACCTAAACTTATTTAGACTTATAACAACTGAAAGTACTTTCTTCTCTATATAAGTCTATCTTACCTCATAGCCTTCCAATCCTTGACTAAAGAAGGAAATAGGTTGCTCCAAGTTTTCTTAATTTGACTAAGTGAGCATGGTGGAGATTAATTTTTCATTTAAAAAGGTATAAAAGTTAAAATCCTTTGATAAATCAGGACTTAAAAGAGTTGGAGCTTGAGCAATAGCTAGTTTGATTTCTTCAAAACTCTCCTTCCTTCTCCTTGTCCAAGTAAACACTTCATCTTTCCTTAGTATGGAGGTTAGAGGATTGACTAAATTATAAAAATCAGGAATAAACCTTCTTATGAAATTTATTTTTCCAAAGAAACTTTACAAACCTTTCATATGTTTGGGTAAAGTCAATGCTAAGATTATACTCACCCTTTCAAGATCTATGGATATCTCTTTGTTTGAGACAATGTGTCCCAAAATTTTTCCTTAATGGATAGAAAATACACACTTCCTTGGATTAAGAGAGATTAAAAACTATTTACATCTCTCAAAAATATACCTAAGGTGATTCAAATGATCCTTTGCATCTTTGGAGAAGATTGTGATATCATCAAGATACACCAACACTATATCATTTATTAGACCATAAAAATCCATATCCATTACACATTAAAATGTTTCCCCAGCATTAGACAAAACAAAAATAATTTTAATATAATCATATGTTCCCCATTTAGTATTAAAGGATATCTTGTATTAATATCCTTCTCTCACCAAAATCTGATTATACCTTGAATATCCATCAAGGAGTGAGAACCTTTCACTACCTACCACAACTTGCAAAATCTACTCCATGGAAAGAAGAGGATAATGATCCTTCAAGGAAACTCTATTCAAATCTCTAAAGTCAACATATAACCTGATTTCCCCATTCTTATTCCTTACCGAGACTAAGTTTTCCAACCAAGATTAATGCTTAATAAGAAAGATGATCTTAGACTCAATCAATTTTGTAATCTCCTTTCTCATCAGAAGCTCAATCTTAGGATTGATTGGCCTTTGACTTTGATTGATAGGCTTATCATTCTTATCTATTTCTATGGTATGTTGATCCAAGTTTGGATCAAAGCATTTTAAAGCAATATATTCCCATGCAAAGACATTAGAAAATTCCTTGCATAATTCAATGAAAGCATGTCTTTCTTGTCTAGTATATACCTTCCCAAGAGCAAGCAACTTATATTTGAAGATTTGTACTCTCTCATAGTTTTCTTTCTTATTATACATGATTACCTTTTCCTTCATCAACTAATCATCATCACTGAATATACTCTCAAGTGTGACTAAGCCTTTAGGGAGCTTGTTTGTCTTCAATTATACAATCTACCCTCCATATTGTTGTTGTAGTTTGGATTGATTCTTTGAGGAAAACATAGCTTCCTCTTGTAAAAAAAGAGATATTTTTATTTACTATCAAACACTTTCCAATTAGTGGCATTATCAGGTATAGAGGGCCTTACAATAACTTTGAGATGAGGTTGGTTCTTGTCCTCTCTTATCCCCTTTGGAACATCAAATTAAGCTCTAGTTGCTACCAACCTATTAGCATGTTTGTTATCCTCTCTTTGTATAGATTTAATGTTGAAGGATAGGAAATATTCCACAAGATCCCGCACTCTATTCTTATAGGACTTAAGAAATGAGTTCTTATTCATATTTTGACCTCTCACTTGATTCACAACCAACTTGATATCACCAAAAACTTGTAACTCCTTCACATTTCTCTTCCTATCCCACTCAAGGCCATGAAGGAGGGACTCATATTCTACCACATTACAATTAGAACTAAAATTAAATATAAAAGTAGAGTAATAACTTTCCTTGGATGGAGAAACTAACATTTTTTCCACCACCTAATCTAACATTGCTTATTGATCCATCAAATAATAGATGTCACAAACCATCCATACTCTCATTTAGCTTCATCAAATTTGGCATGAAATATCCTTCTTCATGAAGTCAATACACTCCAAGACCAAATTCCTCTATGAATTTTTTAAGATCATGTTCATAGTTTTCATCCCATTCATCTAAATACAAATTAAAAACTCCTTCAAGAGAAGAAGTTGGGGATTGATCCATGTGAATTTCCTCCTCATCAAGAATATCATAATTTACATTTGAAACTTTAGGAATTTAGGGCTCTAAATGATTTTAATAATAGATTCTAATTCAATCTTCACCTTAGTACCATACTTATTCCCTAACAATCATAAATGACCAATTTGCTGCCAAGTATCCACCTATCTTGGCTATAAACTCTCTTGACAAACAAAGAGTAAAGTATGGGTATAAGTATACAACAACCAAATCATTAGGAATGGAAAATTTAAGACAATCATGTAAAATAAAATTCAAATCCTTGACTACTCCCAAGGTCTTTATGGTGATCCATCCAATTGTAGAACTCCTTTAGCCATTGGTTCATACTTGAGGCCTAGTTTATCCACTATTGACTTGGGCATAACTAAATCACTATCCCCATTATCTATGATGAAATTATGAACTAAAAAATCACCAATGATAAATAAAAATGGGGAGTATTATCATTTTTATTCACTTTTCCATCAATGGGCTGAGTTCCATTCACTAAAACAACATTTTCAGTCCTAGCTCATCCAACTTGTTCACCTAGTCTAAGTAATTCTATTTGGAGGATATATTTTTGTCCTAGTATTTCTAATTAATCCCATAATTAAATATTCATTTGTAACTTCTTCATTTTATTCACAAAATTGACAGAAGGATTTTTCATCTTGAATTTCTCTTTGGGAGCACTAATACCTTGTGGTGTAGCATGTGAAGAAGGGTATGTAGGAGTTGGACTTGCATTCTAAAATTTATAATTTTCATACAAATTAGGAGATAATTTATACCCACATACTATTGGGGGTGATGAAGTAGTAAAAACACATCCTTTATTTTTCCCTTGTGTCTCTTCTACATCCCTCTTCTTAGATCTAGTATTAGAAGACACACTAGCATTCACATTGTTTGAACTTCCCAAATGATTCATGGCACAAAATTACCATATAAATGATTCATAAGAATAAAATCATATTTTTATTTTCCATTTTCCATTACATTTTTCATTGGTACCTTAAAAGTGGGAACTTTAGGTGCTTGACTACCATGTATTGTCATGGCTTGACTAGGCATTTCATTGGCATATACAACTTGGCCTTGATTTTGGTCATAGGAAGGATATCATTTTTGTTATTAAATAATTTTATTTTAGTGGGAATAAGATCTTTATAATATGATGGGGAATTAGGATTGAAACTTTGGTATTGTCTATCTTGAGTTATTTGACCTTGTCCTTGATCATTACCTTGAAAAAAGGCCTATTTGCTTGTCTAAATAGATTATAGGATTGATAATGCCTATAATTTTAAGCTTGTTGTCTTTTGAGAGAAACCAATTCATTAATCTTGACTTTATGAATATAATTTTTAGGAGCAAGGGTAGACCTCTCTTGACTATTAGAGAAAGGAGCCAAGGTAGGTAATGCAATTTGATGAGGAGGCTACAAATCAGGGAACAATGGCATTGATGGTCTAGGAGCAATCTTCCCTACTTGAACAAGACAATTTTAAGCATTAATAGTTATCCCATAGGTAGTAAGTAGAATATTCCCACCCATGGATTGGATCATCATGGATATATCACTATTCAATACTTTTGGGTAATAAAAGAAGGCATAATTTGGAGTAGATCTCATAAGGGTTGGGATCCTATCCCATGTCTTTTCAAATCTAGATTTAAAATATTACATGAACTCTTGAGGTACCCTCTTGATAGTAGCCAATTTATCATATAGTGACAAATAATCACTCTTCTCTTCAAAAATCTTATATAATAGAGTTCCTAGTTCATCCCATGAAGCAATGGAAGCATGAGGTAGAGTTCCATACCAATCTAAAGCATTCCCTTTGAAAGACAATGCCAATAGTTTGATGGATACATTCTCTTGAGTGATATTATAGATGTTTCAAAAGTTTACCATGTTTCTAATGTGTTCATTATGGGTATTAGTACCCTCTTCACTAAAATATGGAACAATTTTAAGGGTTTCTCCATGAATTTGGTCATATTGGTCAAGATTCAAAGGAGATGATCTAGTGAAGGCTACAAAAAGAAGGTTTATATCCATATTAGAATGTGGATTATGTGTATTAGGGGTTGAAATAAGTAGAAACTTGGAATTTTTAAATACCAACTCCCTTGAATAAGGATGAGTATTCTCAAATCTGAATCTTTTGATAGAATATAAAGGCAATTGCACAAAATCAAAAGTTATACCTTTAACAACAAACCTAATGGTCACCGTTGGCATGGAAAATAAAGAATGATTAGCAACCAAAGAGTTTGAAACGTAGTGGAGTTTTTAGGTACTAAATGTATGTGTTTTTTAACTACAAATATGCCAAGACTATCACCAATCTTGGACAATATTCTGGGACTTAGAGTCCTATCAAGCATGCCAAAAACTATTGTCACTTAGATTTGTACCCCTCAAGGAGATGGTTTAGCTCCCCTCATCCCAGTGGAAAAATGGAAACATATCACTTGGTATGGGTAATAAAATTATGATATGAATATCTATAAGGGTTAGTTCCCTTGATGCACTCTTTGAAACACTCTATCACTTATCAACTTTGTATGAAAAGGGGTAAGAATATAAAGAATAGTTAAAGAAAGTCATTCTATACCATGTCCATATAGATATTTTAGAACAAAACTTGATTGCGGGGGGGGGGGGATCCTTAAAGAGTATTATACATCATCTAATCACTTTACTTGTCATTATAGTTCATTATAGTATATTTCCATGCTTATTTTCTCACTTGGGTCCTTATCCAGGGTTTAGTAGGGTTTTAGGTCCATTTTGTCATTAAGATTTGTTCATAAATCCATAGAATTATAAATACCAAAAATTTACACAAAAATTATATCAATGACCCATATTAACCTCTCCAAACTCCTTTGGTCTCTATTCACATCCTTAGAGAAGATATGAGCATTCAAAACTAGCTTATCAAGCTTGTTTTTCCATTTCCTATAGGCTTAATGTGTCTTAAAATATAAAATTAACATTTAAATGGTTTTAACTACATATTATTGGCTTAAAAATGTCTAAATTCATCCCATGAACATTTTTCAACCAGATATAAGACTCACCAAGAGCTATAAGTGTAGTTGGACCCCCAATTAGCTCTAGGCTTCTTCAAGGCTTAATAGGCTAGGCATGCATCCTGCTAGTTTTAGATATTTGGAATAATATATCATGGATAGGATAGTGTCTAATTAATTTTAATAATTAATTAAATCTAATTAATTTTTTACATAACTTTCCAATCACTCCTTTTAATTTATTCTTCTCATTTACCAACTAGGATTAATTGGAGCTTGTTTGGTTGAGCTGTGTGCAAGAGTGTTTTGGTCATTTTGAGAGGTATGACCTTGATTTAGTTATTAATATCACCTATTTACCTTAAATTAACTTAAAAATATATTTATTGAGTTTACATAATCTTTACATCAAGTTCCTTACCCTTTTTGGCTTTATTTGCTTGTTTTGCCAAAACCCTGATTTTCTTGACTAGCTGGCCTATGAGATAAAACAAAGAGATATATCCCTCTATTTAAAGTAAAATTTAAGGCTTTATGAGTTTTAATATGTCATAATTAATATTTTACCAAATTTTTAAGTTATATTCATCCATTTATGCACCTAACTAACTCAATTTTTCTAAAAAGAGTCTCTAAAAAGGATTATTTATGTGTTTTTCACTTCCACCTAAGAATGACCCATCCAGGCTAAGTCAAATGTGATTAGGTTTCTTAAAAATGTTATAAAATTAAATTAATTCTAAATAATATTTAAATTCACCCAAAACCACTCTTTTCCCTTATATTCTTCATCATTACCCATTAAGCAACATGGGTCTCCTAGTGCAACTGGACGAAATGCTACCATTGGGCTAGTAGGAAGAGTAGATGGTCAACTTGAAATAAGTCTTGGAGTTTTTTAAAATAAATTATTTAACTATAATGAATAATTATAATTTTTTTTAACCTTATTTATCTTCTTAATTATATTCATCTCTTACCTTTATCAAGACTGAACACTCAACTCTAGGTGCATATAGGGCCTTAAGAGGTCTATGTAAGCTTGTTTCACATTTCCAAGAGATTATGAATATAATAATTGTAATAATTAAGGTTTTAAGAGGTATTTTTAATCATTTAAACTCTCCCTTAACCTTTAAATTCACTTTGAGCTCACCAAACTAAGTATTTTATCTTAAATATGATACCCTACCTCTTTGATTCATGTAGGTGCATATTTACCTAATTGAGCTTTGGTCATAGTATGTAAAGTCATTATTTGAATAATTTAGGTCAAAAATAAATTTTTAACACTTTAATTCACATTTTATAGTGTAAAACATCACATAGCTACCATTCTTAGGTCACTACCTACCTACCCAGCTATAGGTGAACATTTTCCTATGAAGGGACACCTATAGGTGTCCATGAAGCTTGAAACACTAAATATTAGCACCATCCTAATGATTTACATGTTAATTGGTAAAAAATTTAAATAATAATGACATTACAACTATGATAATATGTTTCTTTTGCTCTTTAGGATGTCAAAAGTCACTCAAAACTCAAATATTGTAGATGTTAATGCAGGGTTTTAGTGTTTTGAAAGGCATCTTTAGGATGTCAAACTTATATATTCCACTAAATTTATAACCTCCATATTTGGCATATATACTCTCCATGATATAAGATACAAGTTTTACCTATCTATATGTTCCATAACTCTTTCCAACTCTATATAAGATATTCACAAAATGCCCTTGGACCTCTATTTTCACTTTTTAGGGAAAATCTCCCTAAACTTAGTCATATTGTGCTTAAAGGTATTTTACATCTCCTCCTACCCATTTTATTATTTTAAAAATTCTACCTTAATTTTTATCACATGATATTATTTTTAATGGAACCTTAACTTGTTTAAAATTCACCGTACAAGGACCCTCAAAGTTATGTAGTACCACCTGTAAGTGGGCATTTGTACATACACATGTAGTAGGCAAACTAGATAATGAGAAAAAAACATGTTTGTGATCACATAAAAACCCTCAAAAAGTGTTATATGGACTCATATAAATCTTAAACTATTTAAACATCTCCCAAATTCTTCACCTTCAACATGATGACATCAAGAAGACTCCTGTAGGTGTGTATTTGTTGTATGAAGGTAGTGAGCATCGAATGGAGAAAAAATGTGGATGGATGGCCTCATGAATAAATCCAAATAATTTTAAATCATTAAAATTCATTTTTTAAATTAATAATATCTTAATACAAGATTTAAAACATTAATTCCAATGCAAAAACCTCTTGTAGACATCTAGAACAGAACAAGTAGGGGTATATAATGACTAGTTAGTGCAATGAATGAGTTGTAAATAACCTTGAACTTTCCCCAAAAATCCAAATGAACTCTATCCATATCCTAATGAATTTAAAAAATTGATACACCCTAATTACAAATCCATGAACAAGCTAAACAAGCTCTATATATGTGACTACAAGTGGGATTGAGTGAAGAGTTGACTATGAGGAATGGTAGATTGAAAGTTGCTCAAAGCATGGTGTGATGAAAAAAAATGGAAAGAGGTGATAATATGTACTTAAGGCCTATGTAAAACCATATTATATTCACATTAAACCTTTGTAGAAGACTAACATTTTGCAATAAGGAAGAAACTGACTAAAACTTCATAATGATGACACCTTTCTACAACATGAGATAACATGCTCATAAAAACACCATGAAATATGAAAATAATCATGGATATGATCTTATAATAGATCAAAAATCCTTTTTATTCAACATCACCAAATTTATTATATGGACTTGTCCAAAATGGATCAAAACCTATAGGGTGTAGGAAACAGTGAGTAGAAAAACATAGTCAACTTGTTAGAGATGGTTCATAAAAAATGGTTGAAAAATACTTGAAATATTATTATGTAAATTAATCTCTCTGATTTTAATACCACCTCCCAAAATAATTTATCTAAAACCTCTTCAACTATCCATACCAAACATAAACTTGTTGACCACTTTCATGTGTCTAGAAAGACAAAGAAAGAGCAGAATGGTCTTAGCTCAAAAATGGAACTTATAAAGCATGAAAATAATGTAAATTAACCTAAATAAGATTAATATATGGTACATTACCTTCTCTCATGTGTCACCTTCCCTTCTGGGTTGTACAAGTGCCAAACTCCCCTTTTTCTGTTGATTACTTGATCTTTAGTTAGATAACTTGAAAGTTTCAGATGAGACTAACATTATTGATAGAAAATTTAACTTATTGTATGTTTTATAGGAAATAAGGACACTTTGGCACCTTGAAAACTATGCCACTTGCATTTATGACCCCTAAAAGCCTTCTACATGACTCAAAGTGACATATAGATTAAAATGTCTAAGACCAAGGTTAATATAGCATTAAATGACATCAAAAGACCCATAACATACCCAATGAAAAAGTATTAGACCCATAAAACATCTAAAAAACCAATTTTTTTACCTATAGGGTTTTAAATTTGACCTTGAAGTCAAATTTGGTCAACAATACTAATACTACATAACCTTTAAACAATCCACCTCTAGTAACATCTAGTGGTCCATTCCAAAATAGTACCCAAGATAAAAATATTACCACACCTCAACCTATGTTTACTCTACCTCCTACCATGACACCTAAAAAAATAGTGATATCAATCCCCACAACTCTTCCACCCATCTAAACTAGTGTAGATTCAAATCCCCAAACTCAAACTTTACAACAAGCTCTTATGAGTCAACCGCCTCAATAGTACATCCCAGTGACTAACCAATATGCATCTCCCATAGAAGCCCTTGGGTGGACTTATATACCTTTAAAATCCCCACAATATGTGGTGGCATCCCAATTGAATATAACCACTTCAGTTGGTTACCCTTTTCCATAACCCTTTTCCACTCCATTTCCTACCTATCAACATCCACAACAAAATGTCTTAGCAGGTATTCCTCAATATAATAATCAACCTAACCTTATGAACATCCTTTTGAATAGTATGGTAAATATGGAATATTTTTCCTCTAGATATAAAAATATTCTCACTTATGAGCTAATTTATAGTGAGCCCATTATTCCAACTATACCTATTAGACCATACCCTTGTAATGGGAAATTCTAAAATTTATGAAATTTCAAAATAAGGAAGATCCTCAACAACACATTCTAGTGTTTATACACACTTATTATCTTATATCCCATGAAGATGCTCTTCTCCTTAGAACCTTTCTCATGTCACTAGATGGACTAGCTTTAGACTCGTATAATTCAATCCCTTAGCATTCCTTATTCTATTTTGGGTATCTAACCCAAATATGTTTAGAGAATTTTTTCATAAACATCACAAGAAAAGTGACCATCATCAACCTCTATACCATTAGATAATTTGATGATGAATTTGTCAATGATTTTGTGGTTAGATGGGGGAGTCTTATAAACTAGCTTATCTTTTCCCTTCCTCAACTATAACTAATTGAATTATTTATGAGATCATGTGCTAATCATATCTCATCAACATTATGTGTTCAATCCTTCAAAAAAATTGATGAGACCTTTTCTATGGCCCATAAAATGAAATTTTAAGATTTAGAAGAAGGGAAGGTAAAGTTATGTAGTAAAAACTTCAAACCTTATCCCTCTAAAGGAACTAAAAATAATAAAACCAAAGGCAATGTTAATATTATGGTCTTAAAATTAGCACCCCCAATAGACAAAAATCCAATACAAACCCTCTAACTCCCAAGAATAATTTCAAAAACCATTAAGATGTTTTCTTCCACAATAGTACACACCCTTATGAGAATCTTACACTTCAGTCTTAGACAAGCTCTTGAAATTGTCTATCATCAAACTTCCTCTAGTGATACCTCTTAATGACTCTCTCCCTAAGCTTAACTGGTTTAAGAAAAATGACTTTTACAACTACCATCATGTAATAGGTCATGACATCAATAGGTGTTACTAACTCAAAGGTCTAATGCAAAACCTTATTGATCAAGGAGAGTTATAGCTAGATAACCCTAATTCTCCCCCTAATTAGTCTATAGACATATTTAGAAATCCATACCCTAACCATGCCTCTACATCTAATTCTATATAGTTTTTGTTTTAAAGTAGGGGTCTTAAGTCATTGGATTTATTAGTCACTTATCTAGATATCTAAGTCAGATCTAGACTTGTTACAACTAAGCACAAACCTAGACTAATCATATAGCACTCAATAGTTGACACTTGACTATGTTGGCATAAATTCACATAAGGTGATATCCATATGCACTCACCCAAATCACAATAGAGAAAGGATCGGGGCATATGTTGGGCTAGTCATGCCATGGCACAACTCTATCTTCCAAGGACTATGGTTATTACAATAATGGTGGTGGTAAGTTAATTAATGCAAGTCATTATAGGAGGGAGTATGATTATCTATTAGGCATAAGAATATATGATGTGGTTATATAGATTCATGGGTGGAAGACTTTGGTTTCCTTAGCTTAGAATTATTTAGGCACCTTAAGGGTTCAATGGAGTACTTAGATGGACTTAAGCTTAGGCTCATGATTTAGCACAAGTATCATCACAAGGCATGGGGTCATTCTTATACTTAGAGCATTTCTATATAGAGTGTTGAAATCATCATAAACTATATAGACACTATGAATGGGTAAGGCCAAAAGCTTATTTTAACTCATTACTCATACTATAAATCTAATCATTACAACTATTGTAAACATTGCATAAACCATTCTCATGCTAAGCCTATAACCATAACCATGTAAACTAGACTAACACTCATTAGATTCAATGTCATTCATCATAAAAAATAGTTCAAATACATAGTATACACCAATAGAAATAGAGCAAGTGCTCATATTAGAGCTACTAAAGTCCCAAAGGCTCACAAGTGAGCTTGGGCACTACAATGGGGAGCCTCAGAGGCATCCATGTAGAACTTAAGCTAAATGGCAGTTTAAGACTTGGGGTTAATATGATAGAGATTTGCTATCTCTATTCTCTCCCCCTTACTAATAGGTTTAAGCTCAACTTTATAGCATTTTAGAGCATCGTAGTGCTAGGTTGAGGGGAGGACACCAGGATTTGATTTGGTGCTTGTTGTAATCATTCTATTGGATCTACTACCCTGATTCTATTATGTCATGATTATTATATGTGCCCAGTTATTGATGATTCTTGAGTTAGTAGGGAGTTGGTTAGTCACTTGCTATATGGTACCATAAGATGAAAAAACACTAATCATAAAAACTGATTGCCTCATGCCCAAGTGTTTACTGAGTTATTATGGATCCTATATTTAGATGGATTTGGGATCCAAAATTACCCCATATAAAAACCCTTAAACTAATATTTCAATGTTTTAGAAGCATAAAACTCTGATGCATTCTCATTTAGCTCTATGTTGAAGTCCTTAAAGCCTCTGATGGTAAGATTGAGTTCTTAAATAGTGCTATCAATCTCCATTGAGGTGGTGCCAAGCATGAGCACATTTGTATTATCCAATTACTTACTAAAATCCTCTATCCTTTATTTTTCCTTTATCACTCCTCTATCTAGGATGACTCCTTGATCACAAGCCTTCATTTATAAAGTATAGAATAATTCTTATAGGCCCTAATCCTGGGTCTTTATTTGGGTGCTCAAAGTATTGACCTATGCCATAATTTGTGTGTTTTTAGCCCTAATATTTGTGTATAATTTCAACATTAGTTCATACTTCTCCTCTTTTTCCTTTTTGAGGCACATTTTTATGATAGACACCTGGTTGGAGAATTTGAAAAAGATGGCATTGGCCACATCTATGCCTTCTTAAAGCTATGCAAAGAGGTCTTCAACCTCTTTGAGCTTCATAGATAGCTATTATTTGATTATAACACAAGGGTCCTCCTCTTCTGGTACCATCCTTGTCTTCAATATTGGGATAATTTTCTCCACTAGTGTGCATACCTTTTTGACCTCTAAATTTTTTGAAGTGTCAACACCATTTAAGAGGGATGGCTTAGCTTCTTCATTGTGCTCCACTAGTTGTTTCAATTTGATTTTCATGGCCTTTACCTCTTCCTCTACTTATAACATGATATTTTTCCACTTTAAATCCCAAACATCATTGATGATGTTCTTCTACACTAATTTAGAGGCCATCAAGATGAATGCATTGGCTGACTTAATTGGGTTCATTATGTAAGGGTTTATTATAAGGGAATCATGCCCTTATTCTTGTTGATCTACACCTAGGATGACCTTTTATAGCTCCTCAAAATGAGGCTCATCCATATAACTATCAAAATCAAAATACAATTGTTGACATGTCCTTGTTGTGGAGATTTCAAGGGACATGTAGTCTAACATGTAATAGTCTTCATCAATCCACCCCTTCTACACATTTTCCCTTAGGTTTGGTTCAGTACCCTCTTCTTTAGTGATGGTGAGTTCCATCTATTATTCCTCTTCATCTATATCACTCTCTTTAGCATCCTTATTTGAGGTTTCTTCACCTTGATCCTATAAGGGTTCTTCAGACTTGTCCCCTTCATCTATTTCTTCTTATTCCTTGGTTCCAACTTTTCCCTCTTCTACCTATTGGGTTTTATCTATGTTCTTTATTTGTTCTTTCATGGTGCTAGTATTTCCTTCCTTATGTCCAGGCACCCCTTCACTACTTGGGCATGCCTAAGGTGTATATTATTTTGCTATGTTGGTAGGGGCACTAAGCACCTCTACTACTTTTGCCCCCATGGCTTTTTTATTTGTGGTAACCCTCATTTTTTCCTTTTATCTCTTGGCCCTTATTTTTATTCACCTTCCTCTTCTTTATTATTACATATATATTTTCCTCCTCAGCCTTTATTTCCTCAACCTTAGCCTTATAAATCTCTTCCTGGGTCAAGTTAACTACCCTCATAGCCTCTCTTTTCTAATATAGAGCTAGTGCCTCATATATATGTTCCTCACTAAGGACCTTTTTTTCCCATTTGATTCTCTTTTCTACCTCAGTCTATAGAGGTTATTTAGTAGGTTCAGTGGGTGAGGTTATTAATGTATTTTTTTCTCCTCCAAGTATGGTAGCCATGACACCTTAGAGAGATTCATGAATTTATATGGCACTAGGCTCTTCTTCTAGTATTTCTTCTTAGACAATGAAATTTTTTGTGTCCACTTCTTCTTCCTCTTCCATATATTCATGTGCCTTCTTCACTTTTACTTCTTTGCACACCTCTTGCACCTCTATCTCTACCAAGGTTATCATGGGAATTACCACTAACCCCTTAGACTTATTCTTTTTCTTCTCCCTTGGCTTGGGTAAATCAATCCCCAACATGAAGGCCATGTGCTTCTTCTTTGGTACACAGGGAGTGGCCTCATCACTGGAAGTGATCTTCAATCATAGGTACTCTTGTATCTCCTCAAGTATCTCCCCCTTCTTCTTTTAGAGAGACTTATTCACTACTACCAATGCCAGATTCCATTCATCACTAACTTATAGGGGGAGTTCATTATCCTTTTTGGGGCATGCACCCTTCTTCCTTAGATTCATCTCATATTATAACATGTGGATGTGCTTAAGTATGGTTTCCTTTTGGAAGGGATTGATGTCAATGTGATCTGAGTCATACTCCTTATCTTTGGTCACTTTCCCTCCTAGGTTCATGTATTAGTACTAAAACCTTCTCTTCTCCAAATCCAACTCCTTCATCAATATGTCCAACTATTGTGCATTAGGGATCCTTCTCAGTGCCTCCCTAAAGTATTTCATAGACAATACATAATGAAGATTGAGCCAACCTAAGTAGTTGTCATATTTTAGCATCAGGAACACTACATAGAAGTGTTTCATAATGGCAAAGGTCACCATTCCAAACATGTTTTGAGGAAGCTCCTTGGGGATGCACCATTCTATCCTAAATGCTTCTATATATTTCACACACCACCCCATCACATGGGTCTTGTAATTTGTAGAGAAGGAAGGGGGCAAGTGAAGTCTTGGTAATTTTTTGATGGGGAGTCTTTATTCTCCAAGAAGACCCAAAGATAATTTTCATTGCCATTAGGCATGCTGATCTCCTCCATGACTATCAAAATCAATATTAAACCCCACCTAAAGGTATCCTACATCATATGACACTCTAGTGTATTCTTTATCATTTCCTCCACAACAAAATTTGTGATGTTAAACTTAACCCCCTATGCCATGTGATAGTTGATGCACAAGTATGCCTTAGTAATGTATATCCATCGATCACTAGGATAAATTTTTTAACTCATGAGGTGTGCCACCACCCTCGTGCTGGGGTGCTTGATATATTTTATAAGGAATATGAATCCTCCTTTGTATTACTCAAGGATTTTTGTGATCCTTTCAACTTTATCATCATCCTCCATCATCTGGTGAATGTCTATGCTAGATTCTAAGAGTCCAATAATTCTACCTATTAGGCATGTTAATATATGCATGTGTCTCCTTGAAAAATATATGCATTCTCTATGGATGCATGAGAGGAGGAACTATACGAGTTCCTCTAACTTCCCAAATCATGAAAACTCATAGAGATGAGTTGCACTAGAGGTCACAATTTTATCTTGGATGAAGACATCATATAATGCCATGCCTAATTATATTTTGGCCCTCATGTCCACCATCTAGTCTTGCATTAGATCTCATGGCTTGAGGTATGGTGGTTATATTCTTTTAATCAGTAGGTGTGCATGAAAGACATCTAATTTTCCCCTACCAAGACCTATGATGTAAAGTGCATCACTTGGTATGACATTTTTACAAATGCCTCCATGTCTAATTTTATAATGCTTACTCCTACAATGGGTTTTGCTTTGACCTTCATAGTAACTATCTCTTTTACCATTTTCACCCTCTTGGCATCCTTTTATAACTGTTGTAGTCTATAACTCATGTATTTCTTCCCCATCCTAAACTGGGTGGTTTCGAAGCATGATTTATTCATACTATCAAAGCCTATAATTTTTTATGGTGCACCTCAAATTCATAAGATCTATGACTATGGCCTTGGCTCTAAAGTTTCAATTACCATTAATGGTGGCCTTGACATCACTCTTATTTTCCACTACCTAGTTCTTGTGCACCCCATGCCTTAAACTCCTCTATGTCAATCTCAAAGATAGTGAAATTCCTCCCTCAATGCAACCTTTCACTTATGGAATTTTTGGGTTATCAAATTCTTACTATGGTAGCATTTTCATGCTTCAACTCTAGTTCACTAGTTTGGCTCTAGTTTTCAGCTCTAAGTTCATGTTAACTTTGATGTTTGTAATGCTAACTAGTTATCCATCTATTACTTCATACCCTTAATTCAGCTACCAAATTAATTATAGGTGATTAATGGCATGGAGATACCTAGATTTCTTAGAAAACACCAAACCCATAAAAAACATAAAAATATACTACCACGTATGCATTTAATGTATATCTTTATGCCTCTACCATCACCTCAATACATTATCCTAATGGTATTTTTGGTAAAGTGATGTGTAGTTCAAATGATCACTTCTCACCTCACTTTGGGTGGATTCTAGCTTGTACTAATGATGTTTTTCCTACACTTTATATTTACTTGGGTGACCTTCACCTTCCTTATGGTAACTTGGGAACAACACCTCACATGTGCACAATTCACCCTCCATGGTCCCATTTCCTCTTCCTACTACACTTTCATTTCAAACATGCTTTTCTATCTTGGTCAATTCCTCTTCACTTTCATCTTTTTCCTTGGCATCTCCTACCCCATACAAATCCCTTGTATTGGCTCTCCAACATGTAACTCTCCAAGTCTCTTATGTGTGTAACATCGTGTGTGCCTTTCTTTAATATTGTACACATGAGCATCTTATGCATATTTATTCATCACTTGGTATTCATATTTTCAAAGTTTGACAAGTTCCATGCACCTAGAGACTTAGGTGTCTAAACTTAAGTTCTTAGGAAGAAACCTCACTCGACTCACCTGACTAGTATTACGCATGGAATCACTAGATCAATCCTCTTATAGGCCTCAAGGTGCCTCACTTTCTAAATCTTATGCATGAAGATCTTATGTGCCTCATGTTTGAATCTATAAAAATTCACATGCCCATAACTTAGGTGTCTGGCCTAAAGAACTTAGAAAGCATCTATGTTTTACTCACCCATCTAGAATTATGCATGAAGGTTCTTGAATACTCTTGTTAGCCAGCCTCAAAGAACTATTTGATTTCTTATTATCACTAAAATAGCCAACTCAAACCATAAGGAACTATTTGGCTTACACCAAACTTTATTCTAGTCATGCAATACAAAAAACTCATGATTGGGAAGTTGGTGTCTGATGGTTTAATCACCATCCTATTGACTATAAGGATTTAATTGATTGCCATTGAAATGCTTAGGGAACATCTCACTTGATAACATGTGCAGCTTACATGTGCCAATATCTAATATGTTTTGGATGACATATGGACCCATTCACCTTATTTATAACTTTCCTAAGTGCTTGAGGTACTTGGAATCATAAAACAAGACTAAATCTCCTCTAGTTAGTACCTTGTGCTTGATATGCTTGTCATGCCAGAGTTTTTATCATGTTTTCTTTATCTATTAGCTCCACCTTGCTTGGGTATGCACCTCATCTAAATGCTCCAAGTACTCTATCCTTACACTTAATGATTCTTGGTCATCCAATTAACCAATGAATGTGATGCATAATGATGGCACCAATAAATCCATTGGTAGAATCACCTCAATGCCAAGCACTAGTTGAAATAGTGTAGCCTTACTCAGGCACTTATAGGTTGTGTAATGTGCCCATAATACTATTAAAACTCAATCATCCCAATATTTATGACCAACATTGCATATATTTTTTAGGCATATCCCTAGGATCTTGATGAATTCCTCAGTTGTGCCATTCACTTGGGGATGATAAGACATTATCTTATGGTATACCACTATGTATTCTATCAATAGGATCTGTACAGTTTCATTAATAAAGTGTGTCTCTCTATCACTAGTCAAGCTGAGTGGGCACCCATAGTGACTTATGATGTTCTCCCATATGAACATTGTGGTTTTGGAAGGTATGAAATTTTTTATTGGCATAGCCTCAATCCACTTGGTGAAATAATTAGTGGTTACTAGGATGTATGTTGCACCTATTTACTTTGCTACAGGAGTGATTGGTCAAAAAAATCAATTACCAATTTATATAATGGTACATGAGAAAGAATGGGGATGAGATGCATCTCATCTTGGTGGTTGGGTTTCCCTGTGTAATGGTATATGTCACATGCCTTGGTTCAATCTTTCACATCCTAAAATAGACTTGGCCATCGTAAGCTTGATTGAAATACCTTGCACATTATTATGTCTCCAATGTAATGGCATCCTACTATCCACTCATGTGCCTCATGTAAAATGGAGTCCCTTTCATATTCCAAGACACATTGGTATAGGACTTTATCTTAGCCTAGTTTGTACAGTTCCCTACTAATGAGATGAAAAGGGGTAGTGTAAACTATGAGCTATTTATTTTCTTTGGTAGTAATTATTTAGGGCATAGATCTATATTTTAGAAAAGTGGCTATCTATAATAAGTACTTGGGAGCATGTTAAACTTTTTATAGTTGTGCATCTAGCATATCATCCTCAATAGGCACTATCGCATCATCAGATTTGATGTAGGATAAATGGTCTAGGCCTGAGTTCTATTTATTAAGCCTGATGACAACTGAGAACTAGAATTCTTGAAATAGAATGATCCATCTATAAATGTACCCATGGATAATAGTTTTATTTATGAGGTACTTAATCTCCTTGTGGTCTATGAAGAATATTAATAGGGTCACCAACAAGTAATGTCTAAATTTTTGTAGGGTGTAGACCATGGTGAGCACCTCATGCTCAGTTATTGTCTAGTTTTTCTTTGCTTGTGTCAACTTTTTACTTATCAATGAGATGGGATGATCCATATTACCTTCACTGGGATGTGCCAAAATGGTGCCAATTTCAAATCCAAAAGCATCAACATGGATGTTAAATGGGGTTATCTAGTCAGGAAATTAGAGAATAGGCATTCTAACCAATTTGAGCTTTAGAGTTTCAAAGGCATATTCTTGCATTGTGCCCCAATAGAACATGCCATACTTGTGAAAGAGATCCAATAGTGGTAATAAAATCTTTGCTTATCTCCTTATGAATTTCCTATAATAGTTTCAATGGCCAAGAAAGGCACGGATGTATTTATGCATTGAATGGGTATGGAGATGAATGATTATTATGATCTTTATGGGATTGATGAGCAAACCATCTTTAGAGATGATGTACCTGAGCAACGTTCTAAAGTGTGTCATGAAGATGAAATTATTTAGGTTCAAGGATATTTTTATTTGTTTTCACCTTTTAAACATTATGTGTAAGTTATCACAATGGTCCTTTATGATCCCATACATCATCCAGTCATCTAGGTATACCTAGAGGAACTTGTGGATGACATCTTTAAATTGTGTGATCATCACTTTAGAGAGCATGGCTGGCACATTCTTGAGTCTAAAGGGCATCACATTATAAGTAAAATAGCCTCACTTAGTTATAAAGGTTATTTTGGGCTTGTCCTCCTCTTCAATTTGGACTTGATGGTATCCATAGAACCCATCAGTGAAGGTGTATATCTCATAACCTGTGATGTCATCTAGGGCTTCATTGGTGAATAGAGTTTTGAAGGGGTCAATGACATAGGTGGAATTCAACATTCTATAATTGATACAAATTTAAATTTTCCCATCCTTATTGATGCTAATCACCATCAAACTTACCCACTTAGACTCTTGCATAGGGTAAATGACCCCTATAGCTAGAATTGCATTGATCTTTATCTAACCTTGGCATAGAGGTTAGGATTCATCTGATAGGGGCTCTTCTTGATTGGTCTTACACCATCAATTATATTTATGCTCATATTCTTAATGGATGGGTGGGTTCCCTTTATATATTGATAATTCCTAGGGAGCAATTTTTAAAATTCTTGTAAACACTAAAAAATTGCACACAATAGTTTTAGATGTCAAAATGCTTCAAGACCCCCTAGGGACCACCTAACCCTTCTAGACCTAATAACCAACCCATTAGACCCTAAGCAAAGTTAGCTCCATAGCTAACTAAAGTCACTAATATACTAACTAACCTTTAACCCAGCTCTTTTAACTCACCTTGACCCCTTTACCTCTAGACCTTTGACCATTGATGGTTAGCATGACCATCGATGGTTAGGATGACCATCGATGATAAGGTCTTCCTCATTCTAACACAAACACAAGTTATGTATAATCTATCATGACACAAAATAATATGGCCACCTTACCTATTGCTAATGAATTCTAAAGCATCAAAATTATTAGCCTAACCTTCTAGCGAACCTTCTATCCTCCATCTCTCTTTGCCTATAAAAGGAGGGGAGTATGAGGTGAATATGGATCCATAATAAATAATGTTCACACATAGTTAATCAATCTTATATCTACTATCTTTTCCTTACATCAAATCAAAAAATGTAATAAATATTTAAACCTCTACCAAAATTGCTCTTGAGGCAAAGTACCATTACTCTGTTAAAATTACTCTAGCAATTAACCATCAACTATTTAGCAAGTAATAGGTATATTTACACTTCATCTTTGTTTGTTGGATTTTTGACCTTCCTACCCTAATTAGACCTTTCTACATCTTAATTTCTAACTCTCAGACCCTTAACCAGACCCCTACTTGATCATTGACCTATTATGTAACTCTTTTTCTAATGACCTTCAAAATCCATAGGAACTGTCGATAGTCACCTCAACCATCGATAATTATCCTCAGCTGACAATGGTTACCCAACCACCGATGATTAGATTAACCAATGATGGTCACCTAACTACTGACAATCACTATGGCAAGAAATAACAAGTTATTTCTAACCCCTTACCCCCAACCAAATCTAACTTTCTATATCTCAGCCTGTTCATAGAGACCTCATCTATTTTTTGAACCTGACCTATCCTACTTTAGCACTAATATTAACATGCTATTACTATATGTAGTTTATTTTCACTATCAATCATCTATTTTTTTTTTTTGTATTTCATTTTAGTTCTTTTTTTTATTTGATGAAATTATTTCATATCTCTTTCAACTTAATTATTATCAAAGAGTGGATTGACATCCTCCTAGCAAGCTGATGATTCTTAGATTTAGCTCACACTACGTAGTCCACCTTACTATATTTATAATAACCCATTTTTCTAGTACTTTCTTACCTATAGGTTATCCTTCCAAGATAAAAAGGAACTCTCCACACTCGTCTAGATCATGCATGCATAACAACTAAGTTCCTCTACCATACCCTTATTACTAGTTTCTTACCTTATTCCTTAATTAAGAAATATAAAAAAAAATCAATAGAAACATTTTGGCACACCTAGTAGGACCTAGTAGCATCTAGGTGCCCTTTTATTCCTTTATTCTATGCTCATACAACAAAATTGAAAATGTATTTTGGGTATAAAATAAACCTTACATACATTGATTTCTTGCATGTTTTTAGTTCATCTATTTATCTTAAAATCAAAGTAATCAATCATAGTTACACACTCTTATTATCACACATTATACCAAAACACATAATTAAGCAACACATCAAAACAATTAACATAAGGCCTAACTAGGATTTCATCACCTAATGGTAAACTTTACCCTTTTTCTATCCTACTTGGAGGTCATTACCAAGAAGACAAACCAAAAATCAGCTCTCAGTTGAGTCTAAAATCTTAAATTTAGAATGTATTAGCTAATCACCCAACACCCTTATTGATGTGGTGTGTGAAGTCAGGGGGTAGACCCCAATATCAAGCCAAGTAGTGACTTTCAATATAGATTTTTGAGAGCTTTTAACACTTGAAACCAACCTCAGACTTCCTTTTTAGTACCTAATCTACAAACCAAACTTATTCTTCACACTTTCTAAGGCATAAGCCAAAAGTTATCTAAAAAGAATCCTAAGTTTTTAAACATGATTTAGTGTATGTTTCGATTTCCTTGAGATCTTTTTTGTTGTGCTTGCTTTGTGTTTGAGTTGTGAGATTTTCATCATTTTTTTATATTCCTCACATGGTCTTTACTAGACAACAATTGAGGAATCAAACCAACCAAGAACCAACTTCCTCTATGGAGTACACTTTGGATGTTGAGGGTTATCCCCATCATTCTCCCCCTCCTACCATGCCTTAGATATTTTTTGAAGGTGATGCATATTTTTCCACCTTCCTTGACAACAACCCTATGGCCCTCCACACTACCTCAACACCTTATCTCACTACACCCCTACTACTTTGGTTCTTCCTATGGATCCACCTTATGGGATGCCACCCCATCTTATGATCATCACTACCTCTACCTAACCTATGATCACATAAACATCTTATTACACCATAATCCCATCTAATACCTCTACCCAAACTCAATCAAACATCCCAACCAATAACTAAACACCCCCTACACTAAATAACACCTCCAAGATAGGGGAAACCTCACCTCTTGTTACTCATACTTCATCCACTATGTGGATATCTTCTACCCCTATTTCCACCATTCCCCTTATCACTGCCAACCCACCAAATTCTACCCCACTTAAAAAATTAGTTCTTTTCATACCTCATACCCTTTCACCTATCAGTACTAGAGTTATCACTCAACCCCAACCAATTAATCCATCCATACCTCCAAATTAACTTATATTAATACCTAAAAATATAGCAATGACATCCTACCAATACATTCCTAATCCACAAGGATACATATCACCTTCTTCCCAACCTTTTGTGTCTATTAACCCTTATGTGGCATCATCCCAACCTTTAATGACCACATACCAATATGTGGCATCTTCTCAACCTTATATCATTTATCCATGTATTGCATCCACCCAACCCCAACAAAACCTACCACACAATTATGGAGCTTCCCAACCTCAAATAGATTTGGTCAAAATGTTAATGGAAAAAATGACCATCCTAAAGTCATCTATTTTTGGGGCTCATAACCTCTTTTATTATGATCAAATATGAAATGAACCTATTCACCCATCCATTCCTATCCAACCTTATCCTCCTCAATGGGAAATACCCAACTTTTCCAAGTTCTAAAGCAAGGAGGACCTCCAACAACACTTAAGATCATTTCACCATTCTTCTTATTTAATTGCATATGATGATGCTCTTCTCCTTCATAATTTTCCCATGTATTTATCTGGACCATCCTTGGATTGGTATATTTCTCTCACCAATCACTCTATCTTTTATTTTTCCCAACTTTCCCAAACTTTTCTAGATCACTTCTTAGTCAATGTATCTAAAAATGTCTCTATCACCAACTTTTACACCATCAGGCAATTTGATGATGAATCAATTATCAATTTCATAGCTCGATGGAGAGGTCTTATTAACCATCTCTCTTTCTATTTACCCCAACCCAAGTTGATTGAACTTTTCTCTTGAGGTTGTGCTAAACATATCTCTCCTACTCTATAGGTTCAAACTTTTAGAACCTTTGATGAGGCTTTCACCATAGCACACAAACTATAAATTAGATCCATTAGAAGGGAAATTAAAAATCAAAAACAAAAATTCTAGCTTCAAATCCAATTACCCTTCTTCATCCAAAACCACAAACTAATCTAATCATCCTAACACCCAACCAAAGGCATCCAAAAACATGGTGGTCCTTAAAACCATTCCACCTCTAGTTGTCAACCAACCCAACTAAACCAATTCCTCTAACTCTTCCAATCAACAAACCCAAAATCAAAATTGAGCTGCCCCAAAATAATATACTCCACTAAGGGAGTCTTATGCTTTAGTTTTGGACAATTTTATCAAACCTAACATCATAGAAATTCCTGCCATTAAACATCCCCAATAATTTGATGCTTCTCACCCTACACCTAGTTGGTAAAATGATAGTGATCTATGTAATTTCTATTGTATCATTGGACATGGTGTTAGTAGGTGTAACACCTATAAAACCATTATCCAAAACTTGATTGATAAGGGATAACTTGTATTTTATAATCCCAATACACCTTCGAATCAGTCCCTTGACATATTTTGGCAACCTTTTCCTAATCATGCCCCTTTTACCAACCATGATAGCAACAAATTAGAATCATCTCACACTCGTGAGGTCCATATGGTCAATGTTATTATAAATGAACCTATCATCGAGGAAACCATTTACTCAATTACCTCTTCCCCCACTCGACTTATTTAAGTGGTAGAGTTACCCTCCATTCCTTTGGACACCTAAACAAAGGAAGTAACCACCTTCATTCCTTCACTTAAGACCATCACACCTTCCTCCCCCATCATGGAGTCACCTAATCTCTTTTTTGAAACCATTCCAAAAGAAGAGATCACCTTATAAAATCCTTCCATGGAAGAAACATCCTCTCAAATCTTGGAAGCTTACATCAAGGATGAGGGTGAATAAACCTCTCCCTTACCTCAACCTTTGGGCATAATCTTTGAAACTAATGATCAAGGAATTAAACTAGTTTACAAAACTTTCTCTAGACTAGTCCAAAGCCTAGAATTATCCTACCAACCCAATCTTGATAGAGCCACATTTTGGCACCATCTTGGGCTCCCCTATCAAAATAAACATGAACCTTAAACCTCACTTACGTCCACCATTAAACCTATCATTACCTCAAACCCTTCATCAAATACTTCTCCCTCCAAACCTGTAGGAGAACCATCCAAACCACATCCATCCAAAATTTTCAAATCACCTAACACCTCTCTAACTAAACCTATCAAGAACCTAAGAATACATCCTACTCCTAGCCTTGTTTACCCATATTTAAAGTTGGACTTAACCCCATCTAGTCCACTAAAGAAAATTTTAACCAAACCAACTATGAATGTGGATCCACCTAAACTCCCACCTCAAAACAAAGCCATACCACCTCCTTCCCACTTACCTTCTATCTTATGACCCCATCCTTCAACCATCCTAGTATCTCATCCTTCTAATAAGATGATGAACCCTCCCACAATTACCCAAACTAAACCTCCTCCTTTCATCCTACGTTTACCTACCCCCATCAAATCATCAAATTCTCCATCATTTTAACTAATTTATCTACTTATAACTTCCCACCTATCTCCAAATCATCTATCCCCAAATCATCCACCTTAAAACCAACCAACACCAAGTAATCCCAACCAAAACCACTTACCAAAATCATTCCACCACCTACAAATTCCATGGTGAAGCCCACTTCTAAAAAGTCTCCCACCCCTAAAATAAAAAACCCATCACCTCTAACACCTTTGATTAAATCTTATTCAACCATTTTACAATTTTTTTTTAAAACCTCTTCCTTAAGACTACCACTTATCAGACCCTTTGACCCTTCAAAACCTAAACCCTCTTGGTTTAATGATATTTTTTTAGTTCATACCATAGGACACCTAGACACGACATGAAGAACTACAAATCTCTCCAAGAACTTATCCATAAATTATGGGATGAGGATGATCTATTATCAGATGAACCTCCCTTAAGCCCATTACCAGCCCAACCACCAAATGAACCCATCCAACATCCACATAATCCCCCACTCTCACCTAAGAGTGGGGAGGAATCGAAGTAACCTTGTAGCCCAACACCTCCCCTAATCCACAATATTAATATGGTTACTTGATCTTAGGACCTATAAAATAATAAGGGAAAGCCCAAAGTTTCCATTCCATGGACACACCCTTCCACCCCTCAACCTTCCAACTGAACCCAAGAACCTTCACCTTCACCAAAACCCAAAATATCCATTTTGGGTGCTTCTCCTTCTAACCCTTTCAAATCTATCCAGTGAGTAGTGTTGAAACAACTCCACCAAACACTGGTGAAGATGACTTAATATGAATTAATAAAAACCTCACCCCCTCACCATCAAACATTTATAGAGAACTTGCAATCTATAGAGGTTCAAACTAAAGATCCTTAACTTCTTGCAGCCTTTGTCGAAGCCCTTCAACTTTCCACTGTTATCACTTTTAAGGATTAAAAAATACCCTCTATTCATCTTGAAGATCTTGATCCTCTCCTCTTCATCACTATATACGTCAATCAAACCCACATCAAATGGGTGATGATTGATGAAGGGGATAGTATTAACATTATCTCCTTTCATGCTTATGACCAACTTGAGTTACCAAAGAATATCATGTCAAAAACTATAGTGGTCCTCTTCTAATACTATGGACACTACCTTGGGGATATTCATCCTCCATATCTACTTGGGACCTCACAAAATTCTTGAACTCTTTTATGTTGTAGAAGGTGATTTCTAATACAATGACTTACTAGGACACCCTTGAATCCATGCCATGAGTTGTGTCCCATCCACCTTGTATCGATGTGTCAAATTAAAATATGAGGGTCAAATCATTATCATACCAACTGACCCTGGTCCCTTTACATCTTGTAACATGATATATGGACCCAATGATGTTCTTCTTCCTCACTCATCCACCTCACCACCAACTAAAAATAAAATTACCTTGCCATCAACCAATAACAACTCCACCCCTATCATCTATGAAGATTTAACTAGTTCATTTATCCCTTCTTATTAGATCCTCATATAAAACCCATTGGAATAAATGTTTTAGCATATCTTATTAGAAGAGTATCATCTTTTAGCCTTGGATGCTTTCCCTACTCCTCAAAAATATGGGAACCTTGAGCACAATCCTACTTATGATCCCAATATCAAAACCATAGTTCCTTTTGAGCCTCCCAACCATCAAACCAATTTAGTCTATGGGTGACTTGATCATCCACTTCTTTCTTCCACCACTACCTCTTCCACTCAACCATTTACCTCTGACTTCTCCTATCTTGACAAACTAACATTCACTAAATTATACCTTAATAGGTGTGCCTAAGAAGGATTCAACCTTGGCCATTATCAATATGTACCCCATGAGTTACCTTTTATCATAACCTAGAAACCTCATGAGCTATTTGACTTTGGGTTCATACCACCTGAAGAACCCACTAATTCACTAAAACCCATTGCCACCATTGTGGAAGACATCCCATCCTCACCAACCCTACCTACTTTAAACTTTGAGTATTTTGAAACCATTCATCCTAGCTTTTTTTTAGTAAATATCATTAGTTTGGGTCCCCTAACCTATCAAAAGGATGGTTAAACTAAAGCCTTTCCTTTAATTCATCCTAAAATGGTAGAAAATGATTCTCCTACCATCAACACCATCCAACATCAGGATGATTCCATTCTCATTTATCTTAGTGTAGGGGATTATTCTATCCATAAATCCATTCCTCTTGAGAACAAAACCATGTTAAATAAATCCACTATTGATGTTAACTTGGGTACTCAAGATAACCCTTGCATTGTAAAGATTGGTCAATACTTAGATACCTTATAACAATAAGATTATCCTTCCTTCCTTCATGATCAAAGAATATCATTTATTGGTATTAGCAAGATATGCCCAAGATTAACCTTTCCATATCCGTCCATAACATTATCATCCATCCCTATGCTAAGCTCATTAGGTAAAATCTTTGCAAGATGCACCCTTGTATTACCTTTCTAGTCAAAGAAGAGCTTCAACATCTCTTGTCCATTGACTATCCATAATGGGTTTCCAATATTGTTCCCATCACCAATCCCATGGGGGAACTTTTCCTCTATATTTACTTTCATGACATCAACCTTGATTTTTCAAAGGATGACTTCCCTTTGTCTAGCATCGACTAACTTATTTATCTTATAGCTGACCATGAGATGTTGTTTCTCATGGATGGTTTCTCAAGATATAATCAAATCTTAATTTCCCTAGAGTACCAACATAAGACTTATTTCATCACCCTTTAGGGAAATTTTTTATATAGGTTCATTCGATTTGGTTTCAATAATGTTGGAACAACCTACCAACATGTGATGACCTAGATTTTCCATTATCCCATCCATAAAATCATAGAGGACTATGTAGATGATCTCATTTGTAAATCAAAATATTGTAAGGATCATCTAGACATTATAGAAATTATCTTTGAGTTCCTAATCCATTTCCATGCCTAACTCAACCCCAAGAAGTGTATTTTTGGGGTCTTATTTAGAAAACTTCTTGGATTTATCATCTCTCTTCAAAGAATCAAAGTAGACCCTACTAAAGTCAGAGTGATCACCAAAGTTTTATGTCTAACCCACTTTAATCAACTCTACAACCTATAAGGGAAGCTCCAATCTATCTATCACTTCATCTCTCAGTTGTCAGATAGATGTAATCCTTTTCACCATCTTTTCAAAGAGTACCTTCTTTCTCTACCCATTTTTACCCCTCCTAAAGAAGACCAACCCTTATAACTTTATATCTCTACCATTGACCATTCCTTAGGGGCAATACTCACTCACCATGATGAACAAAACAAATATCATGTGGTCTACTACATTAGCCACACACTTATAAAGTATGAGACTCGATACACCCATACCCATAAACTTAGTCTTGCCTTATTATTTGTGGTTAAAAAACTTTATCATTACCTCCTCAATCACAAAACCTTCATCATCACCAACACTAACCCACTCAAGGACATGCACTCTAAACCATACCAGAACCAACATATGGCTAAGTAGATCATGTTCCTAGCTAAGTTTGACTTTGAGTTCCTCCAAAAAAATTCAATTAAAGGTCAAGTCATTACCAATAAATTAGCCAAATCTCCTTTTCCAGACAACCATCCACTTCCTCTTATATTTTCAAATGAGTCCATCATGACTCTTTCTCAAGAGCACATCTCCTACCAAATGACTATGTTTTTTTATGGCTCAAAATCCCAGCATGGTGGGGGTACCAAAATTATTCTCATTACCTTTAATGGTGAACCTCTTCCTCTTTATTTCAAACTTAATTTTGAGTGTACCAATAATATCACTAAGTATGAAGCACTAGTCACAGGTATCCAAACTTCTCTAACCTTGGGAGTTAAGATAATCAATGTCTTTGGCAATTCATAACTTGTGGTCAACTAGGTCAATGGATCTTACCAATGTAAGAATGATGTCTTGTAAAAGTATAAATAGCTAGTCGATGTACTCTTAGCATCATTTAATCATTACCTCATCTAGTTTGTTCCCAAATCTACTAACAAATTCATGGATACAATGTCTTCCCTTGCTTCCCAAATCCCATCTCATCCTACCACTTTTAAACTCTTTTTCACAATTCATCACTTTATCACACACTATTATTTTCAATCTAACCTCCCTACCATTTATAGTATGGAATAATTTCCCTCAGACATTTGGTATGAGCATACCTTTGACTACCTCAACCTTAGCATAATTCCTCCCAACTTCTCTTAGAATGCTTGAAGAGCCTTTGTTTAGAGTACCTCTCATTATACCATACTAGGGGGATCCATTAAAAACTTGGTTTTGATAGCCTCCTTCATTATCTACACAATCATGAAACTTCCCATGCTATCAAGGAAATGCATGATAGAATATATGGGGGATATTTTATTGGTCTAGCTATCACTAAACATATCCTTTACCTTGGATACTATTCACCCAACCTCAACCAAGATTGTTGTGATTATGTAAAGAAGTGTGTTAAATGTTGACAAAATGTAAATTTACATCATGCACCAGCTCATGGCCTTTGATTATCCAAGGATTTTTAGACCTTGTCATAATGGGGCCTAGATCTCATTGGGGAAATTAATCTTCATTATTCATAGTGGCACCACTCTATCATCACTACCACTGAGGATTTCACCAAGTAGAGGTTATTCCTCTTATCTCAACCAAAGATAATACGATAGTTGACTTCATCAATCATCATATCATCTATCATTTCAGTATTCCCCATAAGATAATCGATAATGGAAAATATTTCAAAAATAAGAAATTCTAAGGTCTTTGTTATGCATTTAACATCAAGTTAAGCTTTTCTTCACCATACCATCCATAAGTAAAAGGAGAGCCAAAAGCCTCTAACAAAACCATCACCAAGATGTTTTCTAAAGTAGTCAATGCTTTTGGTTAGGATTGACACTTGCACATCCCTTTTTCTTTATAAGCATATCACACTAGCATTCAAACCTTTATAGGTGATACCCCTTTCTCATAGTATTTAGAGCAGAGGTAGTTTTACCTCTCAAAGTTTAGATTCCATCTCTTCACATATCCTTGAAAGTCATTATTTATAAGAGTGACTATCATCAATAATGTCTATCATGACTTGAGATAATTGAAAAATGCCACTTAGCAGTGCTTAACCACCTTCATGTCTATCAAGAGTAAATCAAGTGCACTTACAACAAACGCTTGAAAGAGTGAAAATTCAACATCAAAGATCTCATCCTATAGGAAAATTAACATGTGACCAACATGGATAAAATCAAGTGAGGTAAGTTTTCTTTCAATTGGTTTAGACCCTACATCATAACCCATAAGTATGGATCAGGAGCTTATCATTTTTCTTCTCTTAAAGGAAAACTAGAACTTAAGCCTCTTATTGCTTTACATTTTCATCCTTTCTTTTGTTAAATAGGGATAAAATTCATCTTTTTGTCTAAATTAAGCTCATCCTTTGATTTATGATATTTTCACCTTCCTCATACCCTCACTCATCCTTTTGAGGACAAATCGATTACAAACATAGAACCATGTGATTAACCATCATAATCATAGCCTAATATTAAATATGGGTACCATATATTTACCCATGGCATGGTTCTAATGGATACTTTTCATCCCTAATAGGATGGAATCCCATGGTTATTGTCTCTCAAACACACCCCTTTTGCCTATCATAAACCTCTTGTGCTCTAAGTTTTTCCCTCATAAAGGTAAACCTCTAAGCCTAAATAGACTTTTCCATGTATAACCTAGAATAAAAATAATTTGGGATAGAAAAATATCACTTAGGTCAAATATCTATAGCATGCAGACTACTCCCTAGAAGGACAACTACCCAAAATCTAAAAATTGCTTAAAAAGATAGACTACTCCCTTGAAGGACAACTACCAAATAAACAAACCCCAAAATTGGACCACTCCCTTAAAGGATGGCTAAGTCAAATTTTTAAATGTAATAATTTGAATATTCCCACATTTATTAGCTTCACAAACCTATCAAAATAAAATAACAAAGGACCCTATATCAAAATATAAATAAGTTATCCCAAGAAAGATGTAATCAACTTTCACATATAACATTAGTAGACTTCCCACATCGATCAGTCTACACCTTATATCAGACATGGACTTGTCTATTATGGTTCTTAGGTCACCTATATAAGGGAAAAACTAACCCACATAAGGTCACCTTACCTATCACCCATTTACCCTTCATATCACCTACCACCCATCTCCCTTTTATACCATATACAAAATCAAGGGACTTTGAGTTTAATTGACACAATGTGATCAAGACCCCTTTTTATCAACCAAAGGAAGAATTTAAAAGGCTTAAATTATTTAAGCCAATATAACTTTGATTTTTGTTTTTATTTATCAACAAAGAAGCATCATGCCTTTTTTACCATCCGCTCATAAATTGGTTCATGTATTCATCTAGATGATTGTCTTATGATTCTCATCTAGATTTTTTACCACATCTAGTTTTGTTATCTAATTTAATTTATGTATAACCACATCAATAACCATGATCATAAATATATAATCACAAAACATCATGAACTACATCACATCTATAATCATAAACTATAACCATGTCACATATCCATGATCAGAACCATTTATCGAAAACATCATACCAATTATCAAAACATCATAATCATAAGAACAATAATCATTTACCATAAACATCACAACCATTCATCATAAATAAAATCATCACCATGAAATGAACATAATCATAACCATAAATCATAAACATCATATCCATGAATGAAACAAAATATCATCATAATCACATATAACCACTCACCATAAACATCATCTATAATCATCACATGCCTAAGATAATGAGTCCACATCTCATAAAACATAACATCAAAAAATTTAAACCATGAACCATCATATACCATAGATCACATCTATATACCATCATAAACATTGTATACATCATGTTATCAAATAAATAATACATATAATCATCTACATCTCTCTCTAAAATATACATCTCACTACATCAGCACATAAGTTAGTATCAAAATCATGTACATGTTTATCTATACATATAATATATATACTATGCCCCTAGGGTACCACTACCACTAGCCCCTCCTACAATACCATTTCCATCTGGTGCCTACCCTCTTGAGGTGCCTACATGTCCACTCACTGAAGCAACCCACTGACCTAGAGTCACTACCCCTACACCACCTACTAAGTTGGCTCTATACTCACCCCATCAAGTCTCTTATGGAAATTATGTCAAAACTATTGCCTCATAATATCATAACTCCTAAACTATGGTGATGTACCATGCCATAGGGATACTACCTAGTGATCTTACTAGTGATATAACTATTCCTCCTCTCTATCTCAGGGTGTCCCTATCCTAGGTCACCAATCCAAGTAAAGTCCTAGCCTAATCCCTCTCCCTTATCATAGTCACAACCTAACCCTATAATGTCATAATATGGCCTTAAAATGTAGCCACTTGACCCTATAATACTATGATATGCACTTATGTAGTAGCTAGTACCACTCCCACCTATTTATCAGGGCCACCTCCTTATACCTATATTAGTGGACCCCTACCAACTAAATCCACATCCATGGGCTACCTACCCACCATCATCCCACCCAAAATAATCTACTTTATATAAGGCCTAATACCATACTATGTACCCATCAACAAAACTAACATCATTGATATTTGCTCTGACTAGTAACTCCTCGCAATCAAGAACCACATCCTTTGGTTATGGATCAAGAAGAAAAAAATCAAAATCCTCCTTATAACTTAGGGACACACCTAGGATCCCATATACTAGGCCAAACTACCTATGAACCCTATCAAATGGGATGAGCTTATTCTCACCCTCTCTCCTCCCATAAATCTACCTCTAGTTATGTAATGATAAAATATGTTGAGTTTAGTGGACCCACCTCAAAAATTCCACATATGGCCTCCAGACCACATCTCCAACCGCTAGGGCCTTTAAAACCTCCCTAAATAAATGAATATCCCTTACACCTCCTCTAGCTCCTGTAAGTGCATAGTCACCCATCCAATGCATGAACCCAACCCTAAAGTCCATCTAGTCCTATCCCTCCCATAGCAACCCCATCAACTTGAGGACCCTAATATGCTCATAGGCTTAGTAATGAAGCATAAATACCACACAGATGCCATATCTCTCATGTACTCAAAATATCCATAAATATTTGTATATCTAAACCAACAAAATTGGTGCCCAACTAAAAACTATTTGACTAAGCAACATCTCCACTACCTAGCAGTCGATATGGAAATTTCCCACTACTTGAATCTAGCAATGAAAAACAATAAAATACCATCATCATCATTATCATCACATACCTATCATGTCTATCTCTCTGATATAGAGTTCTATAACTGAAGCCACTAGCATGCCATCTTTAAAAAGTATGATCATCACCATAGAGTAGCTCCATATAATCATCCCTCTCCTCACTCTCAATATGATATATCATCTCCCCTATATGGGTAGCCATGTAATCCTATGCACATCCTCTAGTAGGATGGTCATCTCTCTCATCAGTAATAAAAATGTGTTCATGGCTAGATCTCATCTCTTGATGAGGGCCATGATTATTGTCACATCTCATGGCACATGCCAGAAGTGCTTTATCATGCTGAGGCTGACCTCATCCATATGTGTTTATTCATCCTCAGTAATCCCCTAATAGATATACTCAAATATTAGAGGGACCCAATCTTGAATTTAGATCAGATCTCATGCATTAAAAAATCATTAAAAAACACACTTAGCTTTCTATTCTCTTCTCTACCCATGAAAATTCACCTTTTTATACTCACCCACCTAATTAATCCTACCTATTTGACTCATCCATATAACATTAACCCCTTATTAAAACCCTACCTTCCCACCAACACTACCCTTAGCCTTCTAAAAATATTTTAAACTAACCTCTTGCCTTAACCTTTTCATCAAAATCATCCAACCTTAACCCATTACCTTCAAAATTTTATACAAATAGCCTAATACATTCATTGACTATCGATGGTCACTACAATCACTGATGGTCAGCTCACCATTGGGCCCCAAGTCCTCGACCATCAATGGTTGATTATGACCACTGATGATTGGGTAGGACCATCAACGGTCACTAAATGTGATTATTGATGATAAAATATCTAACCCTACCTAACTAAATCACCTTTTTCTCACATTTAATTACCCTAATCCTTTCCCCTACCCTACCCTCAGCTTGTATATACTTCTAATTTCCATTTGTACTTGATAATATTTATAAAATCACAACATAACCTAAAAACTAGGGAAAAACCTAAAACCCTCCCCTAATCACAAATAAATAAACCAAATTAAAAAAAATCTACCATTAAAAATACCAAATCAATCTAACCTATCAACTTCAAAGTAGTACCTACGTCATTCATTGACCATTATCAAGGAAGAATCCTAGCTCCTACCACTTGACCATGTCCTCATCTACCTTGCATCCTCTAATCTACCTCACCAGTAATTAGCCAATCACCTAATCACCTAGTCAATAATCAACCTCATCTCATCAAGATCTCTTACATATAATGCCAAAAACTTATGAGTATATAAGAGTCAAAAAACCAAAAGAGCTAAAGTGAAATGACTTATCATTTTTACTTTTTATTTTCCATGGTTTTAGGGTTTCCCCCTGACTGTCGATGGTCAGGTTGATCGTTGATGATCAAGCTTGGGACCTCTAACTATCAATGATCAAGTAACCCACTTTTTAACATTTTTGGCACCAACACCTTGGTGCCCCCTTTTAGAGAGCACCATTCTCCACCAAACCACAAAACCAACCATGAACCATTGGATAATACCCTTTGTCAACCAATTGACCACATCCACCTCAATGTTGGCTATTTTAACTTAAACTATCACATATTTTGTGATGACCTTGATTTGGTCCTTTTAACTACACTAACCAACCTTGTCATGTTGAACATTTGAATTTTCACCACCTAGTACACATAACCAGACCATTTTTATTTTTTATGGGAGCACTTCCTACCTCAAATACCTATGATAACACTAAACCTATCTATGAGACTTACATTTATAAATGTTTCCAACTATCATGCTTAAATGTGATTATGTGATCCACTTGTCCTTTGTCCTTCTAGAACTAACCTTATTTTTACCAACTATGGCAACTTAGTTTATGTGAGATCTTGGCCCCCATACTTAGTCACATTTTGTGTGCATGCTTGCATTTCAAATACCCAACCCCTTTTTGTCACCAACCTCATGCCTCACCATAAACCACTTATAAAAATCTAAATTAATTTCAGTTTTCACATCATCAATTCTTGGTTTGAGGGGGAACACCTCCTCCCATACTTGAGATAACCAATCATTTGTTTTTTGTTTTACATCTTATTGATTTAAAGCTACATAAAAAAAAGGTCAAAATATAGACACTAAAAAACTACACACAATGGTTCTAAATGTTGAAATGCTTTAATACCCCCTAAGGACCACCTAACCCTTCTAAATCCACTAACCAACCCATCAGACCATGAGTCAAGTTAGCTACTTAGTTAGCCAAACTCACTAAAATACTAATTGACCTTTAACCCAACTCTATTAACTCACATTGACCCCTTTACCTTTAGACCCTCAACTATTGATGGTCATCATGACTACTAATAATTAGGTTGATCATTAATGTTCAAGTCTTCTTCATTCTAACATAAACATCATTTGTGTACAAGATATCATGACATAATTTAATATGGATACCTTACCCATTACTAATGAATTTTGAAGTGTCAAAATTGGTAGCCTAACTTCTAGGGAACCTTCTATCATCCATCTCTCTTTGCCTATAAAATAATTGGAGTAGGAAGTGAATATGGATCCATAATCAAGTATTGTAGCACATAGGTAATCAAGCTTCTATCTAGTAGTGCTTCCTTATAATAAATCAACACTTACAATAGAGATCCAAACCTCTACCAAAATTGTTTTTGAGGCAAAGTACCATTACTCTACCAAAATTTATCTAGTAATTAGCCATCAAATATTTATCAAACAATAGGTATATGTTTCTCTTAATTTTAGTTCATTTCTTAGTTAAATAAGAAGGTAAGAAACTAGTAATAAGGGTGTGGTAGAAGAACCTAGTTATTGTATGCACATGATCTAAATGAGTGTGGAGAGCTCCTTTTTGTCTTGAAAGGATGACCTATAGATAAGAAATCACTAACAAAAGGGGTTTTTATAAAGATGGTAAGGTGGACTACCTAGCACGAGCTAGATCCAAGAAGCATGAGTTTGCTAAGAGGCTGTCAATCCACTCTTTGATAATAATTAAGTTGAAAGAGATAAAAGGAAGTATTTGCATTAAATAATAGAAATAAATGAAATGAAATACAAGAATAAATAGATGTTTGCTAATGAAAATAAACTAAATATAGCAATATTGGGTCAATACTAATACTAAAATAGATCAAGTTAGGTTCAAAAAAATTAGGTATGGGTCCGTGAATAGGCAAGGACATAGAAAGTTGGGTTTAGTTAGGGGTAAGGTGTTAGAAATAACATGTTCTTATTTCTAACCACAATGACTATCACTAGTTAGGGTGATCATCGGTGATTATGTTGATCATCAATAGTTAGGCAACCATCGATAGTTAAAGGTGATCGTAGATGGTTATGCTAACCATCGATGGTTACCTATGGATTCTAAAGTTACTTAAAAAGGAGTTACATAATGGGTTAATGAATAGGTAAGGTTTTGTAAGGTTCTAGTTAGGGATAGGGAAGTTAGAAGATAGGTCAAGGAGGTATAATTCAAGCTTGGAAGTTAAAAACTATATAAATAAAGCTAAAATACAAACTATACCTATTTCTTGTTAAATGGATGATGGCTAATTGTTGGAGAAATTTTGGTAGAGTAATAGTACTTTGCCTTAAAAGCAATTTTATCAGAGGTTTGGATCTCTATTTTAGTTGCTAAATTACTAGAAGGAAGACTAGTTAGGAATCTTGAATACCTATATGTCAAAATTCTTATGATGATTATATTTTCTCACCTCCTACTCCCTTCTTTTTATAGGCAAAGAGAAATGGAGGATAGAAGTTTCCCTAGAAGTTTGGCTTGCTAATTTTGATGCTTCATAGTTTATTAGCATTGGGTAAGGAAGACATATTAAATTGTGTCATGATAGCTTGTATACATCTGGTGTTTATGTTAGAATAAGGAAGACTTAACCATTTATGGTCAACCTAACCATCAATAGTCACACTGACCATCAATGGTCGAGGGTCTAGAGGTAAAGGGGTTAAGGTGAGTTAAAAGGGTTAGGTTAAGGGTCAATTAGTAGGTTAGTGAGTTTAATTAGCTAAGTATCTAACTTAATTCAAGGTTTGATCGGTTGGTCAGTGTGTCAAGAAGGGTTAGGTGGTTCTTAGAGGGTCTTAAAGTATTTTGACATCTAAAACTATTGTGTGTGGTTTTCTAATGTCTACATTTTACCCCTTTTTCTTATGCAGTTTATGTTAGCAAGCTATAAAATTAAAAAAAATTATAGGTTGAAGGTTGGTTGCCCCAAGTATGGGAAGTGGTATTCTCCTTAAAACCAAGATTCGATGAAGTGAAACCAAAATCAAGTTAGGGTTTGATAAGTAGTTTATGATGAGTCATGAGGTTGGTGAGAAGGAAGGTTGGGAAGTTGAAGCACAAAAATTTACAAAAAAAGTAACTAAGTGTGATATCTAAGATCATACAAATACTAAGGTTGCCATAGTTATTAAAAATAAGGTCAGTTATAGAAGGATTGGTGATGGGCTAATCAAGCCACAATGTTAGGCATAGATGATCAGGTCATCCATATCAAGTCTCCTAAATAGGGTTAGTGTTTTCATAGGTATTTGAGGTAGGAAGTACTCTTTTGAAAAACACAAATGGTCTAGTGTGCACTAGGTGATGCCAATTTAAATGTTCAATATCAAAAGGTTGGTCAGTATGATTAAAAGAACCAAGTCAAGGTCATCATAAAATTTTCTATAGTTTAAACCAAAATGGCTAATCATCGAGGTGGACATGGTTGGATGGTTGGTTGGAGAGGGTGCTCTCTAAAGGTTCATGGTTATTTTGTATAGAGTACATGTTCTTTGAAGGTTTGTTATGGTTTAGTGGAGAAGGATAATCTCCAAAAGAATGTGGTATTAGGGTGTTGATGCCTTAAAATTTTAAAATGTGACTTTCTTGACCATCGATGATCAGGGGTCCCAAACTCAACCATTGATGGTCACCCTAATCATGGATGGTTAGGGGGAAACCCTAAAACCATAGAATATAAAAAGTGAAAATGATAATTCTTTTTAATTCTTTTTAATTTTTTATTTTGACTCTTATGACTTCCATGTTATTGGTAATTTGGCATGTTTTGGGTAACAATATTGATGAGGTAGGGTTGACTACTGACTAGGTAGTTGTTAATTGGTGGGAAGCATGTGTTTATTTGATCAACATGGGACCAAGGATGTAGGGTAGATGAGGACATGGCCGAGTAGTAGGATGTAGAATTCATCCTTGAAAATGATTGGGGAATGAGGTAGGTGGTGTTTTAAATTATTATATTAGTTGATTTTGGTTGTGTGTTAGTTAGATTTGGTTATTTTGAATATGTTTTTGTTAGTGTTTTGGGGGGTTTTCCCTAATTCTAGGTTTTGGATGTGATTGGTATAATTAGTAGGTGAAAATCAAAATTAAGGGAGTAGTTGGGTTGGGAGTAGGGTAAAGGGAAGGTAGAGGTTGTTTATTTATTGAATTTTGCTATTTTGGGTGGGTTTAGGAAGGTAGGTTTAGGTGTTTTATCATTTATGGTCACACATAGTGACCATCAAAAATCATACCTGATCATCAATAATCAGACTTGACCATCAACAGTCAACTACCCAAGCCAAATGGTCACTTGACCATCAATAGTCATAGTGATCATAAGCGGTTTGGTGAATGGTGAAGGTGTTTAATAAAAGTTTGTAGGAAAATGGGTTAGGTTTTTAAAAAAAAATAGTGTTGAAAATGCTAAGGGTTGGTTGGGATAGGGTATATTCCAAGTAGGAGTGGTGATTTGAAGTGTTTGTGGGTTAGGGTAGGTGTTTTAAGATAAAATAGTTAAGGCTAGAGGAAAGTTGAAAATGTTGTAGCATTATAAGGGTATCATTAGAATAGGTTGATTTAGGTGGGTTTAGGTTGATAAAAAGGTTGATTTAGGTATAATGAAGTGAAATAACATGAGTAATGGTAATAGAAAACTAAGTGTGCATGTTAACTTTAAATTTTGTAGGCACAAGATTAAATCCAGATGAGGGATCAAGTTCTTCAGATCTTTGTAGAGATCCATAGAGGGATGACTAAGGATGATTGAATGCACATGGAGGAGGTCAACCTTAGATTTATGATATACTATCAGTACATGTCATGAGATATGATGATGATCATGGACCTCATTGAGACATGGGATCCATCCATGAACACCTTCCTCTTGCTAATAAGAGAGATGACCATCCTACTAGAGGATGTTCATAGGATCACATGACTACCCATTTGGGGGGAGATGATATACCATATTGAGAGTGAGGAGAGGGATGGTGATGTAGGAGCATCTACAATAGCACCATGGAGGACTAGTTGCAAATGCAAATGAAATTCTAGTGTGAAAATTCAAATTCTGGTTTTCCCTCCAAATTGTGAGATTTCAAAATTTCACCTTGAAAGTAAAATGTAATTATAAAAAGTGAAAAGTGAAAAGGTGAAAAATGATGGTTAGGATTTTGAGTAAATTAGGGGGAAATGGTTGAAACTATTTTCAACCTTAGTATATTTTTAAAACCTACAACCAGTATTTTGTTTTGCCTTAAGCCCAATTTGGGCGTAGAAGTTAGAAGGCAGATTCTTGAAAGAGAGAAAAAGAGAGAATCCATTAAGGAGAGAGGATGAGAGGGGCATAGAAGAGAAGAATGGCAGAGAGGAAAAGTCCTCTCATTCAAGGGAAATAAGAAAGAATGAAGAATAGAAAAGAGAATTAGTGAGGGAGGACCTCACTCAAGAGATGATAAGGTTAAAGAGGAGCAAATTTGATTAAAGACAAGAGAATGTGTGAAGGAGAAAGGAAGGATTTGAAAGCCATGAGACATTGATATTGACTTGTAATTCTTCTAGTTGATCAAGAAAGAATTAATGTTTTGTTTCATGTTATGGTTTCTTTATTGCAATTCTGGTGACAGACCTGTGAATGTGTGTATGTGAATGTGTGTGATGATTTTCTATAAGAACATTGTAAAATACTGATTATTTTGTATATTGGGAAAAATATAAAAGTTTTATTATGTGATCAAGAGGTTTTAAGGAGTTTGGAATGTTATAAAAAGCCTAAACAGGCCTAAACAGGATATTCAGGAATTCAAAACTACAGCCCACTGTCTTAAGTAAATCCACGTGAAATTCTTTACATAAAGCTTGTAATGACATGTATATAAGTCTATAAGGCAAGTAGAAACCTAAATGAAGAATAAAAAGGCATTAAAAACCCCTTTAATGTCTAAAAACTCCACAGTTGGAATTCAGGCTTGTAGGTGATAGTATACAGGCAATGTTAAGGAAATTACATGTTTTGTATAGTAAATGGATAGATCAAGCCTTCTTTGATATGAGTATGGGAAATGGGGAAGTTATTTAAGATATTGACACGTTTTTATAGCATTTATAAGTCCATTGATCATTGAAATAGATAAGAAAATCAAGAACCCTGTTGCCTGTCATACAAATACAGTCAAAAGACACTGAGTATTAAGCATTCGAAGATATAGGAGGTTGTTATGAACTAGGTGGTGATTGGAGAAGGTGTAGGGTATTAAAACAAACCCTATAAAAGTGATTGAAACCCTTGAAACAAGCGAAAACACTCCCATCTAGAAATAATATGTTCTCGGCCTGTGACAGTCAATGGAAAATCTTGAATTAGGATCAAACCCTGAAAATGAGTTTTAATGCTTGAAAACTCTTGAAACTTTGTAATCTGAACCTTGAAGATGTTAGAAAACTATTTGAAGTGATTTAAAGGTGTCACAATATGGATAAGTATGGAAAATAACAATTGCCAAGTGGATCCTAGGTGCATGTGAGAGGAAGAGCATAGGCCAATATAGGAAAAGTGGATTTCTCTAAAGAAGTACACTAAAAAATGATTGATTCACCTGTAAGAAGATAATGGGTATCTGTAATGATTCTTGGTTTGACTATAAAGTCTAAATTTTACTCTGGACAAGGCATTTTGCACACAAGGAGGGCTAATTAGAATAGGGCTTAAAGAAGGAAGTACAATTCCGTACAAAGTAACCACATGATATTTTCCAGTATGTTATAGAAGGGCTTAATGGGTATCCATAAATGGTTTTACTTTCATGATTGAGCTAACCTAAAATTATTTATGGCTAATAAATATGGAAAATAGGGCTACAAGGAATGAATGATCTAGATAGGTCTGTACAAGTTTGTTGATGGTTACAGAGCTGTGTAAGGATAGTTTCATCATTTGGTATCAGAGCATACAACCCTGCATTAGATGGGCATATGGAGTTTATATATGGTAAAGATCAAGCCTTTTTTAGTTGGCATACTAATAGCTTTTGTTATAAGCCATTATACCAGAGGGCTCAAGATGATAGACGTTTGATGATGATAATGATGATGGCAATCTCCTATTTTGCATTGCTAGATTTGAACAATGGGAAGTTTCCTTATCTTCTACTAGGAGTGTTGGTGGAGATGTTACTTGGTAAGATAGTGTTTGGGTGGGCACCATTTTTGTTAGTTTAGATATACAAGGAGTTGTGGGGATTCCAAGCTCACCAATGATATGGGAGTAGCATGGGGTTTATGCTATATTATTGGGCCTAAAAGCATATTAGGGTTCTAAGATTGACGGGTCTACCATGGGAGGGCTATGCCCAGATGGAATTCATAGTAGGTTTCATGTATTGGATGGGTGATTATGCACTTATAGGAGCTAGAGGAGGTGTGAGGGATATTAACTAGCTCAAGGATACACTAGATGGCTTAGTTATGGGAGATGTGGTTTGGAGGCCATATGTCAACTTTCCTAGGTGGGATTACTACACTTGGCATACATTATTACTATAGTGCTAGAAATGGATATATCAGAGGAGAGGGTAAAATTGTTTTCATCCCATTTGATAGAGTTTAGAGGTAGTTCAACCTAGTAAAGGGGATTCTATGTCCATTCCCAAGGTGCAGGAGGGATGATGCTAAATTTTTGCTTCCTGAGCCATAGTCAGAGGAGGTTGTCTTAGATCATGAGGAGTTACCTATTAGAGTATGGGTTGATGATGTTGGTTTTATTGATGGCTATATGACATGGTACCAAGCCCTCTATGTAGTGGCCAATTTTTGGTGGGATAATAGGGCCTAGTACATCATGGATGTGAATCTAGCTAGTGGGGCTCCATAAGTATAGGTACAAGGAGGTGGCCTTGATGGATAGGTAAGAGCAGCATTGGCTATTGCATAAGAATAAATGATAGTGTTATAGGGGTAGGTGTCCACATTCTAGGGCTAAATTATGATATTATAGGGTCAGGTTGCCACCATGATAGGTGAGAGGGATCAGGCTAGGACCTCACTAGGATTGGTGACCCAAGAGAGGGACACCTTAATATAAAAGGGAGAAGTAGTCGCAACACCAACAAAACCACTAGTACTTGACCATAGTGGATGATTTGAGGTATTATGAGGCCATAGTTTTGACACAATGTCCTAACTAGCCTTGATGGGGTGAGTATAGATCCAATTTAATAGGTGGTGTAGCTATGATGACTCCAGGTCAATGGGCCACTTTAGTAGTTGGATAGGTAGGCATCCCAAGAGGATAATCACTAGATGGTAGTGGTAGTGAAAGTAGGTCCAGTGGTATTGGTACCCTAGGGGCATGATATATGATATGATATGATGTATAGATATAGATGTACATGATTTTGATATTGACCTACATGTTGATGTAGTGAGATGTACATGTTTTAAGATATATATATATATATATATATATATATATACATGTGTGTGTGTGTATATATATAGACACACACACACACACACACACACATGTATGTATGTAAATGTATATATATGTATATGTATATATATATATATATATATATATGTAAATGTATATATATGTATGTGTGTGTATATATATATATATATGTATATGTATATGTATAAATATATATATATATATATATATATATATGTATATGTGTATATATATGTATGTATGTATATATATATATATATGTATATATATATATGTATATATATGTATGTATATATATATATATATATATATATATATATATATATATATATACCACAAACTCAAAAATAAAAAAGGGAGTAAAAAATTCAACATTAAAGTCACGCCAAAACTAGTGGGTAGGTCACTTAGAATGGTCACAATAAATCTATAAATGGATAAAGAGATTACAAAGGGTTTTTAGAAAACCCTTAAAATACATCAGGATAAGAAATGAAAATCCTATCTTAGAATGTCAAGGGTTTGAAAAACCTATAGAGGACACCTTATAATCTTATCAAAAGAGTCGAAGCTACTATCCTTATTATATAGGAAACCAAAATGTCTGAAACTATTCTAAAATCTTATGCTATAAAAATTTGGAGAAATTTCCATGTTTTAGCTTTGGACTCTAAAGGAAACTCTAGGGGCTTGGAAGTTTTTTGGAATATGAATTACCTTGAAGGAAACCTCTTATGGAAGATAAATAGCTAATTTTCCATCATATTTAAGGACTTAGATATCAATGACAAATGGATCCTCTCTAGTGTCTATGCCCCAAATGTTAAATTAGCTAGAAAAATTTTATGGGAAAGCTTATTATCCTTCTTCAGGAACTAAATTGGTTGGAATTGTATTTTTACTAGGGATTTAAATACCCCACTTACTCCCAAGGATAAAAAAGTGGGAATATAGACTTCAAATAAAGCATGTTGGATATTATGACTTTATTGCTAATGTAGGTCTAGTTGATGTGGATCTAAATAGTAACTCTTTCACATGGTCCAAAAAATGAATGGGTGAAAAATAGATCTATTTTTGGCTTGACATATTTTTTATTTCCTTAAATTAGGATATCCACTTATCCAACAAGCTCTCCTTCCTTCCCAGAATTAGGTCAGATCATAACCCTTTTATTATTGAAGGAGGTAAAATATAAAAACCCAAATACTGTCCCTTTAGATTCAAAATCATGTGTCTCTATCATCATAATGTTGTTTAATCCTTAATGTAATGGTGGAAATAACCATTCTTAAACTTAGGCATGTTCATTCTAAATTAAAAAAACTTAGCTTCCTCAAAATGAAGCTAAAAATTTGGAATAAAGAAGTATTCGATGACATCTCTCTACAACAAAGGGCATTATATGTTGAATTATATGTAATTAAATACCTTTGTGATAAGGATAGAAGCATCTAATAGATTAATTTTAAGGAAAAATTAATTCTATGCCAATTCCATAACTTTGAAGCAAGGGAAGAAGCTTATTGGAGATAAAAGTGTAGGTGCACCTAGCTGAAAGAGGGTAATAGGAATACCAATTTTTTTCATCATTCAACCAAAATAAATAGAAATATTAATAAAATATCTTAATTTTAAATGTAAATTGGGTCTATTAGTAGAGATGATGAGGAGATCTCATGTCATACAATTAATTTTTTTAAAAACCTCCTCATAGAATAAGGTCACCTAGATGAACATATTTTGGCTAGAATGATGAATAACTTTAAAAAATTAATCTTTAAGTTAGACAATGCCTCCCTCTTAAAATTCCCTTCTAAAGAAGAGATAAAAATCATGGTCTTCATGATGGAAGGCTTCAAATCCCTAGAACCTGATGACTTCCCCCCATTTTTCTTTTAGAAATTATAGGATATAGTTCATACTAAGGTTGAGAAATCTACTAGAGAATTCTTCCAATCTAAAACCATCCTTAGAGAGAAATAAATAACACTTTTTTAGTAATTATCACTAGAACATGGCACAATCAATGTCCAAGACTTTCATCCTATCAACATTTTTAATACCACATACAAATAATGCTCTTCAATCTTGGTAAAGTGAATGCAACATCTTTTTTAAAAAGTCATTAGGGAGCAACAAGGTATTATAATGGCTTGTAGATAAATAAAATATAGTATCATCTTGGTTCATGAATCCTATATACTCCATGTCTAAGTCCTCAAGGCAGGGAATGTTCCTTAAGTTGGACATGACAAAAGCTTACAATCATGTTTCCTAGTGCTTCCTTATGTTGATTCTAGAAAGGCTTGGTTTTAATCAAGATATTAAGAAGATCATCTAGAATTGCATAGCCATTCCTAAATTTGTTGTCATCATAAATGAGATTCTAAAATGGTTTTTCCTTGCTTCCAAAGGAATAAGGTAGGGATACCCCCTCTCTCCATACATCTTCATCATTGTATCAAAAATGTTGGGAAGGAGTTTACTGAAGGCCCACACTCAGGGATTGATTAAATGAATTTCAGTGGCACTCAACACTAAGCCTATCATGAATGATTAGTTTGCAGATGATACTATCATATTAGGGGAAGCCTCTATGAAGGAAGATAAATACCTAAAACTCATCTTAAAACATTATGAAACTATTTCAAATCAATGCATTAATTTTCATAAAATCTCTCTATTTTTTATTAACACTCCTCTCTTTTAGTAGAAAAAATTACTAGAACCTTGAAATGCCAGGTAGGTAAATTTTTAGCAATTCATTTGGGAATTCCACTCTTTGAAGGAAAAATAGATTCTGGGCTTTGGAACCCTCTCATTGATCAAATCTAGAGGAAGCTTGTAGGATAGAAGGGTCACTTTTTGACATAGGCAGGGAAAAACTAGCTACTCAAAACCTTCATACAGAGTATCCCCATTTAAAAAATGTCTATTTTTATGATACCCTTTAAGGTGGATACTAAAATTGAACAAATTCAAAAGAATTTTTTATGGAGGGGCACTAAGATAGATTTAGGTACAACCTCATCTATTGTAAAAAGGCCACCTTCTTAAGGAAAATAGAGGATTGGCTCTTAAAATCATAAAATTTATGAATAGGGCCTTGATGGAAAAAATGGGTTAGAGACTCATAAAGGAAGACAATGAATGGGCAAGAGTTATCAAAGCCAAAGATCTATAAGGGTTATAAGCTAATTAATTATATGAGAAGAGGGTCTTAAGGATGGATCCACATTTTATAATGCCATCACCAACTACAAAGATCTATGATTAAAGGCATTAAATGGAAAATTGGAAATGGTGAGAAGACTGATTTCTATGAAGATGTCTAGTTGTTCACCACCCCCCTCTCATTACAAAAACCTTAGACCAATTGTTGTAGGGACTTTAGGAAAATATGGGGATCAATTATTAGAGATTATTGGGTGGTGAATGAAAGATAAAAATGTTGGAAATTATTCCCCACTGAAGGGCACACAACTAAATAAGTGTAGGTGATCTAAACCCTTAACTTCTCTAGCAATTATATCCATAATCCTACATTACCAAAGGAAGATCACTTCATATGGGATGGTGAATATAGTGGTACATAATCATTGTCCTTAGGACACACCACTTTTATTAATATTGAAAGAAAATAAAACTTGTAGAAAGATCTTTGGATAACAGATATGACCCCCAAAATCAACTTCTTCTTTCAATTCGTGGCCCTAGATAATATCTTGATAGTGGATAACCTAGCTAAAATTGGATTGATAGTCCCTGATATATACCCATTATGCATAAATGTGAAGGACTTAGTCCACCACCTATACCTAACTTATCCCTTCAATTTGAAATTATCTAATTGGATGTTGAATAAATTCAACCTTGTTTGGGTAAAACTAAATAATGTGCTTTATCTCATAAATCAATGGAAACCACCCTAAAATCTCCCATCCCTAGAATTCATGTGGTACTTAGCTCTACCACACATGTTTTAGAGTGTGTGGAAGCCCTGTAATGATATCCTTTTCTCAGATAAAAGGCAATGGCCCAAAGTAGACTTTCTCCATCTCTACCAAGATGTCATAAAATTTTGGAAAGCTTTTCCTCCTATGGACAAAAACTTAACATAATTGATCTTCAACAACTAGGATATGGTGTATAAAGTAAGTTCATCCTCTAAATATCTTATCCACAAACACATTAAATAGAAGTATTCACCTATAGGTTGGGCTAAATTGAACTTAGATGGTGCTTCTAAATGAAACCCAAGACTTGTAGGTGGGGGAGGAGTCATAAGAGATTCACAAGGATTATTTATTACCACCTATGTGAGGCCTTTTGGAACTCAAACAAATCACCTTGCTAAATCCAAGGTAGTTTATTGGGGCATATAACTAGCATCAAACCTTAAAATACAAAGAATAATTTTAGAGGGTAACTCTTTAAACATACTAAATGCTCTAGATGGTAAAATAATCCACTCACACACTATAAAATATATCATGGATGATACCAAGCAACCCTTGAGGGGTATGATACAAGTTCAAATTGTGCACACATATCATAAAAGGTAATGGTGTGGTGGATTATATTGCCAATATAGGATTTGAACTCCCTCTTTTAACCAACTAGTATGAAGGAGGGCACATCCCCAATTATATCTAATTATCCATACAAAATTAAAGTATAGTAGGATAAGAGGGCTATTAAGTCGACACACACATGAACATATCTCATCAAGAGATGTGTTTTATAAATTATTAACCATAATTATGAAAGAGTGAGGTGGATTTATTACCTGAGGATGAAGGTGGAATACATCCCAAGCCTATTTCAAACTATTCAAATTAGTCTATTTTAGAACCTCCTAAATGCTTATCTCAGGTCTGCTAGCATAGAGCTAATAGGGGAGATAGAGAGTAATTAGATTCTACCTCTTATTTTTAGGTTTGTGGAGTGAATAAATTCTATAAAATTTTATGTGGAGGGGACTCATGGAAATAATTTTTTGGATTACCGAGCATGATGTTGATGTTGTTAAGTACTTCATCACTAGATAAAATAAGCATATGGTGGTGGTGCAAGAAATTAAGATTAAATTCATAGAGGAATTTATAGGGGAGGACATAGGTATTTCCTAAAAAGGGGTTAAGGCTTACAAATACTAGACTAAAAAATAATAACCTTAAATGTTTCTTTTTCATGAATGAGTTCATGAAAATGGATAAGAAGAGTTTTCCCCAAGATGATCTCCCATGGCAATGGCCAAAGGTTTGTCTTTAGGTGATTAGATAATTGAATCTTGAAGGTAAGTATAATTTATTTTTATCCCACTAATTAATATTATTAAACCGTTTTTATTGTTATAATATTATCCTTTCATTTACTTATTAAAGTATTTATAATGCATAGCCCTTACCCACTAAGTTAATGAATCCAACCCCATCCTGCATCAAGGACTTATACTTATATTGGTTAAACATGGTAAAACATCGAAATAGAGGGAGGTAACCTTGGAGGGGTCCTACACTAAGTAATAATCCTTAGAGGAAGACCCTACCTTGGGTTCTTATCACCCCTCTACCATTACCCCCAAGCTAGTCTGTCTAAAACCCCTTCAAATTAACTACCATTAAAGTTGTTTTGTCCCTAAGCCCAAATTAGTTGTCCTAGATGAGGGAACCTCTATGGAGTTAATTAGTAAGCTAATTTTCCTCTTATTTTAATAAATTAAAATCAACAAATATCAATTAGATAGTTTTAATAATAGGGTGCAGGAAGTCGGATTGAACCTAGTTAGTCTCATTCAAGAATGGAATGACTTACATAGGCAAGCGTACATGAATTTTTAGTCTTTTGTCCATTAAAAAATGGTGAATAATAATATTATTAATAAAACACTTAAGTTTATGGAGAACCCCCCATCCAATATTCCTAGTTTGATACCTATAAATAAAACCCCTCTTCAAGTATAGAGATAGAAAAGGCCACATATGATCCTTCCCTGAGACAATGCTAAAGTACCCAACAATTGAATTAGGGAAAAATTTTACAATAAAAAGTGAGGAGTACCTAATAATAAATATTATGAGTTTAATTATCCACCAGAGTGTCCCCCCTTTTGATCTATTTTTTGTTGATTTTGTTTTATTGACTAAAGGGTTATCTAGCTAGTTTTTGTTGTTTTTCTACTACTCAATCATGATGGCCTGTTACTTTTTGGTATAATAATTTTATGGTTCATATATCATTGTAAACCTAAGTTTTTTACCCAATAAAATTTTTAAAAAATAACTATTAACATGGGTAAAAGTTAACAGGGACATTTTGATTAAACCAAAACTTCAGTAAGACTAGCTCATGGTGGTCACCTTCTTCCCTCTTTCATTCAAAAAGAAAAAAAAAGAGAAAAGTTTAAAAATAAAATGCATAATATAAAATTAAAAAATAAAATAAAAGAGGATTCAAATCCTACATGATGAAATAATATCAATGTATCATATAAAATATGAGGAAAGAGAGAAGAGGTGATTAAAGGTATCTCTTTCAGGGCTATGGATGCTTGGTTGTTAGTAGAGAAATGCTCAATCCCCCAAATGTATATGCACCTAGAACCCAATCAAAATGAAACCTAAATTTCACCCCATGTCTTTTCCTAAAACTTTGAGTCAAGAGATAAAGAACATCACTTTCCACATGTAGATCCAAGGCTTAAGTAAAGTTAGTATGTTCATGGGATTATTAAGAGTCTCTTTTCATTTCTAATTTAATCATTTATTTTAGTAAGGTTTATGGTTAATATTTGGATTGAAAAACCATGGATTATATGTTCTTAAAACTTGGGAGTATTCACCCTTGTGAGTTTCCATTTGTTGTATTCAACACACTCCACCTTGTATATTTTCTTGAAAAGTGGGGACCCCTTTTATTTTTAGGGAACACATATTTTATCTTGTTATGTATGTGTTTATGCTAGTTATTATTATTTTTATAAGCTCATAGTTTTGAACATTGAATTATATTTGGGTTCACTTATTATCCATTTAAAATGAATTTTTCAAACTAATCTATTAATGGAAAGTTAGGTAGAATCACTTTGAATGATAGGTATTCAAATTGGCTTATTTGGATTCTTTCATATTGGAAGATTTTTATTCAGATACTTTTGGTCTTCAAAAACAATTTGATTGGGAACTTGGTTTCAGGGACATTCTCTTCAACAACTATCCTGGTCAGAAGCTTTTCCTTTAGAAACTATTCATTCAGAAGGTTTCTCTTTGGCAACTTTATCTTGGGAAACTTTGTCCTGGTCAACAAATTTCTCTTTAGAAACTTTATCCTGGTCAAAAACTTTCTCTTCAAAAACTTTATATTCATCAAATTTATCTTCAAAAACTTTGTGGTTAGAAACTTTTTATTTGGAAGTTTTACTTCGAAAGGTTTTCATTTGATAAATTTTCATTTAGAAGCTTTACTTTGAAAACTTTCTCTTCGATAACTTTATGGTCGACGACTTTCTCTTTGAAAACTTTTTGGTCTAATTTTTTTTAATTTAGAATCTTTACTTTATTAGGGTTTTTTTTAGAAACTTTATCTTCAGGAACTTTATATATGATAACTTCCTCTCAAAAAAAAATCCTACTAAAGAGTACTTAGACTTTAAAAACCATTCCTTTGGTGGATTTTGGATAAATTATTTTGAAATGAATTTATCCAAAGAGCATTTTTTTTCTCAAGATATTTTAGGCCCAAAGGCAAATTTTGACTTCCCCAACTAAATCATATAATGACAAATGTCAAAAGAGAAAGGCAACACTATTTAACCCCAAATGAGTAAGCATCCTACATGGCATATACACTAGGACTAGGTGGTCATGTTCAACTTGAATGAAGGTGATGAGTTCATAGACATTAGAAATTAATGGTGTATGAACTAGAATGAATGTTTAAATTTATAATATAGAGCCCCTAGTCAAGTTCATCTCATTTAATTTTAAAGATCTCTATCAAACTTAGCCTTTTAAAATTTCAAAATCCCTAGTTGTGACTAGAACAACTTACAACTCATATAATTTAGTCTAGTGCCTACCATTTTAAAAATCTTTAGTCATACCAAAATCCATAAAATAGCTATGGTGTCTTCATATAGGTCATATAAGGGACCCTCAACACCCTCCAAGTTTTTTATCAAGGACTCTACTAAATACTTAGACATGAATTTTGATGCAACTATGTTTAATGATCTCTATCTTAATTACTTAGCTTTATGGGAGGTTGTAGAGAATGTGGATTTATTTACATTGGAATAACCCATCTAGATCAAGGAGAAAAAACTTATAATGGACCTGATCCCATTCAAGATACAAGCCCTTCACTACGTAGCCTCCAAGTCAGAAGTCATTCCATGTATAGACTTACTGTGAGACATGTTATTCAAGGGAAAAATTGTAGATGAAGGTTATTTTGACTACATCAAAAATAATACAATCGTCATGTAAATTTACAAAGAAGAATTCATGAGGTATTTGAGTCTCCCTATCCTATACATTACATTGGACATACATACCATAGTCAGTTAGAGTAAATGCAATAATATGGAATGAGCAATAAGAAAGTGGATTCTCCTAGGAGAGACATTTACTATAAAATAACATATTAAGAATCCCATCCCTATCACCCAATTAAATATGGGTATTTTCATAGGCTTTGAATTATTAAAATAATTCTTTGGCCATTCGAGCATCCATTTTATGCATCTAGAATGCATACCCCTGCTAGACTTTCTCATTACTTTAGAGTGCACCTATGCATTGGGGGAAGTCATTAGTGCATGCCTATAATAACTAATTTTACACAAAGATAAGAGGCTCTAAGGGGGAAATTTTTATATGAATGTCATATCTACTAGATGCAATGATGGGAATAGTGTATAGGTATAATGGGGTTGTATGGAGTCTCGACCCTAATGTTTTCAAGACCAAAATATGTAAATTTTAATCCTTCATTAACATATACTCATATGTGAGGAACATTTATATAATAGTAAAGGACATATACCCTTAGGTCTAGATGGCCATTCATGGTTAGCCTCTGGCTAGGATTTCACCCAATATTGATAAAAGACTAGCCAATGTGGGAGACTACTGGCTCTACCTTTATTACACTATCATCATAGTTACTAGTCATAAGGTGGATCCTTTTAAACTTCCCAAGTTTGTTACCAGCAAGGTGGCTAAACAAGAAATTTCATTATAGATATGGAATGCTATAGATAAGGAGATAACAAAGAACAAGAAAGGTACCTTCCATGACTCCCATATCACTATTAGGAGGATGTAGTACACTATCAAGAGGAAATTCAAGGAAGTTGGTAATGTGAGGGGAATATATAAATTAACTACTCTACCCCATAGGGATTGGGACCCCATGGGAAAGTCTAGTAAAAGATCAATAACCTTAGCATATCATATAAACATGAGTCATTTGATCATGACTTCATGTTTTTTAATGCCAAGGATGATGAGGAAGTAAAATAAAGAGTAGTGATAATGGTCTTGAGTGAAGACTTATTGAGGGTAATATAAGCTAACCCCTTCCTCACACTCAGCCAAGTAAAATTTAGGATCTCACTATAAGGAGGATGGATATCCTCTAACTTTTGGAGTGACATGATATACCAACAAGTAGACTAAATATAATATCCCCAACATCCATCCATAGATCAAGACCAACAATAAGAGAAAGAAAAACTATAAGGGGAAACATTAGTTGATGAAGAACATGAACAACATCAAGATCTAGAAGAGATACCCACTCTTACATAATAAAAAGAGGAATAAACTCCTCCAGTTTAAGCATGAATTATTGAACTAAGGAGAGTTAATAAGGAGTTAGTAGAAGAGTAGACACAAAAAAAGAATAGCATAAATAAGGAAGAAATAGGGATCATGTACTTGGATTATTCTGATGAAGAATAAATGGCACCTATTATGGTAGCTTCAATATCCCTAACATCTAGCATGACTAACCCTCCTCTTCCCCAATAGGTGATTACTCCACAAGCCAAGAAAATGACATGATGTTATCAAAGGAAACTAAAGGGGGATAGACCTTAGACCCCATCCATATAATCACTTAAGGAGTCATATCCTTCAATGAAAGCCAAGCTAAGTCAAGATATATATGATGAAGAACTATAATAAAACAAGGTCAATAGTGATTCATCTGGTAAGGGTGTTATTTTTAATTCACCCTTAGGACTTTTTAATTTAATGTCATTACCTATTGCTTCTATCATACATGTTCTAATTATTTCCACTTTCATTCCTATGTAATCACTTTATGTTAGTCTTCTTTTCATGCACCCAATCTCTACTCTTCCTATTTACACTTTTACTTCTTTAGATTTCATTACTTCAATTTCCATTCCTTTGATATCCAACCTTCAACCATAGCTCTTTCCATCCAAGCCATCATCCAACCCATCATTGAATTTTTTCCCTTCTCTACCCAATTAGGTTCACCATTACCTTCTTCAACACTAGCCCAAACTATAATAGTAGTGAGAACTAAGAGGGCCTCAAAAAGGAAACTAGTCTATGTTGTGCACCCCATGCCACAATTTAGGAACATAGACTGGTCCAAAATAATTTGGCCCTCAATTCTCAAACCTCTTCTAAATATGAACCTAAACTTGAGGAGTATGCACAAATATAATCTAAACCATTAGATCCTTCAAATATCACTATTTTATATTGGGACAAGGAGTTAGGATGTTTGACCTTTAAGAGGACCAATCTAAAGATTACTGAGCTTCCTATGGTAAGCACTTTTTGACAAAGCTATAGCCTTGGTCCAGAGGGTTAGAAAAAGAAAGATTGAGGATAGTTTTGGTAGAGGATTGATTTTGGAGGAAAGGGAAGAAGTTTATTCCTTTCATAAAGGAAAAATAGGAAGAAAGGTTAGTATCCATACATTGAGGACCTTAAGCCCTATATGAAAACACATTAGCTATCTATGAGGGAATGGAGTTGGCCAAACAAGAGTTGGAAGAAAATTTGGAAACTCTCAGAGAGTAACAATATGTGATACAAGTTCCCCCTAGTATAGAACATGATGTATAAAATGTGGCACTTAAGTTATATGAAATTTTGGATACAATTCATTCTTTGAGATTTTAATTGGATCTGCATGTGAATTCAATAACAAATTTGTTAAAGTTTTTTAGAGAAGACAAGAATAAATTAACTTTATTGGTATTATACACCCCTAATAAGGCATTTAGCCACCTAGACCTGATGACCCTTATAGAGTAAAATAATGCATTGAATTTAGCTCTTATCATAACACAAGAGGCCTAGAATTGGGTGTCATCTTCTAAAGATCTCATGAAAAAGCTTGTAGAACAAGAAAAATAGGCTACATAAATTTTGATTGAGCTAGAATTGACATAAGTATGGGATAATAGAGGGAAGCTAGGTGGCTCAAGCCACTTTTGATCAAATTATTTATCAAGTCTTAGATGGTTTCAAATAGAGTTTACAAGTATTGAGCTTAGAGGACATTGAAGAAAAATTGAGCACAGTAAGGAGGATGGAAATAAAGGTAGAGGTATTTGGGGTTGGATTTTGAGCCACCAAGATAGAACATACAATTATGATGGAATAAATTGGTAGGGTGACTATACCTCATCTTCTTGACATGAATTTAATTCATGAAAAACATGTTAAGTCATACAAGTATTACCAAGAGTTGGATGCAAAGAAGAAAGCATCATCAATACCACCTGTCAGTTCTTCTCCTCATACCCCATCTATAATGTCAACAACTACATCAATGCCACCTAATAGTTTAGATCCAACTACAACTCTAGTTTAATCAATGATTGCATCACCAAGTAAATATCCATTCACCATATCCATAACAACAATAACGATGGTATTTCCAATAATAGTTTTGAAAAATATTAAGCAAGAGCTAATTTAGCCTGAAATCAAAAGTGATTATTTCATGTAAATTTTTGCTTAAGTTCTGAAGGAAGGAGAGAAAATAAACTCAACAGGATGTGGTTGAAAAACCTATTTGGTTGCACATTCATTAAATCATAATATTGTGAAGAACTCCTCTTTGGCTTGGGAGGAGGACTTGCAGATAAGAAAACACTAAAGCAAACTTATTCATTAGATAGATAGTTGGGTGGATTGCCTAGTATTGATAGATTTTGGAAGTGAGGGCTTCCTTAGGGGTTGTCAATCCACATGATTTAAATATTCAATTTCACAAAAATAAAAGGAAGGTACTTGCATCAATTAAAGAAGATTATTGAAACTAAACACAAGAATGCTTGCTAAGAAAATGGACTATAAATGATCAAATTACTGATAAAATAATTAATACTAGTGTTAGGGGGTTGGGATATGCTTCAAAATATCTGAAAGAGGTTTGTGAGTGGTCAAACCATACAAAACTAGATTTGATTTGGTGTATGTGGGTGAAAATAGGTTACTAGTGTTTGGTGCCATAGGTGACCATCGATGGTTGGGGTAAGCATCAGTGGTTATGCCTGACCATTGGTAGTTGGGTTTGACCATTTATGGTTGATTGTGGAATTCTAAGTTTGAAAAAAAATATGAATGATGAGATCCCATAGATGGATTCCAAGAATTGGGCAAGGGCTAGATTGATTATGAAATGGAATTAAAGTACATGAATGTTGAGAAATAAGTACTTATCTTATCAAAATTTGATTGGGTGGGTGGTTGAAGTAGTTAGCCTATTGGTATAATATAGCTTGATTTTAGTAGAGTAATGGTACCACCTAAGGTCTTGGTTGAGAGGTGACAACAAATCAAATCTAAATAAGATGATTGATAATGCTTGATAATGTTGATGATGTTGATTGACCTACTTGACTTGTAAAAGAAAACTCATAAATGTCTGAGCTCCTAATAATTATTAAAGACTTAGATTTAACTTCCTAGGCCTTTTTCTCTTATAGGCATAAGCAAGAGGTGGAAGTGAAGGTGTAACTGGGCCATCTAAATATAATGCATCCATGAAAAAGCTTGAAACCAAAATTAGACAAGTTATTTTTAGAAAATTAATGTGGGTGGTTGGCATATTATTTGTTAAGAGGTGGATCCTAACCATTGACAATCAAGGATTCCCAAGTCTGACCATCAATGGTCAGGTTCCATAGGAAAAGGGTCCTGAAATTCAAGTTCATTCAACTTGGTAAAACTAAGTGCAAATGGGTTTGGTGAGGCTAGATAGGTGTAGGTTAGTCCCAAAGGGGGCTTAGGTGGGTCTAGAGGTATTTTTGACATTCAAAATTGTAGGTGTGTGGATTTATGATGTCTAAATTTTGCCACTTTTTATTATGTGACTTGCATGAATGATCTATAAAATAAAAATAGAGTATGGGTCAAGGGTCTGGCTACGCTGAGAGTGGAAGGAGGTGTTCCCCCTCAAACCAAGAGTTGGTGAGGTGGAGCTAAAGTGGGTACAAGTTTGATAAGTGGTAGATAGTGAGTCATGAGGTGGTGATACAAGGTCAAGTAGATGAAATGTAAACTTGTGCACAAAATGTGATAAAAAGGTGTGACAGTCAAGATCATGCAAAGACTAAAATTGCCAAGGTTGGTAAAAATAAGGGTTGGTGCTAAGTAGGATAAGTGAAAAGTGAACCATGTGACTACCTATAGGTGTGGTAGCTAAGAACACTCATAAACACAAGTCTCCTGAGTGATTTTCATATTTATGGTGGGTATCCAAGGTAAGAAGTATTCTTGGGGAAAACACAAATAGGTTGAGTGTCATGGGTATCTGAGGTAGAAAGTACTCCTAGTGAGACACAAGTAGGTCAATATGTGTGAGGTGGGACAAAAAGCAAAAGGGTTCAACATGGCAATGTTTTCACTATGATCAAAGGACCAAGCAATAAGTGTCACTAAATTACATGCCGAATGGGCCAAAAGAGACTGATGGTGAGGTGATGAGGTGGTCAGGTTGGTGGGAGAAAGGAATCTCCAAAATTAGTCAAGAACTTAGGATAGTGTGCTAGGAATGTAGGTTTTAGGTAAAAAGTGAAACTGGGGTTTGTAGGGTTTTTTGACTATCAATGGTCAAGGTCCCCAGAAGGTGGAATTCAATGGTTAGGGGAAACCCTAATAACTTAAATAGGTAAAAATTAAAAACAAGACTCATTTTTACTATTATTACTATTTTGCTTTGTTGACTTTGGTGTGGGTGATTTTGGCACTTTGTGAGGAAGGTGTTTATTGAGGTGAGTGTTGCTCATTGGCCAGAGGTGTGTGGGTGATTATGTGGGTTCAAGATGTAGGAAACATGTGGATGTAGGTGAGCACCTAGTCATGGGCTTAGACCATAGAGGAGGTCATGGAATGATGTAGGGGGTGAATTAAAATTTCTAGAGTAGGCTTGTTTTTGCATTATAGAATTTGCTTAGGTGGGTATGTCTAGAAATGTATAATTTTGTCTATATGCCCTAGGTAGGGTTTTTGAGGTTTTTGGGAAAATTGGTAGGTAAAATACTAGATTGATAGGGTGGGTGGGTGAATCAGGTAATATGCTAAGTGGTTAGGGTGCTTAGGCTAGATTTTTGAAGTTTTGTTAATTGATTGTGCATGTGGAGGGTTTAGGTGTTTTGACCATGGAATGACCATAGGTGACCATCGATGATTAGGTCTGACCATCAATGATTGACACCTTAGGAATTAGGGGACTACAACCACCAGTGATCAACATGACTACCGATGGTTGGGTAAGATTGGATAGGTATTTTGGCTAAGTGTTTAGGAGAGGTTTTTGATGGTTAGGTTTTGGTAAGCTAATTAGGTTGTGGTTAGGGTTAAATGGATTGAGTAAGGGTAATGGGTGGGGATTTGTTTATGTTGTTAGGGTTAGGTGTTTTTCAAAGTGTGTTAAGGGTCAAGGTTAGGTCAAGTAGGTTGGGGTTAGATTAAGGGTAAGGTTAGGGTTTAGGTTAACATTTAGGTAAGGGTAATGGGTTGATAAGCTAATCTAGGTTGTTAGGGGGTAACGTAGACAGGGTGAGATAGGTGGGTAGGAGTGATAGGGGAATAAGTCAAGTATAAAAAAGGTAGGGTAGATAGGCCTATTAATAATAACTAAACATAGAATTTGGTTTGGTATAATCTTAAGATCAGATCTAGATGTGTGACCATGTACCATGTATCTTCCCTATGCTTCTTGAGGGGATGACCAAAGATGATTGGGCACACATGGAGGAGGTAGGGCTAGGAGTGATGAGGCACTACCAAAATGTGCCTAGAGATGCATCAATGATAGTATCACTCAAAAAGAGATGGGATCCTGATATTAATACCTTTTTGTTGCTAACTAAGGAGATGACTATTCTCTTAGAGGATATACATAGGATCACTCAACTATCACTATGTGGCAAGGTGATATACCAGATAGAGCAGGAAGAGAAGGATGAGTATGTTGAGTATCTATATGGAGGTTATAGTGACCAAGTATGGTGGCATTTTGGAGGGTTTATCTATATAGGGTTATATGAGAGAGCTCTAAAGGAGAAGATATTGCTGATGTGTTGATGGTTACAATTACATGCCTTGGTCTCCCAAATTTGAGTAGCAAGAGGTTTCCTTATGTATTTATAGATATATTGGAGTTATTATTTCGGAGGATAGAATTTGGTTGGGTCCTAGTTTTGATAGTTTATATTTATAAGCTATTAGACTTTAGACACCACTAGAACTATGGTATCATCATGGGCCTTGTTCTTCATTGTTGGGCTTATGAGAACATATAGGTTCTAAGGCTAATAGGATTACCATGGGTAGGGTACACATAACTGGAGTTGCTTTTTAGTTTTATGAGATGGGATGACTATGTTGGATCATGGGTAGGGGGTGGGTCACATGACATCAATTGGTTCAGAGGTACCCTAGGTCTATTGGTATTTAGGGACATCACTTGGAGACCATACCTATAGTTCCTGATCTGGTTAGGCTATAGGAGGTAGACCCTCACTATGTAGAGTTATAGGTGGATAGTGGGCCATCAAGAGGGTGAGGGTGAGGTTGATTTGATTCCATTTAACTAGGTATGATCCTAGTTTGGCTTGCTACAAGGTATATTGGGTCCACATCCATGGTACAAGAGGGAAGACTCAGATGTTTAGTTGTTGATGCCATAGCCTACCCTGACAGTTCTAGATGGTGGTATTGAGGAGCTTCCTACTAGGGACCTTATGGATGATACAAGATACATAGATGGTTATATGGCTTGGTACTAGCCAATCTATGTAGCAGTCGATGTGGGTGGAGATGATGGAGGGGTAGGGTCAATGGTTGTAGATCCAGCCAACTAGGATGGATAGGTAAGGGTGGTGTTGGTTGTAGCCTAGGCTTTGATACAAGTGTTACAGGGATAGGTGGATGCATTACAAGGCTAAATCACCATATCATAGGGTTAACTTGCCATCATTATAGGTGAGAGAGACTAGGCATAGGCATCCCTAGGTATAATTACATAAGAGAGAGACTTACTAAGATAGAGGGTTGGAGTAGGTGCAGCAAAAGGAGGGATACTAGGGATAGTGCCATGGTCATGATACCTAGCCACCATAGAGGACCTCAGATACTATGAGGCAATGGTGTTAGACTAGTTGCCCTAGGCCATGAGATATGAATAGTATAGAGCTATTTTGGTTGGTGGGCCCTTGATAGCTACTATAGGTTAGTGGGATACTATAGTGGGTTAGGTAGGGGTCCTAAGGGGACCACCACTAGGTGTAAGTGTAGGCATATATGGGGCTAGTTTTAATGGTGCATGCCCATGATTATGTTTAGATGTGTTATTATGATGTACTATTTTGCTGTCGGCCTACATGCTAATGTAGTGAGATGTATATTTTTTTGAGAGAGTTGATATATTATTACATGTATTATTTTTGATGATTTGATGTATATGATGTATGGTTTTTAGTATTATATATGATGTATGCTCATGGTTCATGTGATGTTCATGTTTATGGTTATGGCTTATGGTTCCTAACTTGTGGCTTATGATGTTAGTGTTCTAGTTAGTAGCTTAGGCATGTGATGCTAGAAAGATAGTTATGATGTTGTGATTGTTTACATGGATATGATAGGATGTGTATGTTATATGATAATGTAATGGCTTTGTTTATGGTCATATGGATATAATGGTAAATGGTATATGTTATGATGTCTTGCTCATTGATTTGGTTTAAGCTTATATTGTTGTAATGATATGCTTATAGGCCTATATGGTGTGATAATTATAAATGGATAGGTTGATATTTATGGGTTGTTTTGATATGCTTACATTGTGTTTGGCGTATAGAAAGATAGATGGTGTTATTCATTAACAAAGTTGATAATGTTCATGCTTTTGATGTGATGTTTATTGTTCACAGTCATAGAGGTAGAATTTGAATATGGTTAAAGATTAAAATACATGAAGTAAGTAGGTAACAAACTAGATGTGATAAGAATCATGAGAGTTATATCCACAAGAACTGATAAAAGATAAGAAAAAAGAACATGATGCCTTTTCATTGGCAAGAACCAACACAAAACCTAAAGTTAGATTGGCTTAGTGAAGATAAGTTGTTTAGATGCTCCTCATTAGTATGCTTAGGTTGATAAATAGGTATCTTGATCACAGTGTGTCAAGTAAACTCATAGTCTTGTGCATATGATATGTGGAGGGAGAATGGGTGAAACTAGAACTATTAGTGAAACTAGTATGCCTTTCATGTAGGTTTCCAAAGAAGTATTATAAATAAGTCTATGTTTATATATATATATATAATATATACTAATCAATGAAATAAGTCTACTAAGGAGGCTGATTGTGGCTTTCCAAGATTATTACTTTTATGACAGCTAATTGTGGCTTTCAAAATTCTTTTGTTTTTGCTTAGGGAATTTTTCTATTGTGCTTTTGCTTTAGGGTTGGGGAAGTTGATCGATGAAAGAAACTTCCCATAAATGGCTAGCTTTTGAAAAAAAAATTAATCAACCATCCTTCAAGGTAGTGGTCTAATTTTATGTTCTTAGTTTAAGTTCTTTTGATAGCTATCCTTTAAAGGAGTAGTCCACCTTACGTTCGCAATTTCAAAATGATTTTCAATAGTTGTCCTTCAAGGGAGTAGTCTACAAATTATAGGGATGAACCATAGTTTGTTTATGACTTTTGATATTATTTTTTCTTGACATAGACTTGATTATACATGTTCAATGGATTACATTTATGAAGACAAAACTAGGTTGACATGAAGGTCCAACTAGTGAAAAAGGGGTATAGGTGACAATGACCATAAGAACCAATCTCAAAGAGATTGGGAAGTACTATGAGAATCATTCCATGGTACCCACAGTTCAAGATTAGGTTATCATTATGATGGATAATCACATGATTTATTTGTAGTTGATTGCCTCTAAAAAAAGGGAAGTGAATGTGGTTGTAAGGGATGAGCTTAAGTTAGACAAATGATGATTGTGATCTATATTTAATAGTAAAAAGGACATATATGCAAAGAATTGAGAGTCTTAAGTTCTATTTTGCCTTTGAGAGAAGACAAATGATAATCTCTTGATCTATACTTATGGGTTATGATGTAGGGTCTAAACCAATTCAAATAAAATTTACCACTTTTGATTTTCTTCATATTAGTTACATGTTACTTTTCCTTGAGAATAAGATCTTCAATATTTAATTCTCAAAATTTTAGGTGTTTTTTATAGGCACATTTGATTCGCTCTTAATAGACATAGAGATGTGAAAGGGTGGCTAAATGATGCTCATCAAGTAGTTCAAGTTGAGATAAATGTTGTTGATGATAGTAATTTTTTGAAATAAGATCATGCAAAGATATGAAAAGAGAAGGTACTTAGAATTCAAGAGGCAATATAGCCTCAACTCCAAACATGAGAGAAAAAGGTGTAGCACTTGTAGTGTTTTAGATGCTAGTATTATATGCCCATAAGGTGAAAGGGATGTGCAAGTGCCAATCCTAACCTAAGGCATTAACCATTTTGGTAAGCATGTTGTTAAGGTTTTTTTTAGAGGCTTCAACTTGTCCATTTACTTGTGGGTGATAAGGTGATGAAAGGCTAGGTTTAATACCAAATATGTCACAAAGGGTCTGAACTTGTTTGTTTTTGAAGTATTTGCCACTATCGATGATGATATTATGGGGAACACCAAAATGATAGATGACATGGTGGGTGTTAAATTCAATAATCTTTTAATCTTTTATTAAGACAAGAGGAATAACCTCCACCCATTTGGTAAAATATTCAATCATGGTAATGATAGAATGATGTCATTATGAAGAGTGGGGGTTGATTTCACTGATAAGGTCTAGACCCCATTGTGAAAAGGGCCAAAAGTTCATAAAAACATGAAGATTATTGTTAGGTGGATTACATAAATTATCATGTTGTTGACACTTGACACACTTTTTCACATAATCCCAATAGTCTTAGTTAAGAGTGGGACAATAATAGTCTAGGTGGAGGATGCACTTATCCATAATGAGTCCACTAAAGTGGCCCACATAAATACCCTCATGTGTCTCCTTGATAGCATGAGAGGATTCTAGACCATGAAGGCAAAAAAATAAGAGGCCATAAAAACCACATTTGTAAATAATTCCTCCCATAAAGGTGTAATTAGAGGTGATCTGAATAACTGTCTAACAAACATTCCTAGAGAGGATAGATAGAACTATTCTAAGGTGAAGTAAGTTGAAGGTTTGCTAATACCAAAGGTCAGGCATAATCTCTTCCACACTAAAGATGTTTGGAGTGTCTATTTTGGTGTAGGAAGGTTTAGTGAGGTGATGGATAATGACTGATAGTTTAGAGTCCATGAGTGCTAATGGGATCTGAGAGGCAAGAGAAGCCATGCTATCATAAAACTTGTTGGTAGAGCATAGGGTAGTTTGAATATGGTAGTTCTCAAATTATGCTAAATTTTTTATAACCAGTTGCCTATACAACTCTAAAATCTCATTCTTACACTGGTATATGCTAGTGACTTGGTTGACCACAAGTTGGGAGTCACCAAAGATATTGGTTGTTTTAATTCCTAAGGTTAAGGTAGTTTGGAGACCAATTACTAGGGCTTCATACTCAGCCACATTATTTTTACATTCAAAGTCAATTTTAAAAGATAAAATAAGTGGTTCATCATAAAGGGGGATACCTATTCCCCCACCCAACTGACATTTGGAACCGTAAAAAAACATGGTTACATGATTGGTAAAATACACTTGAGATAGACTTATGATTAACTCATCTATAAATTCAAGAGGGGGAGGTTGGGTGTCTATTAGGGGTACATTGGCTAATTCGTTGACAATTACTTTCCCCTTGATCAATTTCTATTAGAGGAAATCAAGGTTAAACTCATCTAAAAGCATGAGCCACTTAGCCATATGTTAGTTTTGGTATGGTTTAGAGTGCATGTAATTGAGTGGGTTGTTATTAGTTATGAAAAAAAATTTGTGGTTAAGAAGGTAGTGGAAATGTTTATTAGCCACAAAGACTTGAGAGAACATAGTTTCTTAGTATGTGTGTACCAAGTATCATACTTGACAAGTGTGTGGCTAATGTAAGAGACAACTTGCTCTTTGCATTGTTCATCTTGATGAGCAAGCATTCCCCCTAGGGAATGGTCAGTAGCAGAGATATAAAGGTAGAAAAGTTGGTCATCCTTAAGAGGTGTGAGGATATGTAGAGATAGAAGGTACTCTTTGAGTGCATCAAAGGGATTTTGACAACAAACATTCCAATTAAAAGAGATGTCCTTTTTCAAGAAGTGATGGAAGGGTTGACACTGATCAGAGAGCTGGGAGATGAAGTGGTGAATAGATTGTAACTTCCCCTACAAACTATGAAGTTTCTTAAGATTTATTAGAGGTAGCATCTCAAAGATGGATTTGATTTTGGCTAGGTAAACCTCTATTCCTTGAAGGGAAACAATGAAGCCTAGAAGTTTGCCTGACAAGACTCTAAAAATACATTTCTTAAGATTGAGGTGGACATGATAATGGATAAGTCACTCAAAGATAATCTTGAGAATGGTTAAGTGGTCTTTGTGAAGTTTAGACTTTTGAGAAGTTCATCCACATAATCTTTGATTATTTTATAGATAAGGTCATGGAAAATATAGGTCATGGCATTTTGGTAGGTTGTACCAGCATTCTTAAGACCAAAGGGTATGAATCTATAATAGAAAGTTACCCATGGGGTTATAAAGGTAGTTTTGTGTTGATCTTCAAGAGTAATCAGAATTTTATTATAACCCAATAATCCATCTATGAGAGACAACGTCTCATGGCCTGATGTAAAATCAATAATTTAGTCAATGCTAGGTAGAAAAAAGTCATCCTTTGGGAAATAATGGTTGAGGTCACAAAAGTCAACATAGATACATCATCTCCCTATGGTTTTAGTGATAGGCATGATGTTTTAAACCCACTAAGGATAATCAATGGGTTGAATGAAGTCGATAAAGAGGAGGTGTTGAAGATCTTCTTTGACAAGAAGGGCTATACAAGGATGCATTCATCAAAGTTTCTATTTTATAGGCTTCATTTCATGATTGGGTATAATGTTGTGGGTGGAAATGGTTAGGTTGATATTAGGCATATTGACATATGACTAGGTGAATATAATGCTATAGTTCTAGAAGAAGGTAGATAAGTCTTAAAGTTCCTCAAGTGTGAGAGATTGGATTAGTTTTACAATATGAGGGTTTCCTAAAGTACCTATGTTAATATCTATAGTGGATTAATTTATCATGGTTGAGGTTTTGGGAGGTAAGTATTTATGGATGGAGAATTCAGGTGCACCAATGTAGGTGAGAATAAAATCATCATCCTGACATTGGATAGTGTTAATGGTAGGAAAGTATTCTCCCACTAGTTCAAGATGGGTTGGAGGGATGGATATTGGAGCCCCTTCCTTTTGATAAGATAGGGGATCAAGGGTAATCATGTTGATAGAAAATAAATTTAGGTGGGATAATGTCCTCATCCTCACACTTAGGTGGAGGGGACACTGGTGAGGAAGGGGTCGTTTTCTTGACAATGGTAGTGGTAGGTTGTGTGGATTTCTTCTTATTGTGTAGGATGAAGCCAAGGCCATGATTCTCATGAATCTTTCGAGTCTCAATATAGATCAATGTGTGTGGTCCATACTCATATCATCCTAAGCCAAACCCTTTCTAAGCACACCTATGGAGGTATATTTTGGCAAAGTTTGAGTTATCCAAGTAAGAGAATGTAGAGTTCAATGGTTGAGGTCAAGAGGGGATGGAAACAGTGTTAAGGGGATTGTCAATTCCCCCATAGATAAAGTGGGTTTGACATCTTGGAGGCCCCAAGGGGGTAATGGCTCTAATGTTGGGGTCATAACCTAGTTTATGGTTGAGCTTTCTATATTCTTGGGGAGTTTGGAAGGCATCAAGGGTGAGGAAGTGGTATTCTCCAAGGGTAAGGTATTGAAAGGTGGGTTCTAAAGGATCAGTGATGGGTTTTTAGTTTATGGGGATAGATGAACTGGTATATACCACAATGGAAGGAGAAGTAATGGCTTCAATTTCCATGGGTGAGGGCTTGGTGGTGGTTATTTGTAGTGCTTTGGATGGAGGTAAGAGAACATCATTATGTCAGTAGGTCATATGGCATGCATTAAAAGGGATAGGGTTAGCTTATATGGTAGAAACTTAACCTTCATTTTCAAACTTGACATAATGATGGAAGGTGGAAGGTACACAACCCATGGCTTAGATCCAAGGTATCCCTAGTAAAACATTGCACTAGAATTCACCTTCAACCACATAAAAGAGTTTAGGGAGTGTATGAGATCCTAGTTGAATGTGAAGGACGATGGTTCTTAAGGTAGTGATCATAGTTTTGTTAAAATATCTAAGGATAGGTGAAGTTTAGGACATGACATTATTTAGTAGCTTGAGTTTCTCATAGACATGGGAAGAGATGATGTTGATACTAGCTCCCCCATTAATCACAACCTATTTGATGCATGTTTGGTTGATGTGGGATATAATAAAAAGAGAGGGATTTGGGTCTTTCAGATGGATATAAGGTATCTCTAAGTCCTTAAAGGTAACAAAGGTGGAGAGCTAGAGAGCACCTATGAAGGCATCTATAGGTTGAGAGTCTCTTGGTCCAAATTCAATAGCTTACATAGCCTCTATCATGACCTAATGATGGTGGGGTGAGGTGGAAATGATTTTATAAAGGCTCATGTTAGCTGGGGTATAGTGAAGGTGTTTAAGAATGACCCTCCTGATGGATTCAAAGAGGTTAGCCTCTGAGGTGCCTAAGATGGTAACTTTGGGCTTAGCTATAGATGTGGAGGTTTGGATTGGTTTAGTTTAGGGTGAGTTGGTTTGTATGTCCATGGAATGGACATTTTGGCCTTCCCTATATCCTTTTATTGTGATCATGTGACCACATTAATGGTATGGATAGAGGGGAAAGGTGTTATGAGAGGTTGGGTAGATTTTATATCACTCTAAGGTGAAAGTTGGGGATTAGGAATATCTTAGTGACTAGTTGTTGGGTGTATTAGTGGAAGAATGGATGGAAGATCATCTACTAAAAGATCATCTTTATCATAGATTTGGTGGATAATGGCTTGGAGAGCTTTACAATTCTTTGTGTCATGCCTAGGTGTCCTATGATAGGAGTAGGTTTGATGGTCATTGTACCAGGTCATCTTTGAACTAAGAGGATTAAATGGTCTGATAAGAGGTAATGTGAGGTAAGAGGTCTGCAATAATCTTTGAAGAATGGTCATATAGGATTTAACTAGAGGTAAGAAAGGCTTAGGGATCATGGTTTAGGTTGGTAAGATGGGCATGTTGGTGGAAATAGATTTGGTGAGAGTTGTTTTGGGTAAGGTGGTGTTTCTAGTTGATGGCTTTAATCTTAGTATGTTGGTATTTGGGGTGGCCGAGCTTGATGATCTAGCTATTGGTAATCTAGGAAGGACTAGTGCATCAGATAATAAGTGGGCTAGTGTAATCAATGGTAGTGGGTGACATATGTCAAAAGGGGGTTGCTTTTTAAGTAAAGTAAAAGTGTGAGGCCCGAAAATAGAGGTAAAGTTAGAGGGAGGTAGAGTCTTAGTCATGTGGCCCTTTAATATTTTCATCCCCTTGTTTGGTGTTGGTCGAGACCTGAGTGTAGGCTTGGGTGAGGTTAAGTCTGATTTTATGGATGGGTGAACCAAAATCTAAGTAGGGAAGGCAACAAGAGTTTTGAAAGGTTTGGTTGGTAATGTGGTGGTTAGAGAGGTAGCTATTTTGGTTGACTGAGAAGGTGAGGGGTTGGTTGAAGTTTTGATTGGTCTAGAGCTAGTGGATAAATGATGGATTGGTTAGTTAGAGGTGTGTTAAAAGGTTCAATTTTTTTGATGTAAGGGAGTCCTAGGTGTTGCCAAAAAGTGGTTTGATCCATGTCTAGTTTTAAGGTAAATCCCAATTTATGCACTAATGCATAAAAAAATTTGCATACTCATTTTGATCAATGGGTAGTGGATGCAATAGATAGACTTGTAGGTTGGGGATGATGGTTGGTAGGTTAGTAAATTTATTGAGGTGAGGGAGGTAAATTTGGGATAGATAGCTCCTCCATGAGAGGTGCTAGTGGAACAAATTCTTCTCTAGGGATGATGTCCATAAGAGTGGCATTTTGTTTGGTAGTTGGTGGAGGTGGTAAATTAGGAAAGTTTATTTGTTTAGATGCATTAGTTGATGTAGTATATGATGATTCCAAAGCTTCTATGAATGTATCTAAGGAGAAAGTATCCTCTTTGGTTTAGGTCTCTAAAGGAGGGGAAGGTGACTCCATCACCTTGGTAGGTGAGGTGGGGGAAGAGTAGGTAGATGGGATGATTGGGTCCTCATGAGTAGGTGTATTACAAACCATATTAATCATGTGGGCATCATGAGAACATTCAACCTGTTTGTCTTCATTTTATATAGGGGTGTGATTGGGAAAAGTTTGCCTAAAGATGTCAAGAGCTTGATTTTGAGGGACATTGGGATTATCCAACATGAGTTCCCATTTGTCAATAAGACTTTAAACAACATTATTAAAATTATTACATCCACTGATATTATGTCCAATTACCCAATGAAAATCGTAGAGGTTATTCTCAATGTACCAAGTAGGTGCTAGATGAGAAGAATCAATTTTTTGGGGAGATTTGATGGGTGGAAGTTGTATAAGGTTAGATTTTAGTAGCTTCTCTAGAATCAAGGTATAAGATTCTCCAAGTGGAGTGAATTAGTTTTGGTTGCTTTGGTTTGGTTTCCTTGTGTTTTTGTTGGAGGTAATGGGATAATATTTATTGATTGACATTGGGTGGAGGGGTAGTTTTAAAGATGATGACATTCACAGTTCCCCTGGTCTTTATTTCAGTATTGGCTTATTTGCCTAGTTTAGAGGAAGAGGTTTCATTGGTCTTGAAGGTAGAGTTATTGTTTCGTAACTTAAATTTACCGTCATCTATGGCTCACTTTTATAACTTACATGCCATGGTAAAAGCTTCATCAAAAGTTTTGAAGCTTTAGACATGTAATGTAGAAGAGATATGTTTGGTGTAAGCTCAAGTGAAAATTTCTACAAGTTCAGGTTAAGGCAAGGAAAATGAAAGTTGATTAATCAAGCTTCTCTAATGAGAAATGAAATTGGTAATGGACTCATCATCAACTTCCTTAATAAAATTGAGGTCAGTGATAGAGAGCTTTTTGGAAATGATAATGGAAAAGTGATCTAAGAAGACTTATGCTAGTTGGGTGAAAGAAAAGATGGATTGCTTGGTGAGGGCAATATACCAATTGAGGACTGGGCTAGATAAATACATGTGAAAGGTTTGAAGGAGAAGGGAATCATCATAATAAATCATGTTACATGCATGCCTAAAATCCCTAAGGTATTTTTGGGGGTCCTCCTTTGAAATTTGGTAAATTCTAGAAGCTCCCATTGAGGAGGGTAAGGTCTAATGGGGATAGAAGGATGAATAGGTTTGTTATAAATATGATCATAGGATAGGATGGTATGAGCCCCTAAAATGGATGACACAAGGTTTGTCATCTTATCTATGAGCATATTCATTAAGCTAGTTTGAGGTGGTACACCAAAAGGATTGTAGGATAGATATTATGGTTTATATTGGATAACATACTGGTAATTTTTTGGTGGTTGAAAGGTTGCCACATATTAGAATGTGGATATTAGAGGTTGTGTAGGGTAGGTGGATGATGGTGGTTGGGTAGTGGGTACTTACCCTAGTGGGTTAGGGATGTATCCTAGATTGGGTGTAATGGGTAATTGCTGAGGAGTCCTTGTGGATTGGGCATGCGTGGTAGTTAGGTTGGTGACAAGAGGTAAGGTAGTGACCTTTGTGTTAGTGGGTGGTGAAATAGAAGGGATATATACCCCTAAGCTTGGTAAAGGGGTATTTATCAATGGGTTAGGTTTGATAGAGGAGAGGTTGGTAGTGCTAGTGGTGGGTGCTCTAGAAATAAGTGGAGTATGATGGGTTAATGGTTTGGTTTTCCCCATGGTAGCGGAGTCACTAGTAGGGGTAGAAGGTTTAAGGGTAGAAGTTGGTTTAATAGGTTGGTTTTCATCTCTAGAATCAAAGGGGTTAGTAGAAAAAGATGCCTAGGTTGTAAAAGGTTATTTGGTGATCATGACAATAAGGATACCCTTTATAAGGTGGGATGGCATGCCATTAGGAAGATACTGAGGTGGAGTTGAAATCAAGATATGGTGAGGGGAGGTATTAAGATAGTGTTAAAGGGAAACTAGATTATTATCTAAAAAAATGGTATAATCCATGTCCCCTTGGGGAAATACTCAAGGAAAAGTAGGGATTCCTAATGGATGAGGTAAGTATTATACCTTAAAGATGTACTCCATAGATAAGGAGGTAGAAGAGGTTGATTTAAGTGATAGGTTTTGCTCTACTAGGTCTCTTCACTGCTAGTGAGAACCATACAATAAAAAGGGGAAAGAAAACAACAACAAACTCACCACTCAAATAGGAAGAAGACAAGAAAATTATCAAGGAAATCAAGGAACACACTATGAAGTATGTTTAATCCTAGAGGCTAGTTTTAATCTCACTTTTAGCTTATGCCTTAGTTTATGAGAATGTGTGATAGAAATTAGCTTGTAGATCAGGTACTATAAAGTTAGTTTATGGTTGGTTTCAAGTTGTTTAGGTGCTCAAAAAAATTTGTATTGGAATCAATTAGTGGATTGGTATTTGGGCCTACCCCCTCACTTCACAGTCCTACAATGATAAGGGTGTTAGGTGCTTATCCAATATATATTGATATCTAGAGTTTATACTCAACTAGAGAGCTGAGTTAGTTCTCCCCTTGGTAATGACTTCCAAGTAGTATTACTGGGAAAGGGTAAGGTGTCTGCTAGGTGATGAAATCCTATTTGGGCCTTGTCTCATATTATTATGATGTTTGATTGTTGAAAGTGGTCTTGCTAGTGTGTGCAACAAAAAGTGGTGCTATGATAAGATTACTATGCTTTAATTCAAAGTGAACTAATGTTAAAATCAAGTAATGGATGCAGTTGATTTTAAACCCAAAAGAAATTTTAGTTTCAATTATGATCATAGATAGATAGAAGAGCATACAAATGTAAATAAAATGTGAGTAAAGACTCTAGGTCCTACCAGGCATGCCAAAATGTTTCATTTAAATTTTCACTTAAGTTTTTAAGGAAGGAGAGAAAAGAAACTCAACACAGGTGTGGTTGAAAAAAATATTTGGTTATGTGTACGTTGAATCAGAATATTGTGAAGAGTTCCTCTTTGGCTTGGGAGGAAGACCTGAAGATAAGAAAGCACTAAAGTAAACTTGTTCGTTAGATAGATAATTGGGTGGATTGCTTAGTAATTGATAGATTCCAAAAGTGAGGGCTTCCTTAAGGGTTGTCAATCCACATGTTTTAAAAATTCAAGTTCACAAAACTAAAAATAAGGTACTTGTATCAATCAAAGAAGATTACTAAAATTGAAAACAAGAACGCTTGCTAAGAAAATGGACTAGAAATGATCAAATTAGTGATAAACTAATTAATACTAGTGCTAGGTGGTTGGGTTATGCTTCAAAAAATCTATAATAGGTATGTGAGTGTTTAGAAGCACAAAAAACTATCTTTTATTAGGTGTAGGTGGGTGAAAATAGGTTTCTTGTTTTTGGTGCCACAAGTGACCATTGATAGTTGGGGTGACCATCAACGGTTATGCCTGATAGTTAGTGGTTGGGTCTGACCATCGATGATTGAATATGGAATTATAGGTTTGATAAAAATATGAATGGTGGGATCCCATATATGGATTCTGAGAGTTAGGCAAGGACTGAGTTGATTGCAAAATGGAATTAAAGTACATGAATATTGACAAATAAGTACTTATATTACCATAAGTTAGTTGGGTGGGTGGTTGATGTAGTTAGTTTATTGGTGGAATTTGTCTTGATTATCATAGAGTAACAGTACCTAAGAGCTTGGTTGAGAGGTGAAAACAAGTTGGATCTCAATAATATGGCTAATAATGCTTGATAATGTTAATGACACGGATTGACTTGCTTGACTTAAAAAATAAAAAATCTTGAATTCTTGAGCTCTTAATAATTATTGTAGATGAATTTAACCTTCTAAGCCTCTTTCTCTTATAGGCACAAGTAAGATGTGGAATTGAAAGTGTAACTGAGCCATATAAATATAATTTATCCATGTAAAGGCTCACAATCAAAATTAGACAAATTATTTTTAGAAAAGAAATGCAGGTGGTTTGCATGTTGTTTATTAAGAGGTGGATCCTGACTGTCGATGGTTAGGGATTCCCAGGGTTGATCTTTGATGCTCACCATAATCATCGATGGTTAGGGTCCATAGGAAAATGGTCCTAAAAGTCAAGTTCACTAAACTTGGTGAAACTAAGTGCATATGGCTTTGGTTAGGCCAGATAGGTGTAGGTTGGTTTCAAGGGGAGGTTAGGTGGGTTTACGGGTATTTTTGACATTCAAAAGTGTAGGTGTGCAAATTTATGGTGTCTATAGCTATTTTTATACAATTTTGCATGTAACAGTTACAAATGAATAGTTAAGTTTTAGTTACATCCATGTTCTAATTAAATTAATTATTTTTGATAGCATGGACACATCACATGTTTGAAGTATATATAAGTTATGACTTGTAACTAAGACTTATGATCTAGTCATTCAGGATGTAATCAAAGTTTTCTAAACATGGAGGATGAGACGACCCCTTCCCTATGTTCTTTATATACATATAAAACCCTCTTTTAAAAGGGTCATCCAAGTTTTGGATCAGTATATAATAAAATATCAAGAGATTTATTGTCATGCAACTAAATTTTTTCTTTCTTCTTCCCTCTCTAGGTTAATGAAATTAGAAATTTATTTGTCTATATTAATTTGATAATTTTGAAGTGCACTAATGCTACGAATGAATTTGAGTGTTTCAATTAATGAATATTAATCTTAGATGTGCAATAACAATTGATGATTGATATGTTTCATTCATTTAAGTAGTTAGCAAAGGTTGAATTGATAATCAAAGGTGTGTAGAGGTATCTCTTTGATCTATTCTTCTAGGTGTGAGACATAATTACCCTAGACAACTTTTTGGTCTGAGCTATAATCTCTTAGATAAGGATGTGTAACAACAACCCTAAAAATAGAAACCTTTAGTTGATATCATTAATAATCCTAGATTTTTTTATCCTAGACTAATAACTGTGCTTGTTCATGAGTGTGCAATAACTACAAATAACAAATACTGGTCTTGGAGATACTTATCCACTAAAGAAATAGCCTTATAAGTTACCTTTAAAGATCACATAACCTTAATTTTTACCTTTCCCTTATTTTCCTTTTTTGATTTTCTTTGAGATATGCCCACCATATAATAATTATTCACCCATACAATTCACCTAATGAATATTTTCTATTAGATTCCATGTATCTATCCACAAACTTGGTCAAATAATCCACAAGCTCAACCTGCTATTCTATCACCTAGTTATTCAACTACACACCTATAACTCATGACCAAGAGTGGAACCTTGTTCCATAGATATCCCAAAAAATTAGAGGCTACCTCATTTAAAAATTTATTAGGTGTGCATAAAACCCACATCAACAATGGTCATTAATATCCACATTGACATCAGTCCTTCAACTGAGTAACCTGGTTACTTTGTTAATCTATTAATGAGTAATCCTCATTATATGCATTGCAAATTAGAATAAAATTCATGAATGTGAGAAATTAAGAACTTAAATACCTCTTGGGTTTTTCCAAAGTATGATAGTTGGAAAAGTTGGAGCACACCCACATCCTCCATCAGGTTGTAAACTATGAGATCATAAGTGACCTCATTTTTTATGTTATGGTGTTCAACCTAGTAGTCATAATACAAGTATACCTAGTTATCATATTGGTGATTATTGTAAGTAATGACTTGATAAATTAAAAAATTATATTCCCAATTATCTACATGCAAAATCATGCTAGGTTACTACATATTTTCAATCAAAATTGGAGGTGATGTTGTGGCGACTTTATTTTCTACACATGCCATTTCTAGTGCCTTTAAAATATATGTTTCTTCTTTCAGTTCTACCAAGTGTTTACCTTGCATATTGTGTACACTAAAACCTTATTCCTGAATGAAAACAATACTTCCTTATTATGTGACATTATGTTATTCTACTTTAGGAATGACTAGTATTGGATCTCTTCTCCTACCTTTTTGTTTTAGTTGCATCACCATCTGGGATCCCCAAAGGTTAACCCATGATCAACCAATTATCTCAAATGAATAAATTTTATTGAATTATTTTTAAACCAAAATTACTTTGGCCTTCATGATTTAACCTCCTTCAATTGTAGACATAATTTATAAAACCTACAATTCTCTCACACACATTTTTTTAGGCATGTTCCCACTCTTCTTTTCTTGAATGCAAGTTGCCTCAACCTCTACTTCACTTTTTCCAATGAGAATATTCTATAGATGCCTTATTTTCTTCTTATTTATGCTTGTTTAAGCTCTAAAATTGTTAAGGTTTCAATAATAAAAATGAAAATGAGAGGCCTCTAGGTTTTTAATAGGTGGAATATTTTTTTAGATTAACTACCCTCTATGTTGCCATCTATCACTTCAACCATTAATACCTCAAACTACATGCCTTGACACCCCTTTGACACACTTTTCATCTATACCACTACATTATCAATAAATTAACATCCCATCCTTTATTTTAATGTTGTTTCACCTTTCCCTTAGTACATGTCAATTGTAAAAATTCAAAATTACCATTTTATTCATGGGAATTACCTTTTTCATTTTAACCCATATTTATAATGGTATTTCCTTTGTCATCTTAATTCCACATTCCTAGGTCACATGGCACCTCTTTCACACCTTTATCACATGCCATATATTATGTTCATCCTTCATGCACCTCTATTTACACACCTCCTTTATATTCTTCTTGCATATCTCTTTATCTTGAGCTTTTTTTTGATCATGTGTGATTCCTACCAACCTTTTATTTACACTCTTTATCCCAATTAACTTGTCCACCTTTAAACTTACCCCACACAAAAATATGTGCATGGTCTACCAAAATACAATTGAATGAGATCTATTTGTCAAGAAATTGATAAATGATAGAATTTTGAATGCCAAAAAGCACCAAAAGTGCTAAAATAAAACTACAAAAGGTGTTAACCAATACCACACTTATTTTAAACCAAAACTAATTCCTAAACTAAAATATTAGTATATGCCTTTGTATGCTTGTAAATTTGAGCTCCATGGATTCAATATACTATAAATAGTAACTTAACCCAAAACTTACAAAAACATTAAAGGGAGAGAATATAGAAGCAATCAAAAACTATAAGATGACTCTTACCATAACTTACTTCTCTTGTCTTCCCTCCAAGATCTTCAAACAGATTCTTCAAGGATATTTAACTTACCTTATAGATTGCTTGATAATGGTGGATTCAATATTTAATATGGATGAAAGAAGGTTTAATGGATTCTTGGATGCAAGGATAATTTGGATGCAATGAATTCTAAGAGGGTTGGTTTAAACACCTAAATATGGCCATAACTAGCTTCCGATCAGACTTCAGATTGATTCCTACCAACCATTATAAATTAAGCCTAGAAATCACTAAACATCCCAAATTTTATTGTGCATCATTAATCAATACTCAGAATCATGTTGAGACATCCCTAATTGGGATATTCTATCATAAACAACAATAAACTCTCATAGATTCATCCTTGATCACCTTGCGGCATAATAACTATTAGTTTGGCCTATGGACCCATTAAGAGGGGCACTTGATCAAATATTAAAAGAGATAAAATGATATTCAAAATAAATTATCTAATTAAACAAGATTAAATGCTTATTTGAATTATCCATTTACAATTAATGAATATCTAAAAATAGAAATTCTAAAAATCAAAATATCAAACATTTTCATCATTGCCTTTATGAGTTGTCAAGCTCTTTGAAAATATCTTAAAATATAATAATTGAGAGCCATGCCTAGTAATTAAAAATCACAATTACATTACAAATATTAACTCAATTGGAATTTATCTCACCTAGGGTAGGTTTAAACCCATTCGAAGCCTAAAATCAACATTAACTCACCTTGGGTGAGAGTTAATTCCTAAGGCTATAAATACATGGCCATGCCCCTTCATTTACAAGCTTGGATATTTTAGATTTATTATGTAGGATTTACTCCATAAACCTCATGAAATTAATGATACCATGCTTAAATATTAGGCCAAACAATAAAATCCAAGGTGTCAAGGAGAGAAGGAGCCAAGAAAGCTTCATTTTCAAATACTTCTTGATGCACAAGCTAAGTAATCCATTAGGAGATCCAAGGAAGGTGAAAGAGTTGTTTATTTTATGTTTTTATTATGATTTAATTTAGTTTTATTACCCAAGCTCTCCCTAGTGTCTAGTTTAGAGTTGTTATGATTTTAGTGTGTTTATTTCATCTATTTTATTGGACTAACATAAGACTAACCTTCCTTATTAGATTCTTTGTTCACATAATGGCACACCTAGTGGGACATCTCATCCCAAAACCCTTATAAATATGCATTTAGATCATCTTTTGATAATTTTTTTCTTGTTTTCTATCTAAATTTCATGTATTTTATCTTCTAACTTAAATGGTGGAATAAACCTAAATAAGGATAGAATCTCTCTATAGAATAATAGAATCACTCTATGGAATGGTAGAACTGATCTCAATGAATTGATTTAAATGGTATAATCACTATGCAAAATGGCATAATCACTCTGCAAAATGGTAGAATTACTTTGTAGAATGGTGGGATTGCTCAAAATGGTAGGATTGCTATGTAGAATGGTGGGATTTCTCAAAATGGTAGGATCACTCAAAATGGCAGGATCATTGTGCATAGTGGTGGAACCACTGAAAATATTGGGATCATTATGAAGAATGGAAGAATTTATTTTTAGAACAATGAAATCACCCTACATATCAGTGAGATTGATAGGCTATGAAGTGGCCAATTTTTGGGGGCTCATTTGGGGTCATTCAAACTCCATTTTTTATGTTTTTTTTTTAATATTATTTTTAAACCATGTGTTTTCTCCTAAATTTTTAGAATATGCTATTATTTTACCTTAAATTTTCATACATTTTTCACAAAATATAAAAACCCCTTAACACTTTTTGTAGGACCTAAATGCCAAGAGGAAGACATTTAAAAACTTTCTAAGTTACAAATTTCACATTTTAAATTGGCGTTTTAAAAATATTTTTGCTTAAGTCATTTTTTGTTTTTCAAAGTTTTCAACAACAAATTCCAAGAGGATAAAAATTTTACAACATACTTCAATTTGGTGTTATAAAATAAATTTTCACAATAGTTACATACTCCTAAGAGTTTTTTCATTTTATGCTTGATTGTTAAAGTGCTTTATTTAGTAAGATGAGTGGTGTGTATGCTCTCCCTTATCCCCTTTAGGGAACTTCGGTGATCAAAAATGCTCATTATTTACCTTTGTCACTTTGGTACAAAAGCATGGAAATAAAGTCATTAAGGCCCTCCCCAAATATGTATGATTTGGGTGACCTAAAACTGACCCTAAGGTCCTTCCACCTATCTTTATTTTCATATATTTAGGCTTGTGAGCAGGATTTCATCACCTCCTCATGGGTGTTTTAGGTAAGTGTTGACCTAGGAATTCATTTCCTAGCACCGTTTCAACCCCACTCCATAGTGTGGTATATAAATTAAGGGTGACACATTGGGATGCTTATTTTGAGTGGTTAAATTAAGATCCATTAGTGATACTTGGCCTCAGAACATAGGGGAAACTGAGACATCACACTACACTAAGTAATTGATGGATGTAGTGGTTGTGAAAAGGATAATATCTTTTCATAATAAGTTAGTTGATGTGGATTGAAATGATGTGATTGTATCTATAGTGTTATCTACACTTGGGACCATATATAAAGGATTAAAAATTGATGGCTTAGAATAACCCCACTTACTGTGAACATACTATTGATGCAAGGTGAGTAACCCAAAGTTACATGTCATAGTACAAACTCTTGAGAAAAGAGGGGGCCTAAAATCCCTAATTTTCATGCACTTTTAATTTTTGGATTAACAATTAAAATCCACTTAAGATTAATTATATTGATGTAATTTGATAGTACTATGTAGCCTTATCAGTTTTAGGATTTAGGAAGTTATACTTAGGTGTTTTTGTCATTTTATCCTTTCTCACATGGTTTTGATTATATCTATTTATTTATCATTACACGTCAAAAATGAGTATTTTTTGTACATCACTCCTTTTTTTTAGGAGGCATTATGTTGTTTATTTGACACAATAACTTTGCCTTAGTCTTTTGATAAACTATTTTTTGTGTGTCACTTGTTTGAAAATGGTGTCATTACACTGCTCAATTCATTTCAAGTATCATGCCTTAGAGTCTTGAAACAAACTTTTTGTCATATCTTTAGATCATGGTAACATCATTATGTTTATCAATTCATTTTAAAGACTTATTACCTTATGTCTAAAAATTACAAATTTGAAACCAAAACCACATGTGCCTTTTGGATCTATGTCTAGTGTTATTATGTCATTCATATTTATCTACCTTGTTATCTATTTTGAGAAGTCTATTCTTATCAATCAAGCTTTAAATTAGCCTTGATAATTCCATATCCAAACATTGATTGGTTTATACATAATCCTTATATAATTTTGGTTTAGGTATTCACCCTTAACTTTTGGGTCATGCAATTTAGGTTAATTCTTTGTTTGATTTAAAGATTATTTTTTGTGCCTAGATTTGGAGGAAGTAGTCTATCTTCCATGTGCCTAGAGTCTATTGTCTTTTGACAAATGATCAAATTTTTGTTTTAATCTGAATGCCTAATTTGTGTCAAAGTTTTTCAATTTTTTTAGATTAATCCTTTACCTTGTAGACCTAGTTTTTTTTCCTTTTCTAAAAGACCTAACAATACCTATTTTGAGCCTAGATTTTGTGCCTTGTTTTCCAAAATACCTAAAAAAAAAATAAAAAAAATCTTTAGATTAGACTTATTTGAAACACTTTGTACCTAATTTTGGCATTCCAATTTTTATTCATACACTTGACCTTTTTATGTAAGACATTTGACATTAGATATTTGACATTAGACCATTTTAGACCAAGTTTTAACATAGAACTTTTGGAGATACAACTCCACTTTTTGACCAAGATAAGCCAAGTTCAAACCATTTGTCCTTTGGAAATTATTATTGAGAGTTTGTCTAAATTTAAGCCTATTTTTTTGAAACATTCATCATTGATTTAAATATGTCTTACTATACTCATAGTCGAGCCATGTACAATCCAAGGTATGATAATGTGGTCACACAAAATGACTTTGTTTAAGACCCTTACAATGATGATGTAGTTTATGGGATGTATCCTTATCCTCCTTACAATACTCAATCTAGGAAACAAATCCAAGATCCCTTAGCCCACTATCTAGTTAACATGCCTCCATACATGGAGTAAGACAAAGAGAAGATAACATAGTACCTCTCTAGCATACCCTCAATTAAAAAACAAGTTCAACAACTACTACATTATGTTATGATTCCATCAACAGAAGATCCTTAATTGTTTAATCATCACTTAATTTCAAATAAGGATGAGGTTTTAATTGGATTCATAGAGGTAGGGGCCAAGTTTTTAGTAGACTTCCCCCATGAAAATTTACCAATTTTAGTTAGAGTGCCTTTCAACATACCTTAAAACCAAACCATTGAACATGCCTCTAATAGGAATCCTCAAGCACTCATGTTGATGTCATATCAGGACCCACATATGCTTGTCATAAGAAAGGGACTCATAAAGGACCAATTTCTACAAATGTAAATTACATATCAAACCTATTTGAAATTACCATGTAGCTTTAATAACATGGCCATGTCAAATGCTCTACTCATTGAGTTATCTCCTTCAACAAGGGTATTGATCAAATTTAAATGTCAACATAATTTGGGTATAGACCCATTAATATAAAACACTTCAATTGATGACATGTTCAACATCCCAAATATTAAACAAGTGTCTATTGCTTCTATGTAAAATAATGTGCCAAACAATGTGGATAACACACAAGTGTCTTTCAATATAGTCCACAGTAGTTTAAATATAACAAAAACTAATCCATAATAAGTGCCTTTAGTTAACACCATGAGTGGTTTATAAAATTAGGAGGTAGGAACTCATATGTCCCAACCACAAAAAGTTACCTTTAATCCTCAAACATTTACTTTATTAAACATGCAAACACAAGGATTAAGTAGTCAAACATAAACTAGTGACTTGTCTTAGTAAAATGTGACAAATTTTACTCCACCACAATAGGTGATGACTAACATTTTATAAAAAATAGGCATAGTCTAGTATATCAATGCAGTAGAGACAAAAACATTTTCTACCTCAATAGGGGGAACAAATGTTTCACCTCATCAAGTAGTGACAAGTATGCCTTAATAGTTACAAACCAATATACTGTCATAAATTTTATCTAATCAATAATGTATGTCTATTAGTTAGTGAAAAATGTCAAATATCCAAAAAACATCTACTTCATAACAAGTGTTCATGAAACCAAGCAGTACTACTATCTAAAAAGTACCAATCATGCAGTAATTGTATTTCATTCCAAATGCACCAAAAATTAAATGACAAGGCCTTATTTCACAATAAGTTCCCCTTATTCAGCCAAGTTTGACTAGTTGGTAGCAAGTCCATACTCAATTATAGCAGGCATAATACTTTACCCTAATCCATACCCTTCTATTGTAGACATAATTCCCTCAAAATTAGGCCTATATATTGAATCCAAACTAAAATATCGTACAACAATGTGTGCAATTACAACAAGAAAATCCCAATCTATAGATGCATATTCTTGGTCAATATCTTAACTAAACTAACATTTCACAAAAAACCATTCCTTCATTATACCCTAGTCAAGGTAACCCACTTTTGATTGCTCATCCTCCACCTCAAGATAATGTTCCATCTAGTTTCTTGTCACAAGAACTAAAGCAAATGAAGGATGCAATTGCCACCACAAAAGCAGGTAAATAAACCAAAAATTTCAAGTTAGATGATGTTTATTCATAGCCATTCAAAATGGAGTATCTACAAATACCATTTCCTCTATGGTATGAACCCTTAAAATTTAACAAATACAAAGTTAAAGGAGACCCTTAGGCCTATTTAACATAATTTTTTATTGATTTCCAACCAGTGGCTTATAGTGACATATATATCCTACCATTATTTCTTCAGAGTCTAGCAGGATAGGATTTGGAGTGGTTTCTAAAATTTCCAAAGAATTTGGTATCTAATTTTTATGACCTTTTTAGACAAACTTGTGTAACATTTCTCGTAAAATATTAAACATGAGATTTCATTGGTAGATTTGACCCAATTCAAGAAGAAAACTACTGAAAGCCTCACAATTTATCTAAAGTGATGGAGATCACTTGCTATCCATTTCATTTATAACTTACTAAATAAACAATTAGCCTTTATGTTCACTAAATTTTTTTACAATGAGATATCCTATCATCTATAGTTTCAGTGTGCACACACTTTTAAAGAGATTATCAACAAAGGTTTGTTAATAAAAAATGCCTTTATTAACAAAGGGATTATCAAACTAACCTCATCAAACCAAAATCAAAATCAAAGCCAAGAAAATGGTCAAAATTAGAACCAAAACCAAGTCTAAACATAAGCGTTGGCACCAACCCAGGCCAGTAATTATGAAAATCCAAACAATTCAACTATAAAAAGAATGTTGTTGGAAATGGAGTACCTAATTCATGTCATGTCCAAATGGTACAAACACCATCTACTGAACTAATGCCACAAATTGAAATTACTCTTCACCAATAACCTATTCATCAAGTGTAACCTTTGCAATAATCTAGTCCATCTCAACAAATATAGCAACCTTTACCTTTACAAACCCCTCCTCCAAGGAGAAATGTACCTACTCACTGAGTATTTAGAGACCTTAGAGAACTAATCAAATCCATGTTTCTCAAGATATCCATACTTAATCTAATTTTTTGGTAAATTTTAGAGCACTATCTTGAGGGTATTCTTTATCTAGATTGGTATTGAGAAAATGAGTTCTATGAATACCATCATATTCATGGGCATAATCTACATCATTGTGTACAAATCAAACATCTCATTGAAAATATGTTGGAAAATGGGGAGATTACATTGGATAATAGAGATACTACATCTAATCAAATCTTGGATATATACCAAAACCATTTTTTGCAACATAACAAAAACATCAAAAACAAAGGCCAAAATAATAACATCAATAGTACCAATATCCAAGACAAACACAACAATTCTAGAAACAACAACAACAACAATGTCAACTTAATGGATGGAACCAAGGCCAAAATGATTCTAATAACTAACAAACTTACCATGTAGTTGTACATGACTACATAAAAGTTATAATTCATATTGTAGGAGGTCACATTTATACCATATCCATCAATCCAAGACCAAGTTATAATTGAATAAGACCATTATTAACCAATTCCAATCAACCCATCTATGATAATGATCATTCCTTGACCTAAGACCATATATAGGCACACTATCAAGAAAATATTACTACTTTTTGACCTTATACTAATAACTCATCATTTCCTCATGACTACATACAAGTGCACTGATAATCGAGACTTATCCTATCTATCCCCTCTCCACCATCATTTTCTATAAAAAATGATCTTATATCTAATATCAATTATTCAATCACAATTTGGTAGTCAAATATTACCATTCCATTCCCATAACCACCTACCATCAAACCTATACAACCCATTATTTTAGCTAAGAACAAGCCATATACCATTATGAAATAAAGGTCATTTGACATTATGGAACAACTTCAGAAGATACCCACATAAATAACCATTTTGGATTTGTTGCATACATCTATGATCCAAAAAAACATCGTAACAAAGTTTTTAGGCTAATCTTAAGTTCCCATTAACATATCCCTAAATAAATTTCAAGCTTTAGTTGGACATCTAGCCCTAGGCTAATAGTTAACCTTCGACCAAAGTGATATGTCATCCCTTGGCCCTCTCTATAATAATTAATTATACAATGAAGTTGTCATAATGCATCACAAAGTGAAATGTGTTCTAATAAACAATGGACCAGGCCTACATATTATATCTTTAAATATCATCAAGCGTCTCAAATACACAACAGATAATCTCCATCTAGAAATAATCACTATCAAGGCATATGACTATGAAGAGTAGGAATCACAAGGCACCATTAATTTATCAATTATCATTATGCCTTTGACCCATAATACACTTTGCCATGTATTATATCTAGACCTATCTTACAATTTTATTTTGGGTATGTGATCATAGGAATTTAAACAAAAGAGAGGAGGTTAGAACAAGTGTTAGTTTCATAAAACAAAATAAAATAAACACACTAACAAGCTAACATCTCTAAGCTTAGATCTTAGGGGGAGTATAGTGAAGAAAATACATATGAAAATAAAACTAACATGCAAATAATGACAAAATACCTTACCTTCCTTGATATCTCTAAGTGATTTGTCTGTGGCTTGCTCAACTTGCGCTCAAAGAGTCTTTAGCAATGTAGTTTGGCTATTTCTTTCTCTCCTTGACACCATGGTTTATTTATGGATTATACTTTCTTGATGACTTGGTTCAATATTTTGGCATTATAAAAATTATTGTGATGAGTATTATGCAAAAACCTACATTATAACTCTACAATATCCAAGCTCTCTTAATGAAGAGGCAAAGTCTTGTATTTATAGGTTTAGAAACTAACCAAAACTCAAGGTGAGTTAAGGTGTAGTTTAAACATAGAATGGGTTCAAATCTAACCTAAGTGATTTAATTAACCCCAATAGAGTTAAAATATATCAAAATCTCATGATTTTAAATGAATAGTCATGGGTGAGATATTTTCAAAGGCTTGACAACTCACAAAAGGTAATCATTGAAACCTAGGATATTCTTGATTTTTGAATTTCCTTTTTTAGAATTTCATTAATTACTCATGGATAATTCAACTAGGCCTTTAATTAGGTTTAGAATTTTAATTAATTTTTATTAGGCTTTTAACATTTATAAATTTGATTTTATGTGTGTACTTGCCCCACTTAATAGGTCTATAGGCCAAATTACATGTTATGATCTTGCAGGATGAATAGAGATGAATTAGTGAGAGGTTTTTGTTTCTTTGTTAAGCATGAAATATACTAAGATGGGGTAGGGGAGGGGGGGGGGGTGAATCAGTATATTATAGATCTTTTTACTTAACCTAATTTATTTTCTTTAACCACTTAATCACACATTCAAGATATGCAATAAAACTAAAATAATAATTTTCATCACACAAGAGAGAGAGAGAGAGAGAGAGAGAGAGAGAGAGAGAGAGAGAGAGAGAGAGAGAGAGAGAGAGAGAGAGAGAGAGAGAGAGAGAGAGAGAGAGAGAGAGACCAAATTTTTATGTGGAAACCCAAAGTGGGAAAACCATAGAGAATAATCTCAAGTCTATGAATGAACACCAAATAAAAATACAAAGTTTTCAAGCACCAACTTTTAGGAGTACCAACCCCTTTGCTTAACACCAACACAACAACCATTTGTGAGAACCAACCCATAGGAGCACCAACCCCTTACAAATATTTGTGATTGCCAACCCATAGGAGCACCAACCCTTCTTGTGTATAAAACACAACTATCTCTCAATGTTTCTTACTCAATAAATGATAGAAATCTACAATATCTCCTATTTTTCTCTCTTTAAAAACAAATACAAACCATGCACTCTCTTTCATATTACAAATGGCTTCTCAAGCCTTTATTTATGGCTTTACAAATGACCTTTGGCATTCACCCTTTTTGACCCTTCAATCCTCATGAAAAATGGTTCCAAACTTGCATGACCCTTCATATCCTTGCATTTGAAAAGTCATATGGTGACCCTTCATAAGCAAAAGTGTCCTTTACTCATTTGTCTTTATCTTGGTGACTTTTCATATTATTTAAAGTGTCCTTTCATGGAAAAGTGTGCCATACCTCTTTTTTATTCACATGGTGACTCTTGGAATTCCTCAAGATGACTCTTTATGAGAAAATGCATCCCATTCCTCTTTCATATTTTACCCCATGATTCTTTGACTTCTCCATGGGCCCTCTTTTGACTTATATACAACCAAAAATATATTAATTAATATTAAATAAATATTAACACACATTAGCAAATATATGAATATTAAAAACACCATTAAATGAAATGGAGCCTTTATCACCAATAATGCTAGACCTTTGACATCAATGACAATATTTCCAATAATCTCCCATTTTTTCATTGATGGAAACTTCAAATTGAAACTACCACATCCTAAAACCTACACATACTATCATCTAAAATACATACAATAACTCCCCCTTACTGTAGCAACATGTACCTATTCTCTGTACCTAATTCTACACTTTTTATTCTCCCCCTTTGACATCAATGGCAAAGGGCCTACTTGGAGCTAACAATTAGCTCCCCCTCAACTGATGCTAAACCTCAATCATAGGAAGTAAAATAAATTACTCTCAACTTCTCTCATAGATACTCAAATGTGTCTTTTGGTAGTGCCTTTGTGAAAATATCTGCAATCTACTCTGTAGTACTGATATACTCCATCTTAACCTATTGATATGAAACCTACTCTCTCAAGAAGTAATATCTAATGGGAATATGTTTTGTTATTGAATGCATCACTAGATTCTTTGAAATATTAATAGCACTTGTGTTATCATAAAACATATAAATAGGTTCATCATACTTTACCTTGATATCTTCCAAAGTTTGCTTCATCTAAGGCAATTGCGTACAACACAATACCAATACAATATATTCTACTTCAGCTATAGAAAGTGATACTGAATTCTATTTCTTGCTTAGCCATGATACTAATATATCATCAAGGAAAAAATCTCCTCCACTTGTACTCTTTCTATCATCCAAGCACCCTACCCAATCTGAATCTGTATAAGCAACCAAAGTGAAATATATATTTGTGGGATACCATAATCCATAATCCAATGTCCCCTTGATATATCTAAATATTCTCTTCACCAACTAAACATGACTATCTTTTAGAGATGACTAATATCTTCCAACCATACCTACTACATGCATGATGTCTGGCCTCGATGTTGTCAAATATAAAAGACTACCAATCATAGATCTATACAAAGATTGATATGTAACAGATGAATCTTTATCCTTACTCATCTTATTTCTTGTACACATTGGTTGCTAACTAGTGCACAATCCTCAAAACTAATTTTTTTCAACATTTCCTTAGCATATTTACTTTGAGATATGAAAATTCCTTTATCTGACTAAAATATTTGCAATCTTAAGAAAAATGACAATTCTTCAAGCATAGACATCTCAAATTCTTTTGCATATTATCAAAAAATTATTTTGTCATCTTCTCAATATTTCCTCTAAAAATGATATCATCAACATATACCATAATAATAAATTGATTCTCACCTTCTATTTTGATGTAGAGATTACTATTAGCAAATCCTCTCTTGAAACCTTAATCCTATAAGTACTTATCAAGTCTTGAATACCAATCTTTGGGAGCTTCTTTCAATATATGCAATGATTTCTTCAATTTTTATACATCGCTACTAATATTTGAGAGAATAAATACCTCAAGCTACTCAATGTAGACCTCTTCTTTTAAATTCCCATTTAGGAAGGTAGATTTGATATCCATCTGAAACACTTTGAAATTTTTAAATACTGCATATGTAAGAAACATTCTAATAGCCTCTAACCTTGCTGCTAGTACAAAATTTTCTTCAAAATATATTCCCTCAATTTGAGCATATCCTTTACATACTAATCTTACTTTATTTTTGGTCACTTCTCCATTTCCATTCAACTTATTTCTATAAACCCATTTTATTCCTATCACATTATGATCTTTTGGTCTAAGAACTAATTCCTGAGTATCATTCTTTTCTATCTAATTTAATTCTTCATTCATAGCCTTAACCCAATGCTTATCATGTCTAGCTTCTAAAAAAGTTCTAAGCTAAATTTTAGATAACAAAGAGAAATTAACTTGCTCAGATTCACTTACCATCATTATTCTAGTCTAAATTCCTTCATCTATGTCCCCAATGATGTCACTTTCATTATGATTTCTCTGAACATATTTGGACAGAGTTTTGGTGCCCTTTTTATCCTTCTTCTCATCTTCATCTAATTCTTCAAAACCTTCCTCTTCAATGATTTCAGGAATGTCTACTGGATCACTAATTCTTTGTATTCCATCTTCTTCTATCCTAACACTTGCACTTTCAACAATTTTCTTGGTTCTTTTGTTATAACATTTATCAGCTTTAATTTTATAAGAATAACCAAGAAATATACCTACATCTACTCTAGATTTAAACTTACTAGGTTTTTCATCAGTTCTCCTTATGAAGCATTTGCTACCCAAAACTCTAAAATAATCAACTATTACTAGTTTATCTTTCCATAGCTCATAAGGAGTCTTGTCACTATTGACTCTTAATAATGATCTATTCTGAATATGCACTACTATAAAAACTACCTCTCTCCAATATTTATCTATTATCTTGGATTCATTTAGCATTGTCCTTGCCATCTCCTGAACTATTCTATTTTTTTTGTTCAACTACTCCATTTTGTTATGGAGTTAAGGCTGCTAAATAATGTCACTTTTTTCCATGGTCTTCACAAAACTCAATAAATTTATCTGACATGAATTCTCCTCCTTGATCTAATCTTAGACACTTAATCTTCAAACTGGTTTCAATCTCAACTAATGCTTTGAATGCTTTGAAATGTTTGAAAGCTTCTAATTTTTTCTTTAAAAACATTACCCAAGTTATATATGACAAATAATCAATAAGCAACATGAAATATTTTTCACTTTAAATAATTTGAGTTCTCATAGGTCCACACATATCAATTTGAACAAGCTCTAGCATTTGAGTAGTCGAGTACTCTTTTGTTTTGAACTACCTTTTAGCCTGCTTCCATGCTAACAAGGTTCACAAAACATGTCAAATGGCTTTGTAATCTTTGGATTGCTTGCTTCTTTTTGATGTTAACAACATTATAAAAATTTATGTGCCTGATTCTCCTATGTTATAGCTAACTTTATTCAATCTGAATCAAATAACATCTTTGACCTTTGATGTCTGATAGCATATACAAGTTATTCCCTATTCTCTAAGCATGTGCAACCAACACATCTGAATCTTTTATTCTAATTTCACAACCTTCTACATAAAAATTTAGTGTGTCCCTGATCACACATTTGACTTACACTCAAAATATTATGCTTAAGTCCTACATACAAAATAGTTTTAGTTTTAGTTCTACCATTATCCAAACTTAGTGTAATGTTTCCATCAATTTTGGTAGTAGTATTTTCTCCAAATTTCACTATGCCATCATTGATCTTCTTCAAGGTTATGAAATTGATCGTATCTCCTATCATGTGCCTCAAACATCCACTATCAATGAACCATGGATTTTCTTCATTTCTTTCATGCAAAGTTGTCTGCACCAACACAGATTTTTTAGGTTGTTTCTTTTGCCATGAACATGTCTAAACTTTCTTGATGAATGGATCCTTGAAACTCTGGTCCTTCTTGAATGACTCAAACACACTTCTACAGTACTAAGATATGTGTCTAAAGTTTTTGAACTTGTAACATATTATGGCCTCTTCATTAAATCCTGATAGAGGATAAAATGAGTTGTGGCTTCTACGTGACATTGCATGACTTTCCTTCTCCTTATTTCTAAAACTATTAGCTCTTTTTCAACATTATAATTTATTATGACCATATCCATTACAATAAAAATAATAACCATAAAAATAGGACCTATTTGTGTATCTCTAACTTGATTGCCTTTTGTAGCTCTATTCTCCAGCATTCTTTGTTTGAGATGTCCTCTATATTCTTAAATTCTTCCCTTTTTATTTCTTCTTTTATAAGAGCTTTAGCATAGCTCTTTCTTTTTTCCTTGTCTGTGAAAGTAGTGACCTCCTCTTTCTCTTTTTCAAATCTAATACCTATCTTATCTAACATTGATCTTTGATTTTCTAATATCTTATTCAACATATTAGTGCTATTCTCAAATTTTGAATCATTGGTTTCTCTATCATTGATTGCTTTATTTATTTTCTCAAGATCTACTTTTAAATAAGTAATTTCAATAACATACCTTTCACATTATTTACTTACTATTTTTAACTATGCCATTAGATCTTCTTCATTCTTCTTGGCTTCTTTAAAGTGTGCTTGTAGATCTTCAATTATTTCCTTTGACTCCTTTTCATTTTTCTTGATCTAGAGCTTTAATCTTTGATTCTTCTTTTCAATAGATTTTAAATATTCTAAAGCACAAATGAGTTCTCCCTCTAGATTCACTTCAGCTTCATCATGTTCTTCTTCTTGATAATCTTTACTTTTGTTTGTCAAGGCATCTTCATGTTTGGCTATGAATAGAATCTCTTCTTCTTCTGAATCACTGACTCCACTATCTTTAGCTGAGCTAGGATCTTTAGAATACAAACTCTTCTTTTTGAATTCCTTCTTGAATTTACTTTTGAAATTCTTCTTGTATGTATACTTTCCTTCTTCATTGTCATCATTACCCTTATTTGTGAATTTATCTACAAAATTTCTAATCTTTCCATAATTAAAACATTTAAAAGGTAATTTTCCTTGATATTTACCTATACACTTTTTCAAATTGTGAATGAAAAGATTTCCATTGTCATCTTCATCATGGCTAGAACTATCACTTGATTCTTGAATCTTAGCCATCTATTTCTTGATGTTTTGAAAGTAGCTTCTCTTTTTTAGGGTGTATCTTGTTCAATATACATCTCATATGCCATAAGAATACCATGAAGCTCATCCATTTTTAGCTTGGCTAAATTCTTCAAATCTTCAATTGCCAAAACTTTTGCATCATATCTCAATGGTAGAGATCTCAAAAAAATTTGAACCACAACTGATTCTTCTAAATTTTTTCCAAGATCTTGAATCTAATTAACTATTTGATTTACCTACAAAAGATAACTTGTTATATTTTCTTCTTCTTCCATATTCAAACTCTCAAACTATCTTCTGAATGTTTGAAGCTTAGCTTGTTGAACCTTTCTATCACCTTTGTAAATATTCTCAAGTTTTACCCAAGTTTCATGAGTATATTTACATTGCATAAATTTAACAAATTTTTATTCACATAAACCACATAAAATAGAATTTAAAGCTCTAGCATTATTTTGACTTGCCTTCTTTTCTACTAGAGTAGTTACAAGTGTCTATGGCTCTTCATATTCCTCCACCACTACTTTCCATATATCGAATCTAAGGGCCATAAAATAATTCTTCATCCTTATGCTCCAAAAAACATAATTTGTCCCATCAAACAAATTTTCCTTATTTGTATAAAATCATTCATGTGATCCAACCATCGTTCTTTCTCAATCTACCTTCAAGCTGTAAATTTTTTTCAAAAGGAACTTGCTTTGATACCAATTTTAAGCACAAAATATATTGAGAGGGGGGTAAATCAGTATATTATATGTCTTTTTACTTAACCTAATTTCTTTTCTTTAACCACTTAATTACACATTCAAGATATGCAATAAAATTAAAACAATAATTTGCATCACACAAGAGAGAGAGAGAGAGAGAGACACTGGATTTTTATGTGGAAACCTAAAGTGGGAAAAACTATGGAGAATAATCTCAAGTATATGAATGAACACCAAATCAAAATACAAATTTTACATGCACCAACTTGCAGGAGCACCAACCCCTTTGTTGAGCACCAACATAGTAACTATTTATGAATACCAACCCATAGGAGTACCAACCCCTTACAAAGATTTGTGAGCACCAACTCACAGGAGCACCAACCCCTCTTGTGTATAAAACACAATTATATCTCAATGTTTCTTACTCAACAAATGATAGAAATCTACAATATCTCCTACTTTTATCTCTTCAAAGAAAATAAAAACCATGCACTCTCTTTCATGTTACAAATGGCTTCTCAAGCCTTTATTTATAGCTTTCCAAATGACCTTTGGTATTCACCCTTTGTGACCCTTCAATTCTCATGAAAAATAGAGCCAAACTTGCATGACCCTTTGTATCCTTGCATTTAAAAAGTCATATGGTGACCCTTCATAAGTAAAAGCATCCTTTCCTCTTTTGTCTTTATCTTGGTAACTTTTCATATTCTTTAAAGTGTCCCTTCATGTAAAAATGTGCCATACCTCTTTTGTCTTCACATGGTGACTCTTGAAATTCCTCAAGATGACTCTTCAAGAGAAAATGCATCTCATTTCTCTTTCATCTTTTACCCCATGACTCTTTGAATTCTCCATGGGCCCTCTTTTGACTTATATGCAACCAAAAATATATTCATTAATATTAAATAAATATTAACACACATTAGCCAAGATATGAATATTAAAAACACCATTAAATGCAATGGGGCCTTTATCACCAATAATGCTAGACCTTTGACATCAATGATAATATTTCTAACATTATTATGGTAGGATACCCCAATTAGGGATGTCTCAACATGATTTTGATCTTTTATGAATGATGTAAAAGTAAATTTGGGATGTTTAGTGATTCTTAAGCTTAATTTTCAAAGGTTGGTAAGAATTAGTCTGAAGTCTGTTATGAAGCCCTTGGTGGACATTTTTAGGTGTTTATAGTTTTCCCCTATTTTTGAAGATGTTGAAAGTTGTATTCATAGTAACATCTTCTCAAACAATGAAAAATAGGACTGTATGCCTAAAAAAATATGTTGATTGAAGAAGAATCTCCAAATGATGTTTGAGAAACCTATAATGATTCTCCCTTGAGGGAGTGGCCATCACATATGTTAGATGAATGGTCCCTTAAAAAGAAGCAAGAAGAAGAATGATATTAACCCATGGGCAAGATCAATCTAGATGAGAAAATGATTTCATGTATTAATGTAAAAAGTATTAATTTTCTCAAAGGTGGTTATAATCAGTAGTAAAGGTTGAGACACTAATTTGCTTAAAGGTGGTTATAATCAATGGTAATGGCATATGCCCTAGTTAAGGTTAATGAGCCAAAATAATGATTTACCCATAGGAAATTATAATCATTAAGATGAATTTGAATGAATAAATATGTTTGATTATGCTTGAGTAGGGTATATTAGCAAGCATGACTCAAGGATATAACCTGTTTCATAGATTAAAAATGAGTAAGCATAAACTTAGATGTCATGGTCTAATTACTTAAGAAGCCAAAATAAATAGGCACTCAAAGATGTATAAAGTGATGAAAGAGATGAATATAAGAATAAAAATTTATCAATGGAAATTATTTGATTATACCTACCAATGAAGAGATGCTCATCTTGACTAGCATTGATACAACTAGAATGGTCAATGGGTTGATTTGATCAAAGTGGGTAGGATTATTTTCCAAGGTACCAAGGAGAAAATTTTATGGCTCCATTTCTTGTAAGATTTCCCTCGGATAATTTTTACTATGCACATGATGGTATGCGTCATGATAGGACACCATAATAACTTTGATAAAATATGTATAAAGACTAATTCTTGATCGAAAAAATAGTTAAAAATAACACACCAATGATAAAAAACCATGATGATACTGTTGACGCATAAATAAGGATGGATTTAAGAATAATGTGTAAGGAATCACCTAATGAATTCATATAGACTAAGTTAAAGGCAAAGTATTGAAATAAAACAAATAGTTAAGCAAAAAAGCAACACACAAAAAGTAAACAAATAGGAAATCAAACAAATAAACAAATAAACACACAAAAAGAAACTAAACAAGAAAGCAAACAAACAAATAACTATGAAAACAAAAACACAAAAATACTTAAAGTAAAATCAAAATAAAACATCCTAATAATGGATTTTCCCTAATAGGGTGAAGCAAGGATGACTAACTAGGCTTAAATATGATAAATTTTTTTGGATTTTGAAAATTTATGAAGGTTTTTAGAATTTTTGAGGTATCTTAACTTGTTAGATATTGACAAGATACCACTCACAAAATAATGAGAGCATTAGCTTAAGATGCTCATAAAATGGTGACAGTATATGGCAAAGGGGACTAAGTTGACCTCAACATGAATCGAACATGGCCTAAATAATCCCAAAATGACCTTAAGTCATAGTAGTTCCACCCACATAAAAGGTATTGAGAACTGACTAGGTAATAACAAGTTGTCAAATCTAGAAAATGGCTAGGTAAATGAAAATAATATTGGCAAGGTGATGTGGCAATACATGATAAAAAGGTGTTGCACCTAGGTAGTTATAAGTATGAAACAACATCATAGGTCAGTGACACTAAAATTCCCATAGGTGGTTATAATTAATAAAATGACAATGGTACTCTAATTTTCCTAAAGACATTTATAATTAGGAACTCTTGGTATAATTTGAATTAAAGATATCTTTCTAGATCAACTATCACACTACTTTCATAAACTATAATTTAAATATAGAATTCTAAAAAATATTGTAACTAAACCTGAATCCCCTCATGGAGGGTGTAGGAATAACCAAAGGAACCAAGATATAAAAGGGGTAGGTAAGATGACTAAGAATATTATTTGGTCTAATAGAGGTGGCATGGTAAAATGGTATATGGTATGGCATTGTTTAGGATGATGATGGTAATTGGATAAAATGGTAAGAGGGTTACCCATAAGTGATAAGGTGAGGGTAAATGGTAAAGTATGGAATAATGGAAAAAGGAATGGAAAATGAAAATGGTAAGGTAAATGTTTTTAGAGAGGTAAAATATTTTTTTTGTTCTTATTAATGTGGAGATGCATGCCCTGATCAACATATGATACAACTAGAATAGTTGGTCATGTAAATTCATAGGCCACACCACTTCTAAATAACTACTATATCAAGAAATAATTATATACTTAGATGCCAAAAATATTATTGTGATCTTCATTGGCCATTGATTTTATTTCCTTCAAATAGCGAGACAAGATATCTTTGTAGCCTCTATAAATTAAAATGTATCTAAGTATGGTAAATATGGATAAATATTAGATGATAAGTTTGATTTGGTGATGTAAAGGTGGATGTTAATGGAATGTGTAATAGTTAAGAAACAAATTAAAATTAATATTTTTAGGCACACACAATGTTACAGATTTCAGTTTCAACATAACTTTGGATGTGGCATGGTCAAAGACTTTTGAATATGCTCTTGATAAGACCACCAAATATTTTTGTAGTTTGGCATTAAGAGTAAATACCATCTAATTAAGCTATATATTGGAATTTATATTTATTTCATCTTTGATTTGTCTTCATCAAGCAGTGAAGGACTATTGTACTCATTTATTGGTACCTTGAAGAGGTTTTCACCAATGAAGTTGTCTTGATTGTCTCGTAGCACCTTCGAGAAGGTTTCACTAAGGAAATTTGATTTTTGACTTTGATTGTATTTTAGTACCTCCAAAAGGATTTCACTATAAGAATTTGAGTTTGAACTTTGATTATCCCCTAGCTCCTCTAAAAATGTTTCACTAAGAGATTCTTCTTCTTCTACATGAATTTAGTGTTAGCCTCCTTGATTTTCTTCAAATGATATGTCTCCATGGATGTAGTTCAACAAGGTATGATTCTTTGGGTCCTAATCAAAACTTGTGAGAGGTGGAATGTCAATATAATGGCTATGTTGGGTGTCAATAATGGCTTGTGGAATAGTAATGGAATGATAAAAGGCCATACAATCCTCATAAAAGATACTAGGAGAACTTGTGTCAAATCTAAAGTAATCATTAAAAAAATCATAGAAGGATCATAAATGTATTCAAATTTATTTATGAGGCATGTGTAATAAATGTTGTAACAACCAAAAATGTATTTTGATATTGAAGTTCAGTCTGACTCAAAAGACTCTAAATTTCATGTAGAGACTAATGTTGATGTTAATTCTAATGTTAAATCTGATGTCTATTCAAGAATAGAACCTAAATCTAATTTTGATTCTTCACCTAGTGTGGATTTTACTATAATGATGTCTTATTGAATGTTTGGTATTGGAAAAGTAATGACCTGTTATGGCATGATGGGATCTATAGAGACTAGTTTGTCAAAGTGAGACTCCTTAATGATAGGAAAAAGGTCGAGATAACTCCTCAGAGACTAGCTTATCAAAAGGAGGCTCTTGAAAAATAGGCATACGGTTGAGGTAATGATTTTCCAAAAGGTAGTTATAATCATTAAGAAGTGACTCAATAAAGACAAGCTTATCAGAGTGAGACTCTTTGATAACAAGTATAGGGTCAAAAGGTGATTCATCATAGGTTGACTCATCAAGAATGGTTAGTTAAAAAAAAACATCATCGATTGATTAGTGTGGATCTAGGAATTTGACTCAAGAGAGGATGGTTAGTATGGTTTTAGATCTAAAATGAAAACAAAGTGAAAGAAACAAAGTAATATCATAACATCTCTAGGCCTAGACACTTATGAGAGCTTAGTTAACAAAAACAAATGACAAACACAACTAAAAAGTAAGCAATAAAACCAAAAAATTCCTTCAACTTCCTTAGATGTTCCAAATTCCTTTGCAGTAGTGGCTTGCTCAGTTTTGTGCTCATAAAGTCCTTGGTAATGAAATTTTGGCTACCTCCATCTCTTCTTGGCACCTTTGGCTTGTGTCTTGGTTTAGCTTAAAATCAATTTGTCATGGTAACACTAGGTTTATGAATCTTTTAGAACCAATCTTGCATTATAAATTTGCATTCTCAAGTCTTAGAAATGATGTGGTAAGTTCTCCTATTTATATATTTTTACAAATGTCTAGAATCAACATAAACCATCCATCCTGAGATTGAGATGTGTGGTTGAGGATTAATTTAATTTTTGGAATTAAGTTTATAATTATTCTCATCATGACATTGGAATAAGGGGAAATTAAGAGGCATGGAGGGAATCATGGAAGGCATTGATGAGGCATGGAGGGCATGAATCTTGATATTTATGGCATTTATGACCTAGGGATGTCTTTCCAAGAAATGAGGTCACCTGATGATGTAGATATTCATTATTCATTTCCAAAACAAATTATTCAACAAGTTTCCATGGAATTATTAATTATGCCTTGATTTGGGTTAATTATCTCTTAAACATGATTAAGTACTTTGTGCACAAATTACTCAAATTGATCAGAATACCTTGTTATTGGTCCAAAATTCAATTGGATTAGAATTGGGAGTCACTATCAGATGCGTTAGAACTATATTTAAATTTATGATGTTACCAATAAAAAATAATAAAGGCATGTGTCTTGTGTAGAATATTTGATAAGAAATATCAATCCAAAGCACCTAGATGCAAAATTGACATTTTGACTCAAAATGATCTAATCAAAGTTAGCTGGCCCATAAATTGCATTGCCCCATTAGGGATATCTTGGCTAAAATTGGCACTTGAATATGTCAGTTTCACATCATTTAGAAATTTTTAATGTTTTTAGGCTAAATTGTGTATTTTGGGTGAAAATTGGTCAAAAGCTTGATTGGAAGTTATTGGTGGCTAGATTTAGGTGTCTATAGTTTGCCCCTATTTGGGAAGGCATTACAAGATATAAGCATAGTAACATATTTTCAAATAATGAAAAGGTCATGTATGCCTATAACTATAATGATGATAAAGTAACTATATGATGCCCCTCGAGGGAATGGTTGGCACAAGTAAGTCAACAAATAGTCCCTCGAAAAGAAAGAAGCAAAATGAGGGGAACAAAGAAAGGAAAGATGATGGGGTGAAAACATAATGGTACTAAAAAAGTAATCAAAATCATTTAGAATACAAGTAGGATGTTGTACAATAGTTTGGCCAAATGTGGTTATAAGCATTATACCTCGATAGTGGTAATGTGGTATGATAACATAATGATTTAACCAAAGAAAGTTATAATCATTGAGAAGATGGAGCTACCCTAGTTAGGATAGAAAAACAAGATAACAACATGCCCTTATATGGGTAAAAAAAGTAAAGTGGTGATAACATAATGATTTTCCCAAAGGTGGTTATAATCATTGAGAAATGTAGGTGGGATGGTGTGAAATGATTTGTCCATATGTGGTTATAATCATTGGACCTTGATTATGGAAAACATGATAAACTTGGTTGAGGATGATGACAACTTAACACAGAGGGTAATGATGAATTGAAACAACCTACTAGTAGGGAGATGCTCATCTAAACTAATAAAGATTAAAATTATTTCATGTTTAATTACTCTATTTTGGATATGATTGGGATTGAATCAGGATGTTAGTGTCGAAGAGATGATGCCATTGATGAATAGATTTCTTGAAGATGAGGTTTTTTGTGTCACATGTCAGTAGGCATCATAATATAACATCATGAGGACTTAACTGAAATATGCATAAGGACTAACTCTTAAAATCCAATACTTAATAAAAAAATAATGCACCAATGATAGAAACCATGATGATAGTGTAAACATATGAATATAGATGAATTTAAGTGTAAGTGTGGGAAAGGAATCACCCAATAAATACACATAAACTAAATCAAGGAAACAATGCTAAAATCAAATAAACAAGCATATAAATAAACAAACAATGTAATAGAAACCATATGAATATTGCCCCTAGAAAATAGGTGACAACAAATGAACAAAATGGGGGAATATAAGAGAAGGAAGGGGGTGGCCGAGCTGACTCCATATGCACTAGGTAAGTGGATGATGCCTACATAGTTCCATGGATGCAATATCTAATAAAAACTTTAGGCCAAATGTAGTTCTCCCAAGGAATGGGAAGAATGTGATAACTGAAGAAAACAATAGAATGGATGTGATAGAAGAAGAGGAAAGGTCTTTAAAAAATGGCAAGTACATGAGAGAAAAGGCTAAAAAGTATGGAGAAACTAAATGAAAAGTGATTTTATTGTAACTTAGTAAGGGTTCCTAGAATCCTTAAGGCAAAGAAGTGGTCAATATTTTTATTATTTTCTAATGATTTTTCAAATGTTTTTAGAATTTTTTTGGAGTATCTCAACTCAATCGAGAATGATGAGAGACTAAATGGTTTAATCTCACAAAATAGCAAGAGCATGGATTAGGTTTCTTGTAAAATTATGAGAGTGTGTCTTAGGTTGCTCATAAAATAATGAGAGCATGGCTTAGGTAACTCATAAAATGGCAAGAGTGTGGCTTAGGTTGCTCATAAAATGGCAAGAACATGGCTCAAGTTGCGTGACTAAGCTGATCTCAAAAAGTATTGAGTATTGCCTACATGGTACTAAAGTAAGACCTCAAGTCACTGTAGTGCTTCCCTTATAATGGAGGAATTTGACTAGTGTAGCAGTTAATTCAAACAAAATAGGCACAGTTGGTAAAAAGGTACAGTATAACATAAGAATTAGTGAGTTAGTATGTCAAGGCTTAATGTTACCCCTAGTTTACCCATAGGTGGTATAACTAGGACACAACAAAATAGATCAATGGTACTAATTTTCCTAAAGGTGGTTATAATTAATAACAAGACTAGTGGTAAGAAAGGAATAACAAATGAAGGATGCAACTGCCAATACTTCTATCATACTATCCCAAAATACAATCTCTATCTGAAGTACTTAAACCAACTGATGAAACTAATCAGATACCTTGATGCTAAAATAATGTAATGAATGGAAAAAACTAAGGTCAAATGGGTTGGGCTTTAGAACATACTGGGTCAATAGAATGGAAGAAGAAAGTGGATATGATGAATAGGATGGATAAGGATGGTATTTGTATAAAGAAGAATAGTGATAAAATGGCATAACTGAAATAGTCTATATAGACAATACACCATAGCATTCAAGTATAGTACCACTTGAGATGAATAATATTCATTGTCTCAGAAAGTTCATCTCTATCTAGTGTGGTGAGCATGTATGCTCCTGATCCATAATCTATAGTGATGATGAAAGGCCCTATCCATTTTGGCTTGAATTTTCCTTTGTGATTTTTCTCAATCATTGTATTCATTTTATTTTCTTTAAGAACAAGATCACCAAGTTCAAATGTTCTATACTTAACACATTAATTATAGTGGCCTTTAAGTTGATTCTAATATGCTTGAAGATTATTGAGTGAAAATATATGTTTCTCATCAAGGAGTTCTATATATTTTAGGTGAGCTAATCAATAGTCATGATCATCTAAGACATGATTGAAAGAGATGCATAGTGAAGGCAATTTGATCTCAATGCAAAAGATGGCTTTAGTACCATAAACAAGTGAGTATGGAGTGGCTCTTATGGGGGTATGATGATTGGTATGGTATACCCAAAGGGTAGGGAATATCTTCAAGTGCCAATCATGAATGACATTATTGACAATCTTCTTGAGAATATTGACAATGGTTTTGTTGGATGCCTTAGCTTGGCCATTACCTTAAGGGTAATATATTGTATAAAAATGTTACATGATGTTATATTTAGTATATAGCTAGTCTACATCCTTATTCTTAAATGATCATCCATTATCAGATATAATGTTAAAGAGGATACCATAATGGAAAATGATATGGTTGAAAATGAATTTGGAAATTTTCTTTTCAATCATGTAAGTGAGGGGTATAGCTTTAACCCACTTAGTGAAATACTCGATAGTGATAAGGATATGTTTATAGTTTTCAAATGAAGTGGGGTTAATATTCCCAATGAGGTCAAGTCCCCATGTAGAGTATGGCCTTGGTGTTAACATCAGTTTTAGATTTTTTTTTAGGGAATGAATTATATTAGTATGCCATTAATATTTGCCACACTTTTTTACATATGCAGTGGCATCTGCATCCATTGTGGGCCAATAATAACTAGTATATAAGATATTTTTTATTAGGAATTCCCTTTTAGAATTAGTTCCATATAATCCTTCATGAACTTCTATTAACATTAGTGTAGACTCTATCAAAGTTAAACAACAAAGTAGAGTTCCATCAAAACTATGATGGTAAAGGGTGGATCCAAGTAGAGTATAAAAAATATAATGATGAATGAAGGATTTGGTTTGTTTTTGAGATAGGTTAGGTGGAAAAAATTGTTCATGAAGGTAGTTGTAAGGGTTTGAGTACCAAATTAAATTAGGACCAACAATATCAAAAATCATGGTAATAGTTAAAGGTTCATAAGCTGGTGCCAACAAATTCTTGATGAATAACTGATACTCTCTATCTTTATCAATTTGTTGAATCAAAGAGCCAATAGTACCTATGGTATCTATAGTTTTATTACTAGCCCTTGGTATGTACTCAAACTAAATATTAGCAATTTGTTGCTTAAGAGTGTCGACCATGGATTTATATGGAACCAGCTTGTCATCTTTAGTTTGAAAATGATCTGTGACCTGATTGATGATTAATTGAGAATCAACATAAACTTAAAGATGAGATATATTACAATGCATTAATTATCAAAGTCCTACAATAAGTGCTTCATACTCAACCATGTTATTTTTACAAGGAAAGAAAATTTTGAATGATTTAGGGATTAGATCCCCCTATGGTGTAATAAATAATAGGTCTGCCCTCGATCCATGTGCAGTAAATAAACCATCAAAATATAATTTCTAGGGATATTCCTCAAGGGGTGTATCAATGAAAATCATTATGGATTTATCAATAAATTGAAACATGAGTGGTTATTATGGATCTAGGAATTTGATTCAAAAGAGGATGGTTAGTATGGTGTTAGTTCCAAAATGACAAACAAAATGAAATAAACACACTAATAGCATAACATCTCTAGGCTTAGACACTAAGGAGAGCTTAGTTAATAAACACAACTAAAAAATAAGGAGTCAAATACAATAATTCCTTCACCTTCCTTGGATGCTCCAAATGCTTTTGTGATGGTGGATTGCTTGGCTTGTGCTCATAAAGTCCTTGGCAATGGAAGCTTGACAACCTCCATCTCTCCTTGGTACCTTTGGCTTGTGGCTTGGCTTGGCTAGGAATCAATTTGGCATGGTAACACTAGTTTTCATGAAACTTTTAGAGCCAATCTTGAATTATAACTTTGCACAAATTACGCTTAGAAATGATGTTGTGAGGCCTCCTATTTATAGATTTTTGGATTTGATCAAAATCAACCTCAACCATCTATCTCAAGATTGAGAGGTGTGGTTGAGGATTAATTCAATTTTTGAAATTAATTTTTTAATTATCCTCATAATAACATTAGAAGAAGGGGAAATTAAGAGGCATAGAGGGCATCATAAAGTGAATTGATGAGGCATGGGAGGCATGAATCCTAATATTTGTGGCATTTATGGCCTAGGGATGTCTTCCCAAGAAATGAAGTCACCTAATGATACAAATATTCAATATTCATTTCTAAAAACAAGTATTCAACAAGTTTCCATGGAATTATTAATTAGGCCTTGATTTGGGTTAATTAGCTCTTAAGCATGATTAAGCACTTTGTGCACAAATTACTCAAATTGATCTTTATACTTTGTTATTGGTCCTAAATTTGACTAGATTAGAATTAGAAGGTGATGTCAGATGTGTTAGAACCATATTCTCATTTATGATGTTGCCAAAAACAAATAACAAATGTACAAGTCCTATGCAAAAGATTTGATAGGGAAGAGCAATCTAGAGCACCTAGGTGCAAATTTGGCATTTTAACTCGAAATGGACTAATCAAAGTTAGTTGGCCCATAAATTAAATTACCCCATTTAGTGATACCCTAGCCAAAATTGGCACTTGAATATGTTAGTTTCACATCATTCAGCATGTTTTAGTGTTTTTAGGCCAAATTGTGTATTTTGGGTGAAAATTGGTCAAAATCCTAATTAGAGGTTATTGGTGGCCAGATTTAGGTGTCTATAGTTTGCCCTTATTTGGGAAGGCATTGTAAACTATAAGCATAGTAACATCTTCTCAAATAATGAAAAGTTCATGTATGCCTATAACTACAATGATGATAAAGTAACTTTATGATGCCACCTTGAGGGAACGGTTGGCACAAGTAAGTCAGTAAATAGTCCCTCAAAAAGAAAGAAGTGAAATGAGGGGACCAAAGAAAGGAAACATAATAGGGTGAAAACATAATGATACTAAAAAAGTAGTCAAAATCATTGAGAATGCAAGTGGGATGGTGTACAATGGTTTTCCTAAAGGCGGTTATAAGCATTATACCTTGATAGTGGTAGCGTGGTATGATAACACAATGATTTTCCCAAAGGTGGTTATAATCATTGAGAAGATGGAACTACCCTACTTAGGATAGACAAATAAAATAACATGCCCCTGTATAGGTAGAAAAAGTAAAATGGTGACAACACAATGATTTTCCCAAAGGTAGTTATAATCATTGAGAAATGTAGGTGGGATAGTGTGCATTGATTTACCCATAGGTAGTTATAATCATTAGACCTCAATTATGGAAAAAATGATAAAATTGGTTGAGGATGATGATAACTTAACATAAAAGGTAATGATGAATTGAAACAACCTACTAGTAGGGAGATGCTCATCTAAAATAATAAAGGTTGAAATTCTTTCATGATTAATTACTCTATTTAGGATTTGATTGGAAGTGAATCAGGATGTCAATGCTGAAGAGATGCTACCATTATTGAATATACTTCTTGAAGCTAAGGTTTATTGTAGCATGTGTCAGTAGGCATCATGGTATAACATCATGAGGACTTGGCCAAAATATGCATAGATTCAAGTGTAGGTATGGGTAAGGAATCACCCTATGAACACACATAAACTAATGCAAGGCAACAGTGATTGAAATAAAATAAATAGGTTGACAAACAAATAAAAATAAGTAGAAACAAATAAAAAATAACACAATAAAAACCCTACAAACATTTCCCCTAGAAAATAGGTGACAACTTAACAAATGAACAAAATGGGGGAATAGAAGAAAAGGAAGGGGGTGGCTAAGCTGTCTCCATATGCACTAGGCAAGTGGATGCTACCTACATAGTTCCATGGATGTAATATCCAATCAAGAACTTTAGGCCAAATTTAGTTCTCCCAGGGAATGGGAAGAATGTGATAACTGAGGAAAACAAATAGAATGGATGTGATAAAATAATAGGAATGGTTTTGCAAAATGGTAAGTACATGAGAGAAAAAGGCTAAAAAGGATGGGGAAACTAAATGATAAGTGATTTTCTTGTAACATAGTAAGGGTTTCCAAAATCCTTAAGGAAAAGAAGTGGTCAATGTTTTTATTCTTTTCTAATAATTTTTGGAATGTTTTTAGAATTTTTTGAAGTTCCTCAACTCGATCAAGAATGATGAGACACTAAATGGTTCAAGCTTACAAAATGATGAGAGTGTTCAAACTTAGGTTGATCATAAAATAGTGAGAGCATGGCTTAGGTTGCTCAAAAAATGGCAAGCACATGGCCTAAGTTTCTCATAAAATAGTGAGAACATGACTTAGATTTCTCATAAAATGATGAGAGTGTGGCTTAGGTTGCTCGTAAAATGGTGAGAGTGTGCCTTAAGTTGCTCATAAAATGGTGAGAGCATGGCTTAGGTTACTTGAAAAATAGTGAGAGTGTGGCCTAGGTTACTCACAAAATGGTGAGAGCATGGCTTAGGTTTCTCATAAAATGGTAAGAGCATGGCTTAGGTTGCTCACAAAATGGTGAGACCATGGCTTAGGTTGCTCGCAAAATGGAAAAAACATGGCTTAGGTTGCTCACAGAATGATGAGAGCATGGGGAAAAGGGTGACTAAGCTAACCTCAATAAGTATTGAGTGTTTCCTACATAGTCCTAGAATAGGACCTCAAGTCACTATAGTTTCACCATTGCAATGGAGGAACTTGACTAGTGTAGCAGCCAATTCAAACAAAATAGGCATAGGTGGTAAAAAGGCACAATGTGGCATATGAAGTGGTAAGTTGGTACGTTAAGGTTTAATGTTTCCCCTAGTTTTCCCATAAGAGGTTATAACTAGGACACAATGACATAAATTAAAGGTACTATTTTTTCCAAAGGTGGTTATAATTAGCAGTAAGGATGGTGGTACGAAAGAATAATAAATGAAAGATGAAACTACCAAAACTTCCATCACACTATCCCAAAATATGAAACTTCTATCACATTATGTTCTTGAACAAACATGATGAATGGATTAGATACCTTGATGCTAAAACTATGTAAGGAATGACAAAAACCAAGGTCAAATGGGCTAGGTTTTCAGAACATACTGGATCGATAGATCAGAAGAAAAAAGTGGATATGGTAAAGAGGATGGATAAGAATGGTAAGCGTACAAATAAGGATAGTGACAAAAAGGCATAACTAAAATGGTCTTTACAAATAATACACCTTAGTGCTTAAGCATAATACCACTTGAGATGAATAATATTCATCAACTCTGGAAGTTCCTCTCTGTCTAGTGTTGCAAGCCTGTATACTCTTGATCCATAATTTATAGTGATGATGAAAGGCCCTATCCAGTTGACTGTGAATTTCCCTTTATGTTTCTTCTCAGGCATGGTATTTTTTTGGTTTTTCTTTAAGAAAAAGATCACCAAATTTAAATTTTCTATTCTTAACACACTAATTATAGTGGCCTTTAAGTCATTTCTAATATGCTTGAATATTTTTGAGTACGACCATGTGTTTCTCATCTATTAGGTCTAGCTCTTTTAGGTGAGATACTCGATAGTAATGATCATCCAAGACATACTTGAAAGAGATGTGTAGTGAAGGTAACTCAACCCCAATGGGAAGGATGGTTTCAGTAACATAAACAAGTGAGTATGGAGTGGCTCCTATGGGGGTATAATGATTGGTATGGTATGCTCGAAAGGTAGAGAATATCTAGAGGTACCAGTCATGACCAGCATCATTAACAATATTTTTGAGAATATTAACAATGGTTTTGTTGGATGCCTCAGCCTGGCCATTACCTTGAGGGTAATATGTTGTAGAAAAGTGTTGTGTGATGTTGTATTTAGTACATAACTAGCCTATTTATTTATTCTTGAATGATCCTCCATTAACAGATATAATGTCAAAGAGAATAACATAGCAGTAGATGAGGTGGTTGAAGATGAATTTAGAATTTGCTTTCTAGTCACGTAAGTAAGGGGTATAGCTTCAACCCACTTAGTTAAATATTTGGTGGTGGTAAGGATATGTTTATGGCTATCAGTTGAGGTGGGGTTAATCTTCCCAATGAGGTCAAGTACCCATGTAGAAAATGGCCATGGTGTCAACATTGGTTTTAGATTTTTTACTGGGGCATGAATTAGATTAGCATGCCATTGACATTTGTCACACTTTTTTACATATGTAGTGGCATCTGCATCTATTATGGGATAATAATAACTAGTATGCAAAATATTTTTAGATAGGACCACCCCACTATAATGGGCTCCACATACTCCTTTGTGAACTTCTCTTAACATCAATGTAGACTCTATTGAAGTTAAACAATGAAGCAAAGTTCCATCAAAACTATGATGGTAAAGAGTGGATCTAAGTAGAGTATAATGAGCAAAATGATGAATGAAGGCTTTGGTTTGTTTTTGAGATAGGTTAGGTGGTATAACTTGGTCATGAAGGTTGTTTTAGAGGTCTGAGTATCAAATAGAATTAGGACCAACAATATCACAAATAATGGCAATGATTAAAGGTTTATGAGCTGGTGCTGACAAATTCTCGATGAGAAATTGATACTCTCTAACTTTATCTATTTATTAGATCAGAGATCCAATGGTAGCCATGGCATCTAAAATTTTGTTACTATCCCTTGGTATATGATGAAACTAAATGTTAGTAATTTATTGTTTAAGAGTGTTGACCATGTCTTTATATGGAACTAGCTTGTCATATTTGGTCTAAAAATAATTTATAACCTAATTGATGATTAATTGAGAATCACCATAAACTTAGAGATGAGATATATTCCACTACACTACTTATCAAAGTCTTACAACAAGTGCTTCATACTCAGCCATGTTTTTTATATAAGGAAAGCTGATTCTGAAGGATTTAGGGATTAGATCCCCCTATGGTGTAATAAATAATAGTCATGCCCCTGATCCATGTGTAGTGAATTAACCATCAAAGTACAACTTCTAAGGTTGCTCCTCCAGGGGTGTATCAATAACAGTTACAATGGATTCATCAAAAAATTGAAACTTGAGTGGTTGTGTGTCTATGAGAGGTCTTCAATAAGTTAATCTACAATAACTTGTCCCTTGATTGATTTTTTATTGACATACTCTATGTCAAACTCACTGAGAAGCATGATCCATTTAGCCATTCTACCTTGCAAATCTATTTTAGATAGTATATATTTGAGTAGATCTACCTTTGAAATGATCATGGTTTTATTAATCAGCATGTAATGACATAGTTTCTAAGCTACAAAAACCATGGCTAGACAAGCTTTTTCAATAGATGCCTAGTTATGTTCATATGTAACTAAGGTATGGCTTAAGTAGTATACATCATGTGCCTTTCGTTTGTCATCATGTTTAGCCAAGAGTGCCCCCAGGGCATGATCAGTAGTTGATAGGTATAAAAAAATGGCTTTCTTGGCGTAGGAGGTAATAAAATAGGTGGATTGATAAGATAGTCTTTGAGTTGTTGAAAATCCAATAGGAAATGATCATCCTAATGAAATGTAACTCATTTCTTAAAAAGGTGTGTAAATGGTTGTCACTTGTCTACTAACTGAGAGATGAAGCATCAGATGGATTGGACCTAACCCTACAAACTAATAAGTTGTTTCAAATTAGTTGGTGGTGGCATCTTGGTTATAGCATGGACTTTAGCTAGATCAACTTCAATACCTCTATGAGACATGATGAAGCCAAGTAATTTTTTTGAGGTTACACCAAACACATATTTATTTATATTTAATCTAAGTTTGTACTCTCATAGTCTTTCAAATATCTTACACAACACTATTGGATGGTTAGCCCTGGTCTTGGATTTTCCTAATATGTCATTGACATAGTCTTCAATAATATCATGCATCATGTCATGGAATATGATAGTCATGGCTCTTTGATATGTATCTCCTACATTCTTAAGTCCAAATGGCATCACCTAATAGTAAAATATTCCCCATGGAGTGGTGAATTTTATTTTATGTTGATCTTCTAGTGCTATTTTGATATGATTGTATCTTGAAAAGCCATCCATGAGTGAAAGCATTTCATAACCTATCATGGATTTGATGATCATGTTGATATTAGGAAATGGAAAATCATCTTTAAGACAAGATTTGTTGATGTCTCAAAAATTATTACAAATTTTGATTCCTTTAGGATTTTTACTAATAGGTACTACATTAGAGATCCATTCTGAATAGTCAATGGATTAGATATATCCTACTTCTAATAATTTTTATAACTTTTTCTTTACCAATACAAAAATGTGAAGATGCATCTTATGTATCTTTTATTTCACTGGTTTGGAATTAAGATTAACCATAAGGTGGTACAGAACTAAGGTGAAGTCTAAACCTAGCATGTTAGAATAAACCCATGCAAAGATATCTACAAATTCTCTCAATAGAGCTGTAAAGATGTCATGTTCCTCCTCAGTGAGGGATGCACCTAATTTTATCCATTTCAATTCTGATGGATTCTTGATGTTTACCTTTGTTGTATCTTTGAATAGAAGGGTTAAACTATCTTCTAGGATAGTAGGCGATGACTTGAACTTTTAGATTATGTCAGGGTCCTCCATTAGGATTTGCTCTTCAAATTCTCCTAAGAATGATGAATCTTAGTCCCCTAATGGGAGATCTAGCCATGTGACAAAACTATTTAGAAATTATTGAAGAATTTGATCAAATACTTGTTATTGCTCAAAACTAAACTCAAAACTACAAGCAAGTTCATCATTGGTGGTAGTCTAAATTTGAATAAGAATGAATACCCTCATCTAATAACACATGAAATAGGTTTTTACTACTAGACTAGCCTTTATCTTTACTTTTTCCCTAGTCAGAAAGTGTCTCAAAGAGGTTTTCACTTTGAGACTTTAATGTTTTAATTATTTGTTTTTGGCTAAGGTTGTTCACTCGCTCTCCAAAATAGGCTGTAGGATCCAATGTGATTGAGAACCCTGATTTATTATCTCCCAATGGAACATCATCTCTAAGGCCTAATAAATCATAGAATGCCTCATCATTTTGGAACTCGTCAATTGGTAGACTAGATTCTTGTTGGTCCCAATCTATTAGTTGGGGATAATACAATGGAAATGGGTTGCAAGGAATGGCCAAGGTAAGGGTACAAATGGCATTGTTATCAAATAGATTGGTTTCAGCTAGGTCATCAAAAGTGAGGCTATGATTAGACTCTATTTCAATATCATAATCATCATCACTAATCATTAGTGATGTATTTTGAATAAGATATGTGGGGTTACCCCCAGGTCATTTAAATCCAAGCTCATAAGGTCTTTCATACTTAGTCATGGAGATTAGCTTGATAATTCCTTGTTGATTCAATCTGAGGTCTATTTCTTCATACTTGTGATGCTTCAATATCCTATTAAGAATATGATACTTTGAATTTTTATAAAAATCATCTTGGTCATCATTGTATAACCATGAGTCATCCCCTTCAAGAAGGTCAGGTCCTAGGCTAGATGCTGGTACAAATGTGATAGGTCCCTTATTTTTGTTTTTTTTTTTGGCAATGCATGTGGGATGACTGTAGGTTGCCCAAAGGTTTTTAGATTCTAATTAAGATTGATGATATGAAATTTATCATGAGTCACATACTCTCTTGGTCCATTATCTGAAATGGTGAAATGATTAGAAGCTTTAGGAGGTAGCATATGGGAAAGGGAATCCAAGGTATTAGGATTTATGTAATTATTTGGTGAAGGAATAATAAGTATAACCTTTCCTTTATCCTACTTGGAACTTAGATTCATGTCATAATGATAATTATGGCTTTAAAACTAGGCTTCCAAATGCTTGTAGTGTTCATATGGGTGTAAATTTCTCAGAATATTCACTTCCATTCTTGAGTGGGAAAACTTGATACATTGGTGCAGTGTTGATGGAACTACAAGAATCTCATGTAACCAAGCCTACCTAGAAGTATGTTATATGATAACTCAAGATCTAGCACATGGCAAAGTGTATCATGGGTTAAAGGCCCAATAATAATTGGCAAACTAACGGTGCCCTGTGACTCTCTTTCTTGATTATCATAAGCTTGAATAGTTATTATTTCTGGCTAAAGATCTATCATTATGTACCCAAGAAGCTTGATGATCTTGAGAGACACTATGTTGAGGCTAGATCCAATATCTATAAGGACACATTTCACTTTATTTCATCTTATATAAACTTTTATGTATAATGGATTGTTATGGAGTAGACCAAGGGAAGACATACCGCTTTGGTTGAAAGTGACTTGTTGGGTTAGAGTTAGGTGTCAAACAAAAGCTTAAAAGTTATCAGGGGATATGTCACTATCAATAGTGGATTGGGTCAAAAACTCATTCAATATTTTTTATGGATTATTGACATTTGCAAAAAATCTAAGATATAAATTTGTGCTGGTGTCTTCTATAATTATTCTATAATATCAAACTTCTTATCTTATTCAGTAGTGAATGGTTTATTCTAAGGCTACAAGGTTGGTTGGATAACAGGCAGAGTAGCAGATGGTTATAGGCCTAGGATAGTAATCTTCATCCTCTAAGTTGTGATTACACAATTAGGATTAAATATTGGACCATTATTGCTAACTGCTATCATAAATGGTGTGGGACTAGATAGGACAAGTCTCAGTTGTCGATGCACTTGTATGTGGTCATCTGGCAAGAATGAGTTGTCACTATAAGATCCAAAAGAGGAAGTCCTAGTTTGTTAGTTTGCTTGTATGCACTCCCAAGTCAAATAAAGATTACCATGTAATTTGGCTGGATAGTATTGTTTAGAAATGGTCTAGGTTGATTAGTTCTTGGTCTAGGATTAATGGAGATGGTATTAATGCTACCCCCTACAACATGACCTATAATCCTATTGTATTCATGTGCAACTACATGATAGGTTTGTTGGTTATTACTATTCTGACCTTGGTTTTATCTATTTTTCTATCATTATGGATTCTACTACTAATATTGTTGATTCGGTTGGTTTGGCCTTTGATTTTGATACTATTGATTTTGTTGCTACACTAGCTATTGTTGTTGTTAATTGTTCTATTATTATTGATTGTTATGTCAAGAAAAAGGGTTTTGATAAATATTAAGAGTTTGATTAGAAATGGAAGAACCATTATCCAATGTTATCCCCCCATTCTCCAACATATTCTCAATTAAATTCTTGATTTGGACACATCTTCATGGATTATGTGTGTTGACCTGATGAAAGTCACAAAATTCATTTTCACGATACCAATCAGGGTAAGGAATAACTTGAAAATAATCATTTAGTATAGTCCAAATAATCAAATTAGTGATATCAAGCTTGTGAAATACCAATTCAATAAGTTCTCCTTGGTCACTAAAAACACAACATGCAAGAACGGTTCTCTTAGGAGGAGGGGTTTGCAATGGTAAGGGTTGTTGTATTTGTTATGCAAGTTTTGGTTGTTATGCTTACAGCATTGGTTGGAGAGGTTGCTAGGTAAGAGTAATCTGAAAAGGTGGTCTGGATGAGGTTTTCACATTTTGCACATGATGGGATTCATTTACTCCATTTCCCACAACATTCCTATTTCAATTGAATTACTTCAGTCTTTCTTGATTATTGGCCTGTGCCAGTTGTGATGATTACATTTGATTGGGGTGTTGATCATTTCCCTAATTGGGACCTTGATTTTGATTATTTGAATTGATATTGATGACTCCCCTATTTATTAGTACCCTCTTGATCAATAAACCTTTATCAATGATCTCTTTGAATATATGCACACATTTAAGTTCTAGATGATAGGCTATCTCACTATGCAAATTTTAGTAAACATAATGGATAATTATTTATCTAGTAAACTATGGGTGAAATGGATTGAAAAGGCTCTCCATCATTGTAAATAACTTGCAAATCTATCCCCAACTTTTTATTTTGCTTGTGTCATGTATACTAATGAAATCTTATGCTCGAGATTATTTGAAAAGTGCTGCATAAATTTATCAAAAAGATCATTAAAGTGTGTTACTAAATTCTTGGGAAAATTCAAATACCACTCTAAGGCTTGTATATCTAAGCTCTATGGAAACAATATCAAAAGGTATATGTTGTTATATACCACTAGTTGACATGCGACAAATAATTTAGTCAAATGAGCCTTAGGATCACCTTTCCCTTTGTATTTATCAAATTTCAGTGGTTCATATCTTGGAAGAAATGGTATCTATAAATAATCCATTTTGAATGGATAGGAACATACATCATCTAATTTAAAAAAATTTGTCTATTTCCTAGCCTAAATTTTAGTAATTACATCCTTCATTTGTTGTAATTCTTGGGATAGAAAACTGGATGAAATATTGGTTTGAGGGAGAATGTTGGTTTGGGTAAATGGTTGAGAGGTCACAAGTGGGACACATTAAGTAAGGTATTATGGAGACATATATTGAGTTATATTGTCTTGATTAGGGAATGGACCAATAATATGCATATGTGGATTAGGATGTACTAGAAATTGCACATTTGGTTACATAATCTTCTAGTTTAGGTTGGCGATAAAGGTTTGACTTGGAGGATTTTGTGGTTGGGATGGGGGGATATAACTATATTGTGCCTATTGTGATTGAAAAAGGGATATGTTACTGACTAATCAAACCTTGATGTTGAGTGGGGACTTGTGGACCAAGACCTTGTCTTCAGATTTGTGGCACATTTTAAACCAATGGTTGTCAATTAGGTACCTAAGAAACATAGGGACCTCTTTATTGCATGAATCCTTGTGAGGAAGTGGAAGTAGGCTGTATATTAGGCATCTATCTCTAGCTAATATTTGCATACTATTGACTAGTAATTGCTTGGTTTTGAATTGGCATATTAGTCTATGACTGAAGAGGTATGTTTGTCATCACCTAGTGAGGTGGAATATTTATTACCCCTAATTGAGGTAGAAATGTATTTGTCCTATGTTACATTGATATAATAGGTTGTGTCTATTTTTTTGGAAGACTACTCATTACTTGTTGAGGAGTAGGATTCATCACATTCTGTCATTGAGGCATGACATTGGCTATTGTTTGATTACCTAATCCTATAGGTTGTACACTTGAGGAAGTAGCTAGTTGAGGCTGGGGTATATAAACTCCTATTATTCAGTATAATGTTCTCCTCATGGGATTAACTATAGGCACATGTTGTTTGCTAGGTGTCTATGCATTAGTACCACTTTGATCAAGATTAGACACTATTTACACATTATCCATTATGTTTAGCTCACTATTTAGTGTAGAAGCTGAAGACACTTCTTTAATAACTTGCATATGCATCAAGTTATCTATTAATGTGGTTTGTACAAATGGGTCAAAACTTAGATTTTCATGTCTAGTTGATTCCACCAACACTCCTATTGAAGGTACTAGGTCAATGAGGGGCTTACTCACCATGTTTATCTGATTGAAACTATATGATAAATTTAGGTAGGTTTGGTATGCTATTTGCATTTGGTTAAAGTGATCATCCATGATGTTTTTTCCTCAATTGGATATATTGGGGTCTTGATACATTGTTTAGAATATAGCCATAGGATTGTTAACATAAGCCTATTGATCGTAAATGATATTATGGGGCACTCTTACTAGACTTGGTAAATTTTCATGGGGGAAGTCTACCAAAAACATGGCCCCTACCTCTATGGCTCTAACTAAAATCTCATCTTTGTTTTTTAACAAATATCACTCAAAAAAAAATGGATCATACATGGAAAATGTATTAGTAGAATATGACTGTTGAAGAACTAGCTCATCCATTATTGGTATTGTAGTTAGGTATTGCATAGTTTGTTCTTGGTCCTATTCTGAATAAGGAAGTGTGTTAACCAAATAGATATCTAATGAATCTTGGCTTTGTGCTCCTAATTGGGTATTATAAGAGGGATAAGAATCCATCTCATAAGCTATGTTATCCGTATAGGGGTCTTGCACCATTTCTTCCTACACAACTACATTACTAATCCCTAGATTATACATGAGTCCACTACGAGTATAGGAATACATGTTGGGATCCATAGTCAATGCTTTGTGATAAAAGGTCAAAGAGTTATACAAACTCTAAAAAGGATAGAATATAAAAACAATGATGCCTTCAACTTGGTCTAGTTTTGTCAAAAGGATAAAAAGGTTTATGGAATTATTTTTGAGGAAACAAGCTAGCGTAAAATATATAATGTTTCACTATTCACACAAAGATAAACAAGTAAATGGACTAAAAAATCAAAATGCCAAACTCTAAGTTTGAAGTGTTTCAAATCAATCTAATCTAAGAGTTTAAAAGTTGTTAGGTATTTTAGCCAAATGTGGCATCAAAAGCTAGGCTCAAACAAGGCATGTGCTAGGACTCTTGGCCAAATGGCATCAAAATATAGACTTTGAAAATAGATGAAAGTTTTAATCTAACAGATTTTGAACACTTCTAATAAACACTAGGGATTTGATTCTTGGTCATAAACTTGATCAAATAGGTATAAGGTATGAAATAAAAGGCACTTTAGCAATATTTTTATTTCTCATAAATAATGGTATAAAACTTGGTTCTTTTGACAAATAGGATAGACAAAGGTGAACAATATAACTATTTTAGATAAAAGATCACAAAAGTACACTCAGATTGATCTGAAAATGTAGGAATAAATTTGGAACTCTATGCAAAAGAATATATGAAAAAAAATTTGAAATGATTTGGGAAGCGTAACGATGCTATACTACCTAAAAGGTGAGACAAAAAGGTTTATTTCAAAAACTCTCTAAGGCAAAGATAATTTTCCTACACTTTTGGTAGCATATCAATACATTTCTTGACTCAAAAAATGTTAGGGTACATAGACTTAAAGTGTAAGTGTTTTAGCACCAAATGTCTTAAGTCTATCAAATGATGACAAATATTATGAGTCTTAAACAACCTTCAACCCAAATTAGAAATTAAGCCTAAGTTTCCTCAAGTTTAGTAAAAATGGTTAACCCACTTAACACATCAACCCTATGAACTTGTAAAGGTGTAATTATGAATTTGGATTATAAGTGAAGGAATTGAACAACGTTGGTAAAGGTCTATACTCAGTTGCATAGCATAACTATGCCAAAGTGGATGATATGACTATCAAGCTTTTTATGAACTTTGAACAAGGCAAATTGATGACCTCACATGAATAACATAATAGCTCTTTGTTCAAAGGCAAATTTGGACTATGCGTTTGGTTTTAAATTATTTGTTTACACCAAGTTTTTACTCCAAACAAGACTTTAATCTAGGATAAGACCAACTAATGAATTTTCCTTAGATCCTAAACTAACAAGGTTGCTTGGTATTATTGGAATTCATCAATATATGTCATTTGAAAGGATTTTAAGTGTTCATCCAAAAGTAAATGCACATTATATAGTAGGGTTTTTACACCCCCTTCTCTCAAATGACAATACTGTGGCATGGACCTTGAGGTACACCTTGCACCAACAATACTTTCGTGGCAAGTGGAGATTTATCTAAAATCTAACAAGTCTCTAAATGATCTAGGGGATCAATTGTACAATGACTTTAATGCCAAAAATTTCAAAATAAAATCATGGATTTTGGGTTTGTATCACTTGGCTTGTTGTAAAAAGATCCAGTACTTTTTGCAACCACTACATCCTATTGTTCACTCAGTGTAGTGTGATGTCCAAAGTACCACTACATTCTGTGTGCAACTCCAAAGGAGCCAAATGAAGTCAATTTCAGGAGGTGAAACCCCAAGTCAAAGCTTCCCTAAAGAACTTGTGGGAGGTGATGAAGTCCCCCTCACAAGCCAAGATGAACAAATAAATAAATCATGAACGTAGAAAGACTTTAGGGTCATTTTTAAGATAACCCAAATTTTAACAAGTTTTTGGGGAGTGTTTTAGATGAATTTATTTACAAGCCTTGGACTAGGATACTTTCAATAGGAATGGTGATTTTGATTCCAAGGGTTCCCTATATGAGACAAATAGAAGAGCATACACACAACATTCCTATTTTTTCCAAACAAAATCTAATTAAACAACTATTATAATCATAAATTGACAAGTGTGTTCAATTTTAAACCTAAATGAATTTTTTGGTGGTGTTCATTTTACCCCTTGGTCTTAGTTGCAAAATTTGAAAAAAAATTATCAAAAACACCTAAATTCTTTGTTAAACACCCAAAATAAGGTTGCTAATCAATTTTTAAGCATGCAAAGGTGATTTAAACATGTTTTAAGCAAATTTTAAACTTGGTCCTATAGCAAAATTGTTAGCATGTCCTTTAGCTTTGAAGCCCTTTTGAGTTTGAAATAATAAATTTTGAAAAAGTAGGTCTCAAGTTTATGTTCTTGGAAAAACACAGTGATCAATGTTAGTTGTTACCACTGACCTTAGTTATGGCCAATCGAGATCTAAACGATGTTAATTCTGCTAAATGATGTCAATTAAGATAGGTAAACAATGTTAGTATTTCTATCGATGTTGGTTATTGTGTAAAAATTGTGGTAACCAAAAATGGCAAAATAAAGTTAGAAAATCAATTTACAAGAGTTCTAAAGGCTCAAATAAATATTTTAAAGTTGCAAAAGGATCTCTTTTAGGTGTAGGATGCATCTTATCCCATCGGGCATGCCATATGTGGATCTAGTAAAATTTGACTCAAGAGATGATGGTTAGTATGGTATTAGTTCCAAAATGACAAAAACAAAATAAAATAAACACACTAATAACATAACATCTCTAGGACTAGACACTAGGGAGAGCTTAGTTAACAAACACAACTAAAAATCAAGGAATCAAATACAAGAACTTCTTGACCTTCCTTGGATGCTCCAAATGCCTTTGTGATGGTGGCTTACTCAACTTATGTTCATGAAGTCTTTGGCAATGGAAGCTTGACAACCTCCATCTCTCCTCAGCATCTTTGGCTTATGGCTTGGCTTGGCTTGGAATTAATTTGGCATGGTAACACTAATTTGCATGAATCTTTTGGAACCAATATTATATTATAAATTTTCAAAAATTAAGCTTTGAAATGATGTTGTGAGGCCTCCTATTTATAGATTTTTGGATTTGATCAGAATCAACCTCAACCATCCATATCAAGATTGAGATGTGTGGTTGAGGATTAATTAAAAATTTTAAATTAAGTATGTAATTATCCTCATCATAACATTGGAAGAAGGGGAAATTAAGAGGCATGGAGGGAATCATGGAGGAATTGATGAGGCATGGGAGGCATGAATCCTGATATTTGTGGCATTTATGGCCTAAGGATGTCTTCCCAAGAAATGAGGCCACTTGATGATACATATGTTCAATATTCATTTATAAAAATAAGTATTCAACAAGTTTCCATAGAATTATTAATTAGGGCTTGATTTGGGTTAATTAACTCTTAATATTGATTAAGCACTTTGTGTACAAATTACTCAAATAGATCAGAATGCCTTGTTATTGGTCCTAAATTTGACTGGATTAGAATTAGAAGGTGATGTCAAATACATTGGAACAGTATTCCCATTTAGGATGTTGACAACAAAAAATAACAAAGGCATGAGACTTATGCAAAATATTTGATAGGGAAGAGCAATCTATAGCACCTAGGTGTAAATTTGGCATTTTGACTCGAAATGAATTGATCAAAGTTAGTTGGCCCATAAATTGTATTACCTCATTTAGTGATTCTATAGATAAAATCAGCACTTGAATATGTTAGTTTTACATCATTTAGCATGTTTTAGTGTTTTTAGGCCAAATTGTGTATTTTAGGTGGAAATTGGTCAAAATCTTGGTTGGAGGTTATCATCAGCCAGTTTTAGGTGTCTACAATTGTGTGTCTATGAGAGGTGCTTCAACAAGTTGATCTGTAAGAAATTATCTTTTGATTACCTTTTGATTGACATACTCTATTTCAAACTCACTGAGAAGCATGATCCATTTAACTATTCTACCTTTCAAAGATATTTTAGATATTAGATACTTGAGTGGGTCTACTTTTGAAATGACCATGGTCTTATTATTCAACATGTAATGGCAAAGTTTCTAAGCTATGAAGACCATGGCTAGACAAGATTTTTCAATAGGTGAATAGTTATGTTCATATGTAACCAATGTATGACTTAGGTAGTATATGGAATGATCCTTTCCATTTTCATCATGTTGATCCAAGAGTGCCCCCATAGCATGGTTGATAGCTTATAAGTATAATAAGAATGGATTTATTCGTATAGGAGGTAATAAAATAGGTGGATTAACAAGATAATATTTGAGTTATTAAAAATCTATTTGGTAGTGATCATCCCAATGAAATACAACTCCCTTCTTTAAAAGGTGTGTAAATTGATGGCACTTGTCTGCTAGCTAATAAATGAAGCATCAAATTGACTAGATCTTACCCTACAAACTACGAAGTTACTTTAAATTAGCTGGTGGTGGCATCTCAATTATAGCTTGGACTTTAGCCAGATTAACTTTAATACCTCTATGAGACACGATGAATCCAAGTAGTTTTCTTGAAGTTACACCAAACACACATTTATTTGGATTGAGTCTAACTTTATACTCCCATTATCTTTTAAATATCTTACACAGCACTACTAGATGATCAGCCTTGGTTTTGGATTTTCCTAATATGTCATCAACATAGTCTTCAACAATATCATGCATCATATCATGGAATATGATAGTCATGGCCCTTTGATGTGTAGCTCTAGCATTCTTAAGGTCAAATGGAATTACCTAATGAAAAAATGTTCCCCATGGAGTGGAGAATGATATTTTATGTTGGTCTTTTGGTGTTATTTTGATCTGGTTGTATCCTAAAAAGCCATCCATGAGTGAAAGCATTTCATAACCAATTATGGAGTTGATTATCATGTCAATATTAAGCAAGGGACAATAATATTTAGGATAAGCTTTATTAATGTCTCATAAATCAATAAAATTTTTGATCCCTTCAAGATTTTTACTAATAGGTACCACATTAGAGATCCACTCTAAGTAATCAATAGATCAGATATATCCTAATTCTAAGAGTTTTTCCAAGTCTTTCTTTACCAATATAACAATATGAGGATGCATCTTATGTAACTTTTATTTTACCAATTTGGCATCAGGACTAACCACAAGGTGGTGCAAAACTAAGGTGAGGTCTAAACCTAGCATGTCAAAATAGGCCCATACAAAGATATCTACAAATTATCTCAACAGAGCTATAAAGACATCATGTTCTTCCTCAGTGAGGGACATGCCTAATTTTATCTATTTAGGTCTGATAAAGTCTCAATATTTACCTCTATTATATCTTTAACTAGAAGGGTTGAACCATCTTCTAGGATAGTAGGTAGTGACTTAAACTATTGAATTATGTTAGGGTCCTCCATTACGACTTGCTTTTTAACTTCTCTTAGGCATGATGAATCTGAGTCCCGTAATGGGAGATCTGGCCATGAGACAAAAATAGTCAAAAATTCTTAAATAATTTAATCAAATATTTATTGTTGCTCAAATTTGTACTTTGATCCATAGTCAAGTTCATCATTAGTGGTGTCTTTGTCTAAATTCAAAGAATAATGAACACCCCCATCTAATGGCACCTAAAAGAGGTTTTCACCACTAGACTGGCCTTTATCTTTACTTTTTCCCTAGTTAAAAAGTGCCTCAAAGAGGTTTTTGCTTTGGGACCTCAATATTTTACTTTTTTTGGCTAAGGGTGTTCACTTACTCTCCAAAATAGGCTATAGGATCCAATGTGATTGAGAATATTGATTTATGATCTCCCAATGAAACATTGTCTCTAAGGCCTAAAAAGTCATAGAATGCCTCATCATTTTGGAACTCATCAATTAGTAGACTAGATTCTTATTGGTCCCAATCTATCAGTTGGGGATAATATAATGGCAATGGGTTATGATGAATGGTTAGGGTAAGGGTAAAAATGGTATTGTTATCAAATAGGTTGTTTTTTTCTAGGTCATCAAAGGTGAGGCAATGATTAGACTATGCTTCACTATCAACATCATCATCACTAGTCACTGGTGATAGAGTTTGAATAAGATATGTGGGGTCACCCCCAAGTGGTTTAAATCCAAGTACATAAGGTCTTTCATACATAGTCATAGAAATTAGCTCAATGGTTCCTTGCTTTTTTAGTTTGAGGCCTCTTTCTTCATAACTGTGATGCTCCATGATCCTATTGGGAATAGGATACTTTGCCTTTTTATACCAATCAGCTTGGTTGTCATTATATAACCATGATTCATCCTCTTTAAGAGGGTCAGGTCCTAGGCTAGATGTTCGTACAAATGTGATAGGTCCCTTATCTTTGTTCTTTTGTTTCTAATGCATATGTGGGGTAGCTTTAAGTCACCCAAAGGTTTTTGAATTCTAAGGAAGATTGGAAATATGAAATGTATCATGGTTCACATACTCGCCTGATCCATTATCTAAAATGGTGAAATGATTAGAAGCTTTAGGAGGTAGCATATGGGAAAGGGAATCTAAGGTATTACGATCTATATAATTATCTGGTAAAGGATCAATAAGTATAGCCTTTTCTTTATCCTACTTGGAACTTGGATTCATGCCATACTAAAAATTATAGCTTTAGAATTTGGCCTAAATATGTTTGTAATGTTCATATGGTGTAAATCTCCTAGAATATTCACTTCCATCACTGAGTGAGAAAACTTGATACATTGGTGCAATGTTGATGGGATTGCATGCATCTCATGTAAACAAGGCCTACCTAGAGGCATATTTTATGATAACTCAAGATCCATCACATGGCAAAGTGTATCATGGGTCAAAGGCCCAATGATAATTGGAAAACTAATGGTGCCTTGTGATTCTCTTTCCTAATTATCATAGGCTTTGATGGTTATTATTTTTGGCTAGAGATCTACCATTGTGTACCTAAGAAGCTTGATGAGCTTTAGAGACACTATGTTGAGGCTAGATCTATTTTCTATAAGGACACATTTCACTTTATGCCATCTTATATAAACTTGTATGTATAATGGATTATTATGGAGTAGGCTAAGAGAAGACATCACTTTGGTTGAATGTGACTTATTGGGCTGGAGCTAGGCATCCAACCAAAGCTTCAAATTGATTAGGGGATATGTCACTAGCAACTTTGGATTGGGTCAAAAATTCATTCAAGATGTTCTTGTGGATTATTGACATTCATAGCAAATTTAAAATAGAAATTTGTGCTTGTGTCTTCTATAATTGTTCCACAATATCAAATTTTTTATCTTGGTCAATAGTGAATGGTTTATTTTGAGGTTGAATGATTGGTTGGATGACAAGCATAATGGTAGATGGTTGTAGGCATGGGATAGTAATCTTCAACCTCTAAGTTGTGATTACATAATCAGGATTAAATACTAGACCATTATTGCTCACTAATATTGGGAATGGTGTGGGACTAGATAGGATAAGTATCGATTACTAATGTACTAGCATGTGATCACATGGAAAGGATGAGTTGTCAAGATAAGGTCTAAAAGGGGAAGTCCTAGTTTTCTTGTATGCATTCCTAGGTCAAAGAAGGATTATCCATGTAATTTGGTTGAATTTTATTGTTTAGAAATGGTCTGGATTGATTAGTGCTTGGTCTAGGATTAATGGAAATGGTACTAATGCTACCCCCTAAAAGATGGCCTACAACCTTGTTGCAGTCATATGTAGATGCATAGTAAGTTTGTTGGTTTCTACCATTTTAACCTTGGTTTTGTCTACTTTTCTATTGTTGTGGGTTTTGCTACTAATTTTGTTGATTCTACTAGTTTGGCCTTTGATTTTGACACTATTGATTTTATTACTACACTGGCCATTATTGTTACTATTACTAATTATTTTGCTACTAATGATTGTTATGTCAAGGAAAAGGGTTTTGATAAATCCCAAGAGTTTGATTGGAAGTGGAAACACCATTATCCATGTTATTTCCCCATTTTCCAACATATTCTCAAATAAATGCTTGATTTGGACACATCTTCATAGATTATGCCCATTAACCTGATGATAGTCATAGAATTCATTTTCATGGTACCAATTAGGATAAGGATTGCCTTGTAGATAATGCTTTAGTATAGGCTAACTAATTAGATTAGTGATAGCAAGCTTGTGAAATATAGACTCAATAGGTTCTCCTAGGTCAGTAAAGGCATGACGTGTAGGCATGGTTCTCCTAAGACGAGGGGTTTATAATGGTAAAGGTTGTTGTATTTTTGTATAGGTCTTGGTTTTTATGCCTATGACATTGGTTGGAGAGGTTTCTAGGTAGGAGTAAGCTAAAAAGGTGGTGCAGATGATGTTTGCACTATTTGGACATGATGGGATTCAGTTGATCCATTTCTCATAACATTCCTATTGTGGTTGAATTACTTCAATCTTTCTTGGTTATTGGCTTGTGTTGGTTTCAATGCTAGTGCTTGAATGGGATATTGATATTGGTCATTTACTTGATTGGTACCTTGATTTTGATTAGTTGAATTAAGCTTGATGACTCCTTTATTGATGAGTGCCCCTCAATCAACAAATACTTATCAATGATTTCCTTGAAAGTATGCTCATATTGTAATTCCAAATGATAAGCTATCTAATTATGAAAATTTTTGGTAAACACAACGGTTAATTATTTATCTAGTAAACTATGGGTGAAATAGCTTGCAAGGCCTCTCCATTGTTGTAAATAACTTGAAAAACTCTCACCATCTTTTTTCTTTGCTTATGTTAAGTCCACTAATGAAATCTCATGCCTGAGATTATATGAAAAGTGTTACACAAACTTATCATAAAGATAATCAAAATCTATTACTAAATTTTTGGGCAACTTTAAAAACCACTCCAAGGCTTGTCCAGCTAAGCTCCTTGGAAACAATAGTAAAAATTAAATATCACTATATGCCACTAGTTGACATGCGACAAATAATTCTTTCAAATGAGCCTTAGGGTCACCTTTTCCTTTGTATTTATCAAATTTTAGAGGTTCATATCCTAGAGGAAATGGTATTTGTAAATAATCCATATTGAATGGATAGAAACATACATCATCTTATTTGAACTTTTTAGTTTGTTTCTCAACCTAAATGGCAACAATTGCGTCCTTCATCTGTTGTAATTCTTGGGATAGGAAACTAGAAAGAACATTGGTTTGAGGGAGAATATTGGTTTGGATAGATGGTTGGGAGGTAACAAGTGGGACATTTTGATTAGGGTATGATGGATATACCTATTGCGGTATATTGGTTTGGTTAGGGAATGGACCAGGAATACACATATGTAGATTAAGATGTATTTGAAATTTCACACTTGGTTATGCGATATTCTAGTTTGGGTTGGTGATAAAGGTTTGACTAGGAGGATTTTGTGGTTGGGATAGAGGGATATAACTATATTGTGCCTAATGTGGTTGAAAAGAAACATGTTTCCAACTACTTTAACCTTGCTATTGAGTGGGAACTTGTAGACCAAGACCCTATCTCTAGATTTGTAGCACATTTTGAACCAATAGTTATTTAGTAAGTACCTAAGAAACATGAGGACCTCCTTATTGTATGAATCCCTATGAGGAAGTGAAATCAAGTTGCAGATTTAGCATCTGTCATTGATCAATATTTTCATGTTGTTGACTAGTCATTATTTGGTTTTGGATTGGCATATTAGTGTGTAACTAAAGAGGTATGTTCATTATTACTTGGTGAAGTGGAATATTTGTTGCCCCTGATTAAGGTGGGAATGTACTTTTCCTATAATGTGTTGATACACTAGATTATGCCTATTATTATGGAATCCTACTCGTTACTTGTTGAGGAAGAGTAGGATTTGTCACATTTTTTCATTAAGGTGTGACATTAGTCATTGTTTGATTACCTAATCCCAGAGGTTATACACTTGAGGAAGTAGTTAGTTAAGGTTAGGGTGTAGAAAATCCTATTCCCTTGTATGATGACCTATTCATAGGATTAACTATAAGCACATGTTGTTGGCTAATAATTTTCACATTAGTAGTAATTTGATCGAGACTAAATGTTGTTTTCACATTGTCTACTATGTTTAGCTCACTATTTTGTGTATAGGCCAAAGATACTTATTTAATAATAGGCATATACATCAAGTTATCTATAAAAGTGGTTTGTATGAATGGGATAGAATTTGGATTCTCTTATCTATTTAACTATATCAACACTCTTATTGAAAGAACTAGGTTAATGAGAGGCTTACTTACCATGTTCATCTGATTGAAATCATGTGCTAGATTCAAGTATGTTTGATATGTTGTCTGCATTTGGTTAAAGTGATCCTCCATGATTTTTTACCCTTAATTAGATATATTAGGATCTTGGTATGTTTTTTGGAATAGATCCATAGGATTGCTAGAAGAATCTTGTTGATCGTAAATGATATTGTGGGGCACTCTTACTAAACTTGGTAAATTTTCATGGGGAAAGTCAGATGGAAACTTGGCCCCTACCTCTATGTCTCTAACCAAATCTCATCTTTGTTATCTAAAAAATGTTACTCAAACGAAAATGGATCATACATGGAATCCATATTAGTAGAATATGACTATTGAAGAACCGGCTCATCTACTGTGGGTATTATAGCTAGGTATTATCTAGTTTGTTCTTCATCTTATTCTGAATAAGGTGGTGTGCTAACCAGATAGTTATTCAATGGATCTTGGCTCTTTTCCCCTAATTGAGTACTATAAGAGGGATAAGAATCCATCTCATAAATTATATTATCTGCATAGGGGTCTTGCACCATTTCTTCCTATGCAACTACATTACTAGTCCTTAGATTGTACCTGAGTCCACTACGAGTGTAGGAATACATATTGGGATCCATAGTCAATGTTTTATGATAAAAGGTCAAATATTTTTACAAAATATAAAAGGGATAATGTCTAAAATAGATGATGTCCCAACTTGGTCTAGATTTATTAAAAGGATCAAAAGGTTTATGCAAAGATTTGTGAGGAAATAAGTTATCATGAAGTATCTAATTTTTCAATGTTCACATAAAGATAAGCAAGTAAATGGACCAAAAATTGAAATGACAAACTCTAAGGTTAAAGTTTTTCGAATTAGTCTAATCTATAAATTTAAAAGTTGCTAGGTATTTTGGCCAAACATGGCATCAAAAGCTAGGCTCAAACAAGGCATTCACTAGGACTTTTTGCCAAATGACGTCAAAAGATAGACCTTGAAATAGATGAAAGTTTTAATCTAATGGATTTGAAACACTTCTAAAAAACACTAGGTATTTGATTCTTATACATGAACTTGATCAACTAGGTATAAGGTATGAAACAAAAGGCACTTTAGAAATAGTTTATTTTCTCTCAAAAAATGGTATAAAACTTGGTTATTTTGACAAACAAGCTAGATAAAAGTGAACAATATAGCTATTTTAGATAAAAAATCACAAAAGTATACTTAGATTGGTCTGAAAATGTAGGAATAAATTTGGAAATCTATGCAAGAGGGTCTATGAAATAATATTCAAAAAAAATTAGGTAGCATAACAATGTTATACTACCCAAAAGGTGTGACAAAAAGGTTTGTTTCAAAAACCCTCTAAGGCAAATATTTTTTATCATAATTTTGGCAACATAACACTACTCTTCTTGTCTCAAAATGTTGTGGTGCATAGACTCAAAGTGCATGCATTTAGCACAAAAGGCTTAAGTCTATCAAATGGTGATAATGATTATGAGTCTTAAAAAACCTTCAATCCAAATTGTAAATTAAACCTAAGTTCCCTAAAGTTTAGTGAAAATGGGGAACCCACTTAACACATCAACCCTATGAACTTATGAAGGTTATATTTATAATTTATATTATAAGTGAAGGACTTAAACAACTTTGGTAAAGGTTTAGACTCAATTGGGCAGCATAACTATGCCAAAGTGGATGATATGACTCTCAAGCTTTTGATGAAATTTTAAACAAGGCAAATTGATGATTTCACATGGATAACATAACACCTCTTTTTTTAAAGAAAAATTTGGACTATGTGTTTTCTTTGGATTATTTGTTTACACCAAGTTTTGACTTCAAACAAGACTTTTATCTAGGACAAGACCAACTAATTAACCGCTCTTAGATCCTAAACTAACAAGGTTGCTTGGTATTATTGGAATCCATCAATATACATCATTTGAGAGGATTTTAAGTGTTCATCCAAAAGTAAATGCACATTATATATTAGGGTTTTTACACTCCATCTTCTCTCAAATGACAATATTGTGACATGTACCTTGAGGCACACCTTACACCAATAATACTTCTACAACAAGTGGGGATTTGGCTAAGATCTAAAAAGTTTCTAAGTGATCTAGGGGAATAAATTTAATAATGAATTCCATGCTAAAAAATGCAAAATAAAAGTATGGATTTTGGGTTTATATCACTTGGCTTGTTGTAAAAAGGTCTAGTCTTTTTTGCAACCACTACATCATGTTGTTTGGTTAGTGTAGTACAATGTACAAAGTGTCACTACGTCCTATGTGTAACTATAATTAGGATCCAAATGAAGTTAATGTTGGGAGGTGAAACCCTGGGTCAAAGCTTCCCTAAAGAACTTTTGGGAGGTGATGAAGTCCCCCTCACAAGCCAAGTTTGCATAAAAATAAAGAAAGCATGAAAGTAGAAAGACTTTAGGGTCATTTTCAAGGTTGATGAGTTTTTGGGGAGTGATTTAGATGAATTTATTTATAAGCCTTGGATTAGGCTATTTTCAATAGTAATGGCACTTTTGATTCCAAGGATTCCCTAAAGGGGACAAATGGAAGAGCATACATGCAACATTCCTCTTTTTGCCAAACAAAATCTAATTAAACAACTATTGCAAACAAAAATTTACAAGTGCGTTCAATTTTAAGTCCAAATGAAATATTTGGTGGTGTTTATTTGACCCCTTGGTCTTAGTTGTAACTTTGAAAACATTCACCACAAACATCTAAATTCTTTTGTTAAACACCAAAACAAGGTTCCTAATTAATTTTTTTATGCATGAAAAAGGTGATCTAAACATGTTTTTTTCAAATGTCAAGCTTGGTCCTATAGAAAAAATGTTAACATGTCCTTTATCTTTAAATCTCCTTTTGGTTTGAAATAATAAAATTTATAAAAAGAGCTCTCGAATCTATGTTTTAAGAAAAACACAATGACCAATGTCAGTTTCTATAACCAACGATGGTGACATTTTCTAACTAATGTCAATTATCTAATCGACATCAGTTATACCAATATGATTGATGATAGCTATACAAATGATGTCAATTTTACTAACTAATGTTGGTTAAGATATGTAACTGATGTCAGTCTTACCTGTTGATGTCGGTTATTGTGTAAAACTGTGGCAAACAAAAATGGGAAAATAAACTTAGAAAATTAATTTACAAGAGTTTTAAAGGTCTAAATAGATATTTTAAAGTTGTAAAATGATCTTTAAGTGTGAGATGTGTCTAGTCCTATTGGGCATGCCATTATGTAGAACTAAGAATTTGACTCAATAGAGGATGGTTAGTATGGTGTTAGTTCTAAAAAAAAAAAAAATTGAAAGAAACACACTAATAATATAACATCTCTAGGCTTAGACACTAGGGAGAGCTTAGTTTAAAAAAATGACAAACACAACTAAAAAGTAAGGAATAAAACACAAGAATTCCTTCACCTTCTTTGGATGCTCCAAATACCTTTTTAGTAGTGGTTTGCTTAGTTTTGTGCTCATGAAGTCCTTGGCAATGGAAGCTTGGCTACCTCCATCTGTCCTTGGCACCTTTGGCTTATGGCTTGGCTTGGCTTGGAATCAATTTGACATGGTAACACTAGTTTCATGAAGCTTTTAGAACCAATATTACATTATAAATTTTCATTCTCAAGTCTTAGAAATGATGTGGTAAGGCCTCCTATTTATAGATTTTTTGTAAATGTCTAGAATCCACCTGAACTGTCCATCCTGAGATTGAGATGTGTGGTTGAGGATTAATTCAATTTTTGTAATTAAGTTTGTAATTATCCTCACCATGAAATTGGAAGAAGGGGTAATTAAGAGGCATGGAGGGCATCATAGAAGTCATTGATGAGGCATGGAGGGCATCATAGAAGGCATTGATGAGGCATGGAGGGCATGAATCCTGATATTTATGGCATTTATGGCCTAGGGATGTCTTCCCAAGAAATGAGGTCACCTAATGATGTATCTATTCAATATTCATTTCCAAAACAAATTATTCAACAAGTTTCCATGGAATTATTAATTATGCCTTGATTTGGGTTAATTAGCTCTTAAGCATGATTAAGCACTTTGTGCACAAATTACCCAAATTGATCAGAATGCCCTATTATTGGTCTAAAATTTGACTAGATTATAATTGGAAGTCACTATCATATGCATTGGAACTATATTCCCATTTATGATGTTACTAAAAATAAATAACAAAGACCTATACCTTGTGCAAAAGATTTGGTAAGAAAGATCAATCTAGAGCACCTAGGGGTAAAATTGACATTTTGACTTGAAATGATCTGATCAAAGTTAGCTAGCCCAAAAATTGCATTTCCCCATTTAGGGGCACCTTGGCCAAAATTGGCACTTGTATATGTCATTTTCACATCATTTAGCATGTTTTAGTGTTTTTAGGCCAAATTATGGATTTTGGGTGAAAATTGGTCAAAAGCTTGATTGGAGGTTATTGGTGGCTAGATTTAAGTGTCTACAGTTAGTTCTCTTGGTCTTGGTTAAAAATTAGTTGTAAAATACCAATTTTGGATATAGCTTGGTCCTCAAATGATTGGCACAGTTTAAGAGGTACTAATTACATTGGTTATGGTTGGATAATTGGTAAGGGTTTTCTAAAGTGGAGAACAATTGGTAATGGATGAATCATGAATGATGGTTGGATAATGACAGGGTGTTATAAATCTTGGTAGCTCACACAAACCAAAGGTTGAGGTCCTAGAATGGTAATGACAGGGCATCATGGAGTTTGATTGTTCACACAAGCCAAAAGAAGAGGTCCTAGAATATAAATGGTAGGACATTATGGAGCTTGGTTACTTGTACAAGCCAAAGGATGAGGTCTTAGAATCAAAATATTAGGGAATTATGGAGTTTTATTGATTTCACAAGAGAAAGGATGAGGTCTTAGAATATAAAAATTTGGGCATCATAGAGTTTGATTGCTCTCACAAGCTAAAGGATGAGGTTGTGAAATAGAAATGGTTGGGCATTGTAGAGATTGGTTACTCGTACAAGACAAAGGATGATGTCCTAGAATGGTAATGGTAGGGTGTTGTGGAGATTTATTTCTCACATAATCCAAAGGATGAGGTCATAGAATATAAGTGGTTGGGTGTCGTGTAGCTTGATTTCTCATACAAGCCAAAGGATGAGGTCTTGGAATAGAAATGGTATGGCATTATGGTGTTTGATTGATTTCACAAGCCAAAGAATGAGGTCTTGGAATGGAAATGGTAGGGCATTGTGGAGCTTAGTTTCTCTCACAAGCCAAAGGACAAGGTCTTGGAATATAAATGGTAATGCATTATGGAGATTGATTAATCATACAATCCAAATAATGAGGTCTTAAAATGGTAATAATATTCCTTGAACATTATAGAACTTGGTTTCTCACACAATTAAAAGGAGGGTTATTGGTATAGGTAGGGGATTGGACACCATGATCAGTGAGAGGGTGAATATCATATGTCAAACTACTAAAATAAGGTATCAAAACATGTTACACTTGAGGTTCTTGGCTTTGATCCCCATATTGAGTATTGTAAGGAGGATATGGATTTGTGTCACAAACCACTTCTTTACCATAGGGGCATTGAGAAAAGACAATTTGTGTGGCTCTTCTATCATAACTTGGATTATATGAAACTCCACCATAAGTATATCTAGACATATCCACCTAAATAATGAAATCTCCACAAAAGGTTTAGAGTTCTACAAACTCTGAAAAACAATGTCCAAAGGACAAATGGTTCAAATTTTGTCTAACTTGGTCTAAGGGAGCTATATCTCCAAAATGTTTTATGCTAAAAACTTGGTATAAAATAGTCTAACATCATGTGTATAATTTCAAATGTCTCACACACAAAAGGTCAAGTGGCTAAATAAAAACTGGCATGCCAAAATCTAGGGATAAAGTGTTCCAAATAGGTCTAATCTAGGAAAATGAAAATATTTCTAGTTTTTTTGGCCAAACATAGCAACCAAATATAGGCTTAAACAAGGCATGTACAAGGACTTTTGGCCGAATGTGGTGTCAAAATCTAAAATTTAAATAAAGGTGATATTTTGATCTAACAAACTTGGAACACTTTGGCATAGACTAGGCATACAAAATCAAACATAAACTTGGTCAATTGGCATAATTCATAAGGAAAAAGGTATATGGAGGGATGAGTTTTTTTATCCCAACTAAAAGACATGAAAAATAATTGAAACTAGACTCCTTTAAACAAACAAGCTAGACAAAATTGAATGGCATAATAACACTAGACAAAGATCCAAGCAATAGTTTTCAAATTTGGGTAATGAATTAACCTAAGTTGCACAATCCAAAAGAGAAATATTAGTGTCTAATCCCTAATTAAGCAAGGCATATATAGAAATCAATAAATGTTTTAATTTTAACTTGGTAAGGTTAATTAAAAAATCAACTTAGAAAACTAGGCATCTTCAAACAAACAACAAGCTAGAAAAAATAGAATGGATAATAGAACAAGATAAAGATTCAATAGACATATATGTTATTGGTTTTTAAAAATGGCATTTGGCACAAGAAAAACAAGTCTTGAAATAAATTGAGTAGTGTGATGGCATTATCATGCTTTAAAGATGTAAAAAATAGTTGTTTCAAGACTTAAAAGTCACTGAAGCTTGAAATTATTTGGGCAATGTGACATTACCCATTTCAATCAAGTGACACACATAAACAAGTTTGGAAAAATTTGAAGGCAAAGGTGTGTAACAAAATTTCCAACATAACACCTCCTCAAACAAAGGAGTGGCATATAACAAAACTCATTTTGATGTGGCATAAAAAAACAAAAAAATTATACTCAAAAAGACTAAGCAATAAAAGGATGAAATGACATAACATCTAAATGTAACACTGTAGATCTTATAACTAACAATGTTGGTAAAATGGGGTTGACTAAAACTATAGTTTTTTAATGTCTAGATTGGTCTCAAGCATGTCTAATTCTAGAGATGCCTCACATCAATTGATTTGATATTGGTTAACTTAATATACAAGGGTCTATTATTTTGCATAGTGATTCCATCTGTGGACTGCTTAGTGGAATCCCCTAGTTAACCACACCTGACTCAGGTTTTTATTACAAAATGAAATGTTAGTCTCTCAACCCCTATCTCTTATAGTAGTAATACCCTAATTTGTATACCCCACCATAGAGAGGGGTTAAAAAAATTCTAGGAGATGAAACCTCAGGTCAATGCTTCCCTAAAGAACTTATGTAGAATCTATGAACTCCCCTTCACAAGCCAAATTGCATGAAAATAAATTACTAAGTGGAAAGACTTTAGAGGTTGTTTTTAGATCACCCAAACCATTAGAGTTTTGTGGAGAGCCTAGAAAACATTATTTCCACTCCTTAGACTAGGCATAAATTTCAAGTGAAAAGGATCTTTTGGTCACCCAAGTTCCTGATAGGGGATAGGGGGAGAGCATGCACACACTCTTCATTTTGTGAAAACAAACAAACAAGTTCAAATAAACATGACATAAAAATGAACATTTTCCAAAGCACAAACTAAGTGATTTAAAGTTCATTTTAAAGGACCAAAAATGAAATGTGTTGTGAAGTTTTTGGCCCTCTTGGCATTAGTTGAAACTTTCAAAAACTTTGAAAAACATCTAAGGCATAAAAAATGAACTATGTTCTTTTTAAACACCAAAAGATGAAGTGAGTAAGATTAAGACACATTCAAATTTAATCTTTTCCCACTTTTATGCACCTAATGAAATGTTTTGATTAAATTCCTTGGCCTCTTAGATTATTTTCAAAACTTGTAATAACTTTGACAACAAAAACTAAGCAAAAACACTCATGTTCATTTTAAGAACTTAAAACTAAATGTTCAAGATTTAGCTAAATTTGTTTTAAACACCAAAAATGAATTGTTCATGAGTCTGAACTTGCAAATTCATGTTATATTCCTACTTTGGACCTACAAAGGTTAGAGAGTTTCCTTCTACTTTGAAGCATTTTCAATGATGAACAAACAAGATTTCAAAACATAACTCTTAGGTTTCCTATTTTAAAAACATAGAGACTGATATTGGTCACCTGTGATCGATGATAGTTAGCAAGGAACCGATGTTGGTTGGTGATAACTTATATTAGTTGATAAGGACTAAGATTGATTGTTTATAAACCCAAAGGAAAAATAAACATGATTTAAAAATGTTAGTTAGCACAAGGTTAGTACAAAAAATCCTCAAAAACCTATAATGATATGGTTAGACAGGGAAAATGCAAGCTAATGAAACCAAGAAATAACAATTATGAGTGCCAAAAAGATTCAAAATCTGAGTTTTGTAGCCATGTTTTACCCTACAACCTAACCAATGATAGTCACCCAAAACTGAGCTCAATTAGGTAGAATAGATTATGTCTAGTCATAACCAATTATGGTTAAGCATAACTAATGACAATTAGATAGAACCAATGTTGATTATACCTAACTAATGTCTATCTCTGTGTAGATCTGAGTTAGCACAAAAGTAAAAAAAATATGGCAAAAATAAAGCAAAAACTCCAATTTTGATGATATTCAAGCATTCATTTGAAAATTTTAAAGTTGAATCTTGGTCTCCTTGGTATGTGGGATGTGTTTAGGTCTCATTGGGGGTGTCATTTATGATCGTAGGAATTTAAACAATAGAGAGGAGGTTAAAACAAGTGTTAGTTTCATAAAACAAAATGTAATAAACACACTAACAAGCTAAAATCTCTAAGCCTAGATCTCAAGGGGAACATAGTGAATAAAACACATATGAAATCAAAACTAAAATTAAAATAATGACAAAATCCCCTACCTTCCTTAAGAGATCTAAGTGATTTTTCTGTGGCTTGCTCATCTTGTGCTCAAAGAGTCTTCATTAATCAAGTTTGGCTATCTCCTTCTCTCCTTAGCACCATGGTTGGCTTTTGGCTTATACTTACTTGATGGATTGGATCAATATTTTGGCATTATAAAATTTATTAGGATGAGTCTTATGCAAAAAATTGCATTATAACATGATAATATCCAAGCTCTCTTAATGAAGAGGCAAAGGCTTGTATTTATAGGTTTAGAAAACAACCCCAACTCAAGGTGAGTTACGATGTATTTTAAACATAGAATGGGTTCAAACCTAACCTAAGTGAGTTAATTAACTATAGTAGAGTTAAAAGGTGTCAAAATCTCATGATTTGCAATGAATAGGCATGGGTGAGATATTTTGAGATATTTGTAAAGGCTTGATAAGTCACAAAAGGTAATCATGAAAAACTAGGATATTCTTGATTTTTGAATTTCCTATTTTTGAATTTCATTAATCACTCATGGATAATTTAACTATGTATTTAATTATGTTTATAATTTTAATTAATTATACTTATGCTTTTAACATTTCCAAGATTTGATTTTATGGGTGCACTTGCCCCACTTAATAGGTCTATAGGCCAAACTTCATGTTATGATACCCCAGGATGAATAGAGATGAATCTATGAGAGGTTTTTGTTGATTATGGTAAGATACCCCAATTAGGGATGTCTCAATGTGATTATGAGCTTTGATGAATTATGAAAAATCAAATTTACAAATTTTGGTAAGAATCGACCTGAAGTTCGATATGAAGCCCTTGGTGGCCATTTTTAGGTGTCAACAATTTAGACCTTGGATGCATTAGATTCATGTAATAACTTCAAAATTACACCAGTATCTCAATTTCTCTCACTCATGTATAAAGGTTACCATTAATAGAGATTTTTAGCCTTACGAGCATTACAAATATTTGGAGGTCGAGTATGAAAGTTATAAATACTATTTTATCCTAGATCCAATTCTCAAAAAAATAAATACTTGTTGACTTATCAGAGGCCAATTGCATAGACCCAAATAGCCTTGATTCATCTTCTTATATGCCACCTCCTGAATTATCTAATCATTTTGCCATCTTGGCTAATGACCTAGGAGAATATTTGATCCATGATACATTCCACATTGCCAAGCTTCCATAAAACCCCAAGTCTTATGGAATACCTAAAGCCAAATTACCTTATCTATAATGGAAATGAAAGGGAAAGGGAAAATTTCATAGTCTAAATCCTATCATTTTCACATTGGTCACTGGCCAAGAGTAAGACCCACTTTTAAATGATGAATTATGGTTATATAACAAACAAATGGTTGATTTTTACAAAAATACCAAATATCCCATTCCTAATAGGATCATGGAGAACCAAGCCTATGAAGGAGGAGAACTTAGGCCAAATCAACAAGGAACTCTAGAACTAATTTCTATAAAATGGTATAATAGAACCTATGGTCTCATATTTTAATTGCCTAGGGGTAATCCCATGTATCTTAATTATGTTCTAATGCCAAAGAATATTGAATATGATGTTATCAGTGAAGTAGATTCCAATCACAACATTTATGAATACCTTACCAATAACAATATATTTGACACCCATGCCATTTGTACCCTTAAACTAGTTATTTGTAATAATCCACTTCCTCTCTATCACCCTCAAATTATAGCCTAAGACCAACAAGAATCCACTGTGCCTATAGATGAGTTTGAGAATGATGAGGCGTTTTGTGATTTTCTAGACCTAAGAAACAATGTTCTATTGGGAGACCACAAATAAAGTTTCTCAATCAAATTGGATCCTGTAACCTATTTTGGAGAATGGGTGAACACCCTTATCCATAAAAAAACACATAAAAATTTGAGGTCCCAAAGTGAAAACTTTTTTGAGATGTTTTTGGACCAAGGTAAAATTAAAGAGAACGGCCAGTCTTCTAGTGAAAACCTATTATAGGTGCCATTAGATGGGGTGTTCACCTTTCCTCAAATGAAACCCTAGAGAACACCAATGATGAAATTTCTTATGGGTTCAAGTTTAGTTTTGAAGAGCAACATGCCTTTGATTGAATCATCTAAGAGTTTTCAATAGTGTTTCTAACATGGCCATCCTTACCATTAGGGGATTCTGATTTGTCTTGTTTAGGATAACTTGAAGATCCAGTCCAAATCAAGGACTTTTCCATTATAGGTCAATTCAAATCATTTTTTGATATTCTATAAGATGGGTTGAATCTCCTTATAGAAGATACTATGAAAGTAAACTTTATCACTCTAGATGACCTAAAATGGATCAAATTAGGTGCATCCCTAACTGAGGAAGAACATAAAATCTTTACAACCCTTTTAAGAGAATTTGTTGACATATTTTCTTGGGCCTATTTAGACATACCATGTTTAGATGTTGCCTTGGTTGTACACCACCTTATTGTACATTTTGATGCCAATCTTGTGAAGCAAAAATTATGCAAGATGCATCCTCACATTATTGCATTAATAAAGAAAGAGTTAAAAAACTCTTAAAAGTGAGATGTATTTGATCGATCGACTACTCAAAGTAGATATTTAATGTTGTATCAATCAATAATAAGCCATAAGCAATCATAATCTACACTGATTTTAGAGATATAAACAAAGCTTACCCTAAGGATGACTTTCTTATATCAAACATTGACATGATAGTTGACTCTTCAATAGGGTATGAGATGCTTTCACTAATGGATGGATTTTTAGCAGGGTTAATTTTAAGAGACCCTAATAGATAACCTATTATAAATATTTGTAAATTTGAATCATAGATTTGGTGAACCCTCCATGGGTGATGGAAAATCTATGATTATTTTGAAGGAGAAAAAACATGTAGTTTTCTTTTTTTCTCCATATAACCACTTGGTTACACCAAATGCATCCATAAAATGGTTGTGTGAAATGGCTATGATAGATAGTTATGTCAGATGGTTGTGATAAAAGGATATGTTGAATGGTTGCACCAAATGGCTATGTCAAATGGCAAATCTGGACCATACTACTAGGTTATTAATGTGGCTAGTATGTTATCTAGTTGCCCAATCACCTCCCTTGTCCTATAAATATACCCTTAACCCTCATTTTACACATTAGATTCCTTTTCCCCCTTCGACCCCACCCATGAAAATTCACCATGGTAAGATAATATGTTTTGAAGAATTTGCCACAATGTCAAGCCCATATAGTGTAAAGACCATAAAATAACCACTGCTAGATGCATACATGGCACAAAGATTAGATTTCAAAATGTAGTTTTGAGTCTTGATATCCTATTATAGATTTTCCTAGCTATATCCTGGAGAAATAATAAGTTCACATTGTTTAAGGAGAGATTTTTAAATATGAACATAAATCAAATTTACAAGGGGTTTATAAGTGTAATTCAAATTCTATATGTCAGGAGTTATAAAAGATGATGATGCCACCTCTACAAGTATTGCCATTGTTTTAGACAAGCTAATATGAAAAAGATTAAATCAAGACTTGGTAAAGCTACCTCTAGTAACCAATTCATGTATCCTTTGGATAAATTTAGAATCCATCTAGAATCATATGAACTAGTTAAAAATGGTTGAGAATGTATATTGTGAAGCTGAGGGACACAATTTAGATGATAGGGATAATGAACAATAAGAGATGTCAATTGAAAAATGATCAGTCAATAAAAAAGATGATACCCTTGGTGACATAAAGACTAAACTATTACATGGAATTCAAGATTAGTAACCATAATGGATATTGACATAAAGATTGGTCACTAATCCTGAATTCTATACAATAGTTTAATCTTTATGTCACCAAGGGTTTCATCTTTTTTTATTGATTGATCATTGTTCAATTGCCATCTCTTGTTATTTGTTATCCCTATCATCTAAATCATGTGTCACATCTTCACAATAGACATTCTCAACCATTTTTTAATCTATCTCATATGATTATAGATGGATTTTGAAGCTATCTAATGGATCCATAGCATGGTTACCACAGGTGATTTGACCATTTCTTGATTTAAACTTTTTTGTATCAGCTTATTTTTAAAATAAAAGTAATACTTGCAAAAGATACACAATCACTATTTTTAACTCCTAACATATAAAATCTGAATTCCCTATATAAACCCCTTGTAAATTTGATTTCTATTCATATTCAAAAATCTCTCCTTTAACAAAATGTGAACTTCATGTTTCTATAGGATAGCCAAGAAAATGTAAAGGTGCACATGCAGTGTTTTATTTTTACATTCCATTGAAAGTCACTTTAGTATCCTTCAATAGGTGAGGTACATTTAATGGTTTTTTGTCTTTAAATGTTTCAACTTTGGTTTCCTTATTACTTTGTAGTTTGTACTAGTAGGGTTCTGGAATACATTCCTTGATTTTTTTTGTTTTCCTTTCTTCCTCCCATGCCCTTAAGTTTTAACTCTAGTGAATGTTCTTGTAGTTCCATTTAGTACTATCATTTGGTAGTATTAGAGGTATTATCATTTGGCACTGTCATTTGGATCCTCTGATCAGCACTACTGGCATTCACTATTTGGTATCACCATTTAGTTCTTTGCTTTGGGTTCTACTAGTTGCCTTATTTTATATTAACGGATGAGAGTATATATATGCTGTGAATTAAAGGTAAATCTAAGATAATGTTGTAGATAGTTGGTGAGCTAACCCCAAAACTAATTTATATCCCAAAATTTTTGGTGATTTGGTCCCATCTGCTGACCCTAAAAATTTTCCAAAACCAAAATCCAAAAATTATAATATCCATGAATTAACAAATATTCACCACTAAAATTTACCATGATTTCTAAGGTACAAATAGATACAAATTGTTATAAATACCAACATAAAATAACATTCACCACTCCCTGGGGAACATTTTGTTATCAAGTTATGCCATTTGGTCTCAATAATTTTGGGGCCACATACCAAAGAGACATGATCATAATTATTGAAGATCATGTTGATGAAATATTGGGTAAATCAAAGACCTATGTCGATCATCTAGCTACATTACAAAAAACATTTGAGAGTCTTAGAGAATACAAGGTCAGACTCAATCCTAAGAAGTGTTTTTTTGGTGTTACTTCAGTAAAATTGTTAGGCTTCATCATCTCTCACAAAGGCATTGAAGTTGATCTTGCCAAAGTAAAAGCTATTACCAAAACACTTCCACCTTTTAATTTGAAGTAGCTTCATAGTTTGTAGGGCAATATCTAGTCTATCAGATGCTTCATTTCTCAATTGGCCGATAAATGACATCCATTTACACACTTAATATATAAGGGTCTCATATTTCATTGGGATGAATGATTCCAGAAATATTTTTAGCACCTAAAATAATATCTTGCCAATCCACCTATATTTTTACCATTAATGCCAAGAAAGAATTTCCTATTATACCTCTCTACCACAAATAAATCCCTGGGAGAAATTTTAGCTCAGCATGATGATAATGTAAAAGAACATGTTGTATACTATTCAAGTTATACATTGGTTGCATATGAACGTAATTATATACCCATCAAAAAATCATATTTAGCTATGTTCTTTACAACATAGAAACTATGATATTACATGCTAAACAATAACACCATAGTTATTTACAAAGTATATATGCTCAGGTATCTACTATCTAAAACATCTTTACAAGGTCGTATGGATAAATACATCATACTTCTGAGTGAGTTCAAGATTACATACATCAATCAGAAGGCCATCAAGGGATAAGCACTTCCATATTAGCTTGTTGAAGCTCCCCTTATAGATACCAAACCTCTCACTTTTCATTTCTTAGATGATTCCATTATGGATATCATTGAAACACCTCTTGAGGATCAGCACTAGAAGTTGTATTTTGATGGATTATTCACATCACATGGATCAAGGGTAGGCCTATTATTTATTACACCATAAGGGGATTTTATCCATAAAAAATTTTGTATCAACTTTCCTTATACTAAAAACATGGTCAAATATGAAGAAATCATCACAGGGCTTCATTAGGTAGTAAAATGGAATATTCAACATCTAATAGTTTATGGTGATTCTCAGTTAATCATCAATTAAGTTACATACCAATTTTAAACCAAAGATGACAAGTTGGTGTCATAAAAGGCCATGGTTAACACTCTCAAATAATAAATTGCTATCATAAAATTTGAACACATTCTAAGGGCTAGTAATAAGACATTGTATTCTATGGTGACCATTGGCCCTTTAATTTGCCACATAGATAAGGAAAAATAATATCAATTCTTCATTGAAAATATTCTAGCACCTGCTCATGAACCTTTAATAATTGTAATGATTTGGATATTATTAGTCATAGTTCTATATGGTATTTAGACCTTTTTACCTACCTACATGACCATATCATGCCATTAGACCTATCATGCAAATAACAAAAGGCCTTTACCCACCAAGTTGCATATTATACCTTACTTAGACCAACCCTTTACTATCATAGATTTGATAGAACTTTGTTTCATTATTTAAATTAAATAGAAACAACAATAGCATTAAGGGAATTCTATGAAAGAGTATGTGGATCCCACACCAATAAGGCCATCCTAGCCAAAAAGCTCCTATGTACAGGTTATCATTGGCCAACTATGGATGCAAATGCAATTGATTATGTCAAAATGTGTGACAAATGTCAAAGGTATGCCAATATGATTCATTCCCCAACCAAAACACTAAAAAAAATTCATAATCCATGGTTGTTTACTACATGGGTCTTTGATCTCATTGGCAAGATTATCCAAACCTCATTAGATGGCCATAAACACATCCTTACCACTATAAAATATTTCACTAAGTGGATTGAAGCTATACCCCTCACGTGACTGGAAAACAAATTTCCAAGTTCATCTTTAGCCTTATAATTTATTGTTATGGTATCCCATTTGACATTATATCTGATAATGGCAAGTCATTTAAAAACAAGGATTTCAAAATACTAAGTGTCGAGTACAACATTACTCAACATTTTTCTATCGCATATTACCCATAAGGTAATAGCCAAGCAGAAGCATCCAACAAAACCATTGTTAACATATTTAAAAATATTATCAATGATATTGGTCATGATTGGCACCTCCAAATATTTTTCACCCTCAAGGCATACTACACTAATTATCATACTCCAATAAGAGCCACTCCATATTCCCTAGTTTATATCACTAAGGACATTCTTCCCATTGAGGTTGAGTTACCTTCTATACACATCTCACTAAAGCATGTATTAGATGATGAATACTATCAAGTATATCTCTTGTAATAAATGGAGTTACTAGATTAAAAATGCATGGTTGTTGTCAACATCCTTCAAACACACTAGAACCAAATTCATGGACACTATAACCAATGGGTCAAACATAGAGAATTCAATCTTGGTGATCTTATTCTCAAAGAAAATTGATAGAATACCATGATGGATAAGAACTACAAGGGAAAATTCAAACCCAATTGGATAAGCCCCTATATCATTATTGTAAATTATGGTTCCAAGTCATAAAGGCTCGCTACACCAGATAAGGATAAACTTGATGAGCTGATGAACATCATACACCTCAAGAGTTACTTTACTTGAGAGACCTAAAGTATTGTTTATGAGGCCCATTTCCATTATACCATATTATGATATTATTTTTACCATACCTTATAAGATAAAATTTATTTTTACCCACCTTACCCAACCTTTTAACCTTGGTTCCATTCCATTGGATCTTTAGGCACCATTCACATAAGGATTCAAATAAAGTTTTAGCAGTTGATTCAATATTTTAGATAGAGGTAGTATTTTGGACTAGTATGATAGTGATTTGGTAGTTGCATCCTTAATTTATTATTTCATTCCATTCTAAGTGTTCCTAATTATAACTACCTTTGGAAAAATCTCTATCTCACATCGTGATAATAATTAGAACATCCTTTGGGTAAGTTAGTATCATTGACCTATGCAGTTGTTTCCTAATTATAACTACCTATGGGAAAATTAGGAATAACATCTTTATCATTCCTTGAAGTCCCACCTTGCCATTCCTTGTCATACTATGCCATTTGCATAATTTGAGAACTTACTACTACCTAATCAAATTCCTCTACTATAAGGTAGAACTATAGTGATTTGAGGTCCTCATAGAACTATATAAGCAATGATCAATACACTTTAAGGTCAGCTCAATCACCCTTTGGCATGTTCTCTCCATTTTTTGAGTTGGACCATTTAGTATCTTGTCATTCTTGCATCGGGTTGAGATGCTTAGAAAATTCCAAAAATGTTTGTAAAAGATCTAAAAAATTCCTTAAAATTACCAAATCGACCACTTCTTTGCCTTAAGGATTATGGGACCCCTTGCTATTTTATAAAAAAACATTATCACTTAGTTTACCCATCCTTATTTGGCCTAAGCCTTATTCTCTCACCATTTTATTAGTTTTATTATTATGTATTATCTATTCAACTTTGATACATCAATGACCACTGGGATTCATCCCACACTCTCATTATTGTACAATCAATTTCAAGTTTAAATGCTCTCACCATTTTGTGAGTTGGACCATTTCATGTCTATCATTCTTGATCAATTTGAGATGCTTAGAAAATTACACAAACATTTATAAAAGATCTAAAAAATCCTAATAATCACCAAATCGGCCACTTCCTTTCCTTAAAGATTTAGGGACTCCTAGTTATTTCATGAGAAACCACTTGTCATTTAATTTACCCATCCTTATGGGCCCCTAAGTCTTATGTTCTTGCCATTTTATGAGTTTTATCTTATGTGCATTATGTATTTAACTTTGATACATCGATGACTAATAGGCTTCATCTTATGCTCTCACCATTTTGTGAGGCCATTCCCATATTCCTCTACCTCATCAATCATGTTTTTATGATCATCATTTTTATTCTATCCCTTATCCCAGGAGAAATACATTTGGCCTAAATTTTATGTTGGACCTTGCATCCATGAAACTATGTAGGTTGTGTTCACTTACCTAGCGCATCTAGAGTCAGCTCAACTATCCCTTCCTTTTATTTTATCCCTCCTCCCATTTTATTTGTTTGTGTCATTGTCTCCTCTAGCCTATGGGAAATGTATGTTCTTTTGTTTGTGTCATTATGTCATTTATACTAACATTATGATTAACCTTTGTTTGGATGTTTTTTTATTTCATTATTTTGCCTTGACTTAGTATGCCTACATTCATTAGATGATTCCTTTCATAGTATACTTTAATTCCATCCATATTCATATATCAACATTGTCATCATGGTTTTTATCATTGGTGCATTATTTTTAAGTGTTTATTAGATTGTGTGTCAATATTTATGCATATTTTAGCTAAGTTATCATGGTGTTTTATGTCATGATGTTTACCATCACATGTTATAGTAAAAATCAGCTCAAGAAATCTTACAACAATGAGGCTACAATACTTATCCTTGGTACCTAAAAAATTCCCAATCATTCCCCAAATATAGATAAATTAAATCATGTAATAATTTTAACCCTTTTTAGTAGGACATGCATTTATATGCTAGCAGCTTACCTAAATTCATCTTTATCCTCTATATCAGCTTACTCTAACTCCGTGAGTATGGATTTAGTATGTAATCCACCTGTTACAATTTACCATGTTACCCCCATCATATTTCCAATGATTATAACCACCTTTGGTCAGATCATTGTGTATCATCCCACCCACAAAGCTAATGATTATAACCACCTCTATTCAAATCATTATATTTTGATCTATCTATAGGTTAATGATTATAATGACCTTTGGGAAAATAATTATCTTTATTCTACCCAATTGAGGCACATTTTCATTATGATAATGCTTATAACCACCTTTGGGCAAACCATTATCTCTATCTACCTAATTATGGCATGTTTTTGTCCTACCAATGATTATAATTGCCTATGGACAAATCATTGTTTTCCCTTTTGATGATTACAATTTCCTTTGGGCAAATCCTTCTCTTGTTACCCTTATCTTTTGGCTACTAATTATAACTACCTATGGAAAAATTATTATCCTTGTTATGTCAATGATTATAACCACCTTTAGGAAAATAATCCTTTTTATTCTAACCAACTGGGGTAGCTTAGTGTACCAATTATTATAAATAACTATGGGAAAATTAGTCTTATCTACTATTTTAACTTTTGGTCCCATCATTTTCCTTCTTTAGAGGGATCGATCATCGAACTTCTTTGATGACCAATCCCTCGAGGGGGAACCGAAGGCTCATCCATCACCACTGGGGAACTAGGAATACAAAACCTTTTCATTCTTTGATAAGATGTTACTATGCCTATATCTTGTAATGCATTACCAAATAGGAGAAAACTATAGACATCTAAATCTATCCATAACTGTATTCCAACTCGACTTCAAATTGATTCCTACCAACCATTACAAATTAATCCTAAGAATCATTGAACATCCAAAATTTACTTTTGTATCATTCATAAATGCTTAGAATCATGTTGAGACATCCCTAATTAGGTTATTATATTGTATGTAATAATAACCTCTCATGGATTCATCCATAATCACCTTGTGGCATAACAATTATCAGTTTGGCCTTTTGACCCATTAAGTGAGGCACTTGATCAAATATTAAAAGAGATAAAATGCTAATCAAAGTGAATTATCTAATTAAATAATATTAAATGATTAGTTTAATTATCCATTTAAAATTAATAAATAACTAAAAATGGAAATTCTAAAAATCAAAATATCAAACATTTTCATCATTGCCTTTATGAGTTGTCAAGCTCTTTGAAAATATCTCAAAATATTTGATTTGAGAACCATGCTTAGTAATTATAAATCATAATTACATGATAGATATTGACTCAATTTTAGTTAGTTTTAACTCACCTATGGTTATTTTGAACCCATTCTAAGCCTAAACTCAACCTTAATTTACCTTGGGTGAGATTTAATTCCTAAGGCTATAAAAACAAGGTCATACCCATTCATTTCTAAGCTTGGATATTGGAGAGTTATTATGAAATATTTACTCCATAAACCTCATGCAAGTAATGTTACCATGCCCAAATCTTAATCCAAGCAATCAAAGCCAAGGTTTCAAGGAGAGAAGGAGCCAAACAAGCTTCATTTTCAAAGACTTCTTGATGCACAAGCTGAGCAAGCCATGTAACAAGCCATTTGGAGATTTAAGGAAGGCAAAATAGTTATTTATTTTATATTTTTATTGTGCTTTCATTTAGTTTTATTAGCCAATCTCTCCCTAGTTTTTAAGCTAGAGGTGTTAGGATTTTAGTGTGTTAATTTCAAATATTTTATTAGACTAACACAAGATTAACCTACCTTCTTGGATTCTTTGTTCACAGTTGGTATATACATGAAAGTTATAGTTCAACCAAGCTCCATGCTTGGTTATTTATAGGGTGGTGAGGGAAAATTAAAATGAATTTTAAATTCATTATAACCCTATAGTTTTAGATAATTCTATAAATTGAGAGAAGGCTCTAGATTTTAGAGGCTTCTAGATTTGATTAGGAGTTAATAGGGATTATTCTAGGGGTTTTAGGGAGGCTTAATGGTTTATGTGTGTAGGATAAGCTATGGATAGGTTGGATAGTGGGTAAGTAGATTATTTTAAATTTTATATTGGTAAGTGGGGTAAGTGGTTAGTAAATGAGGTGGGATTAATGGTTTAATAGGATGTTCGTGGGATAAACAAGGGATTAATATATCATGGAGGTGTAGGAAGGTTAGTGTGATGTATCAAATATCTAATGGGGAATGGGATTTAATTATTTAATCAAGAATATAGTTATGAGATTAATTAAGATAAATAATAGGATTCATGGAATAGTTAGGGCAAGTAGATTTAGGTTTATATATTTTACCCCTCTTTAAAATTGAATTACGAGTGACAAAGTGGGGAGTAATGATATTTCAAATAAAAACCATTATATATATGAGTTAATAAAAATGAGGTCGCATGATGCCCCTCTAGGGGGCATGCAAGGAGGAACATACTAGATGTCCATTCAAAAAGAGATCATGAAGTGGGTATAAAATTAGGATGATGAGGGGTTGGGATACCCCAAATGATATTTGAGCTATAAATGATAATATGACTTAAGTATGCATGTGGGTGAATGAGGTTTTAGGTGTAAGACTAGTCCTAAGAGGGAATATACCTTAGTAATAAAAATTAGCCTCTTATGATGAGTCATAGGCAAAGACTAATGACAAGGATAGAGGTGAGTAGATTCATGCAATAAGATAAATAATCATGATATAAATACATATGTTTAAGAAATAGATAAACTAGGATAAATAAGGCCATGAGTTGTTGACATTTCCCAATCAAGGACACATGCAAGGGAGAGATACAGGCCAATAAAAGGATAGAATGTGATGATAGATGGATTTGATATGATGATCTTCACTCAACATGATTTAATTAATTTGAGTGACCATGAGAGGACAAGACAAGGATTAGTGGTTGAGCTATCCTTGGGCACTAAAAATTGGTCAAGGGTTGCCTACATAGTCTGGAAAGACCTCAAGATAATGTAGTTTTGACTCAGGATGTTAGATAGGGAATGGGGAGATGGAATACCATAACATAGAAAATTATTAAAAATGACTTATATTATGGATAATAGATAAGGGATAAATGATTAACTATGATTAAAGGATGGGTAAATAGATACAGGATTTAGATTTAGTTATTTAAATAAATGGGTAGGGTTAACATGGATGAAATATGGTGAAGGGGGTAAAATAATAGGGTTAATAGGGGTAAAATAAAAAATGGGGTTAAAATAAGTAATTTTCAATGTTGAATTTGGTAAATTTGTGCTTTGGATATAAGGATAATGGATCACATCCCATGTGCTTCCCACTACAGAGAGAGTGCATGAGTTATAGAGACTAGTAGAGGTGAGACCAGCCATGAGTAACCTATCCTATCTTGTTATTTCATTCCTTTATTTAATTTATTATTACATTTATTAGGGGTAAAAGTTAACCACACAATATTGAAAGTGGGGGCATTACCAAGAGTTATAATTTTGTGTATGAAAATTAAGGTAACACACTCACTATTATGGTCTTAAAAATTTACTTTTGGCTAATTACGATTTTCAAAAACCATAGAAGGTTAATTATGGTACTACAATATTGTATAGGGTAATTTGAAGTTTTAAAAAATTGCAAGTGGTGACTTGTGGTTTTTCAAAACCATAATAAGTGAGAAGCAATTTTGCTAAAATTTTAAGTTAGGGTTAGGAACCAAAAGTAATTTTGATTATGGTTAGTTTTAGGACTTAGTTAGGTAAGGGGATAAAAAGGGAATAAGTATATGAATAGATAGGGTAAGTAGATGGGTAAGTAGTAAAGGTAGATAGGTACCTAGGATTGGGTAAGTAGGATAGGTATGCTATAGGAAAATGTTAGGTGAGGGTATAGTTTTCTAGTGACTAAGGGATAATAGGGTTTTGTGGTGAAAGAGGATTTAGGTGTGCTAGCATCTAAATTATGGTAGTAGTTGGTTTTGCATGAGAAATATAGGCTAAGTCTAGAATATTTTAGAGTGATAGAAGTGACTAGATTATATTACATCAACATGATGTTATTCATTAGGATAGATTAAACATTTATCAATGCATTGGTGGAGTGATGGTATTTTAAGATGAACACATTCCACTTCATCATAGGAGATATTATGGTTACTTTGGAGGACATGTGGAGTATCTTTCAATTACCCATGAGAGGAAATGTGACCTACTAAAGGTCACATGAATTAAGTGTGATAGTGTAGTGGCTATGTGGGCATCTATATGTAAGATATTTCTATTCATGGATAGACATTGATAGGGCCTTCAGGGATGATACCACTAATAGGTTAACCTTAATATTCATGTCTCTTATTACTATCATATTATTTCTAGACAATAACAATCAGTGGTTTCACCTAAGGTTAAGGGATGTAGTGGTAGAGATGGTGTAGGATTATCAAGTTTTTTCATGGGACCCATTGTGTTGGGCCACTCATATAGGGAGTTACACATGGGGATTATAGGGGAAGTAAGCTTCAGACCCTCATTATTACTACATATATGGTATTGGGAGCATGTGGTTATTAACAGGCCACTAGGCACATAAAGAGTTCATGATCTAATCAACTATTAGTATTTGGATGGTATATCATTATGAGGATATAGAGGTCTCATGTATGGGACATGATATTTTATAGATAGGTACTAGATAGTTTATTACTTGGATTCCATATAAGCAGGTATAATGGGGGTGGGTAGAGGATGTAGACTACATATGGTACATGCTAATAAAGTGTTATTTGATAGGGTGATGAGATTACTTCATAGAGAGATATCATCCTAATAGAGTACATAGATAGTTTGGATGTCAATAGGATGTCTCAAGAGAGGAACACATATTTTCCAAGAGTAATAGAGAGAAGAATTATTGGGGGCATACTATTGATATGGATCTACCATGAGTTGATTATGATAACATAGTTCTTATGATATGAGATTACCAACCAATTATAGCATATCCTAGAGTCAAAATATCCTACACAGGTTGATGTTGATAGATATGGCCATAAAGAATTTTGAGATGAGTACATGGGGTTAGGAGGATAGGAGCAGTGTAATTACTTGTACAGGCTCAGGAATGATTGAAGAGATGATGGACACATAGTATGGAACCACATGCTAGGATAAATGGTGGGGATGATAGGCATGATAGGGTTGATCAGGCTTTGATGGTTATTGATAGTGGTGATTAGGGGCTAGTTAGAGGTGATCAATGAGTGGGTGTAGATGATTAGGGAGTGGGTGGAGATGATCAAGGTGTGGGTGGTACATGTCTTGATGTTGTAGGGCCTTCTAGGCTAGCTATTAGTAAAATAAATGAGGTACATATCAATAGTATATTGTAGGAGGTGAGGGTGAGGGTGGCTAGGATCACTACTAATAATTAAAAATATCACCTACATGTGGTATATTTGTAATGATAAATAGTGTAGAGAGATAGTTAAATATGCCCAATATTAGCTCACCTTTCTAATTTATTGGGATAGATGGGGATAGAGATGTGAATATAACATCCTTATAGGGCTAGATAGGTTAGAGACATGTTAAAGATGCACATATAACAAAATTTCATGGTCAAATTAAGGCTAGAGATACACATGTAACAACCTTATAGGGTTAGATAGGTCATATTTAGACTTGATTGAGCTAGTGGGAGGTAGAACTACATGTGGCTAAGAAAACCAGGTATGAGGGGGAGACATTATTATAGAGACAAGGTTTGTTTGATATCATGCATCATATATCAGGGTTTGTGAAGGACTTGAACAACATTGGTAAAGGTCTATACTCAATTGCATAGCATAACTATGCCAAAGTGGATAATATGACTATCAAGCTTTTGATGAACTTTGAACAAGGCAAATTGATGACCTCACATGAACAGCATAATAGCTCTTTGTTCAAAGGAAAATTTGGACTATGTGTTTGGTTTTAAATTATTTGTTTACACCAAGTTTTGACTCCAAACAAGACTTTAATCTAGGATAAGACCAACTAATTAATTGTCCTTAGATCCTAAACTAACAAGGTTGCTTGGTATTACTGGAATTCATCAATATATGTCATTTGAAAGGATTTTAAGTGTTCATCCAAAAGTAAATGCACATTATATAGTAGGGTTTTTACACCCCCCTTCTCTCAAATGACAATACTATTTATTTTATTGGCATCATATTTTATATGGGTCTTTTTTCTATTTTCTCCATGATAATTTACCCCTTGATGGATTTTTTATTCACAAACTCAATGTAAAATTCACTTAATAACATAATCCATTTAGCCATTCTACCTATTACGAAATATTTAGATAACATGTATGTGAGTGGATCAACTTTTACTATTAGCTTGACTTGGTTATTTAATTATAATGTCTAAGTTTTTGTGAATCAAAGACCATAACCTATATACATATAATATTTTAAAACTTTTACTGATTACTAACACTTTGTATCTTTTAGGAACTTGTCGACTCTCAATCTCTCTGAGTACATGCCATAAGGGATGCACCAAGAAAGGGGTGGGTAGACCATTGGTGCTTCATAAGATTTTTGTCCCTTTTTATACTTGCCATATACACACTTGTCTCCTAAAACAATTTACCCTAATATTATTCTTGTTAGTTTTACTTATTCCAAACATTTTTCACATCTTTATCCTCATGTTCCTTGCTTTATCCCCCTTTTGATAGTTGGTTGTACTAGGTTGACTAAGTTGACCATATATAATTTTTAGCCTCTAATTAATGTAGAAGGTCAATTGGGTCAAACCTATACTATTTTGGGGTATTTTTCACTTTGAAAATTATTATCCCTTTGGCCAACATAGCTTGGGACCTAGTGAATTATCTCCTAAAAACATACAGGGTTGACTGGGTTGATCTCATACAGCTGATATATTCAAAATGATTTAGGGAAAGATCTACCTATATATACAAGTTCATTTCAAACCATTTGAGAATAGATAAGTGAAGAATAATAAGTGTGAATTAACATCTACTTATTGACCATTATAATTGAATAATAAAGCTTAGGGTTCCATACTTTCATTGGAGATATGGATCTTGTCTTGTGGAGAAGTATTTTGGATGCATAGATAACTTGTGTATCCTAGAGTTGATTTGTCTTTGTTATCCTTACATACCAAAACTATCTCTTGTAAATAACCTTGGATAAGGGAGGGATTGAGGCTCGATGGGTTCATATTTAAAGGTATATTCCTAACTTTATTCCTCCTTTATAAGAGTATATAGATAATGTAGTTTTGTTTCTCTTCCATGCATTAGGATTATGCATACATTGATGTGACTATATGTCTTATATGGATGTTTAGTTTAACTTAGTTTATTTTTAACCCCCACTTTATGCCATAATCTTTGGTCAGCACTAGTTTATATTTAATTTCTTATTTATTAGAATAGAATGAATATTAAAACCTAGGACACTTTTAGGGTTGTTGCATGATTATGTTAGATTGTAGGCTTTGGAACCCTTCCTATCATGGTGTAATGTGACAAGTGATCCCTTAATCAGGTCTATTGGATCCCCATATTGGTCATTCTCCTACTTAAAAAATTTATTCCCAATTGAAAGTGTAGGTATGCTCTATCTTTTTCAAGCCAAAATCGATTTATAGACATGATGAATTTTTGATTGCATACATTCTAGTGAACCCGATGTGAACTAACCCTTGTAGGATTTATTCACTTATTTCATTATTCTATTATTATTTTTATCATATATTCATCATATTAGATTGATTACATTTACCCAATTATAAATTTTGTGCATAGGTTTAACACATAGTCACATCGAGATGACTTTTTTCTTTTTGTAAAAGATTTTTACCAGGTTCAGGCTATTAGGTCAACCTAGTCAACCTTGTACACTTTCAGACACATAGTTCAACATACTAGGTCAACCCAATCGACCCTGTACATTTTCAAGCATCATGTTTAACCTACTAAGTTGACCTAGTAGACCTTGTACATTCTAAGCACTCAACAATAGGTTTTTATAAAGCTTGATTAACCCAATTGACCTAGTTAGTAGAATTTATCAAAGTTATTGAATAATAATATTCATTCTTTGCATCTCTGATCTACCAAGGTTCCTTTTTATCTCTCTATCTCTATCTTTATAGTCTTTCCTTTTACAATTTGTATTCTTTAAAACTACCCCTGTACAGTTAATTGAATCAACCTTATCAACCCAACTCTATGTTTTATGTCAACTCTACCTACCCTATTCATTTTTAGACCTTAGTTTCATAGTATAAGATCGACCTTGTTGAACCTAATTTGTATTATATGTATACACTATTGACTATATCAACACTATACCTTCTTTTAAAGTAGGAATTAACCTTATATGCTAGTAATTAGTTGGCACTTTCATTTATTGTTTCTTACATGCTTAAAATATATCACATATTCTAATTAGATGGTTTTCAATTTACCATTTAGTTTCACTATTTTTTATTTTATGCACACATGACCAAATCATAAAATTTAAATGAGAATTTTAATATTTGACTACCCAAGTCCAACCTACTTGGATTTCATCACCAAGGGGGAAGCTGACTTGATGTTCTGGTCAAGTATAAATCATAGTTAATGGTATATTATGTCTGATCACCCATATCCATTAATTTTGTGGTGTGTGAAGTGAGGGGGTAGGCCCCAATACCAAGCTTGTATCATTACTACTACAGATCCCTTTCATCCCAAACTACCTAAAACTATCCTTAGATTGCTTTTTAGTTCCTTACTTATATCCAACTTCTTATCACATTTAAAAACATATCCTAATAATATTATGACTATTTAGTTTGAACATTTATCTATTTATTTACTTTCTAATTTGATTGCTTTTTATTTACTCAATTGTATTTTGTATTATATAAACTTGCATTACCCAACATTGGTACAAGGTTTTGTGTTATGTGCCTTAATTGGATTAGCCAATGTCAATCCAATTGATTATTCATTTCCCTTTAGTTCTTACTTTTCAAATTACTTGAAAAAATTATATTATTTCAATTCACAATCTATTATAGGCTTTCTAATTTTTCCTATCTATTGTAATTGGTTGAAATAGTAGACCCTGTACAATTTTCTAGCCTCTATTCACTATACTAGATTGACCTAGTCGACCTTGTATTGTTTATAGACCATGTTCACTCTTTTTCCAACCTCTATTCACTATACTGAGTCAACCTAGTCGACCCTATATAATTTTTAGGCCCTATTTTCTATGCTAGGTTAACCCAGTCAACTCTATATAGTTTCATATCACTTATTATTTTCTTATGTGGTTATCTAGTCTTATCTCATAATGATGACATATTTTTATCCTTCCCTTATTTAATAACATTACATAATTAAGGGTTTATATAATAAACTCACTTATTTTATTACTTTATATTAAACTATCCACTTTATTCCTTCCTCTTCTCCTAAACCAAAACCAATCACTACACAATGTAATGTAGTTGAGGCCCTTCATCATAATCTTCCTCCCAATACCTATGTTGGGAATCCTCCACCTAAAAATAATCCTCTTCCCACCAACACTAATAATCCTCTTCCTATCAACACTAATACCCCTCCTACAAACACCAATCCACCTATTGATATAACTCAACTTCTTGCATAAGTAGTTCAAAAAAGGAACATCATGAAAACAACCAATCAATCTCAAATGATTAACACACAACAACATTTATTAAACATGAATATTCAACCACCTCAAGTCATCATGTCTCAACCAAATCAGAATTTTGTCCCTCCTTTTAGAGATGCCAACGGGAATATCATCCCTCAACCTCCAATGAATAACAAAATGCTTCAACATCTTCAAAATGAACCTTTATCCTCATTAATTACATCCATAGATATTGGAAACATTACTATCACATATAATGGGAGTAAGGACCCTACTATATTTCTTAAATCTTTTGGTAATCTTCATAAGGAATGGGTCCAAACTAACACCTTTACTACCACCAAGATCTTAGCCAAAACCTTTTTTGGTGATGTACTTGAATGGTATAACCAAATTAATATACATTCCATCTCACAACTAAAGGATTTAGTCAATACTCTAGTGAAGTAATTCTAACATGATGACCTTCTTCAAAATTACCTTAGCCATTTCATCAATGCCAAGCAACTTCCTAATGAATTTGCTCATACTTTCATCAAACAATGGAAGTCTCTCACTCATAAAGTGGATCACAACATGAATGATGACACTCTTTTAAAACTATTTTTCATTGCTCTTAAACCTCCCCTTTAATACAAAGTTTGAATATTTTCACCTCAAACTTTATACAAAGCCTTATACCAAGCAAAAAGGCAAGACTTTCTGATGACTCAATTTGAACCATCTCAAACAATTACTAAAGAACCTTTTCAATCATTTTATCATAAAATTGATTCATATAATCCTCCCTAACCTCAAAGTGGAGCATCCAATTTAACCAATTTGAAACCCTAGAAATATTTAAAATCCTATATAAAATAATGGATACATTTAAAGACTTAGGGTTTGAGTTAACCAAATGTTTAACCTAGAATTTGGAAGTGTGGTGTATAGTGTTAAGATTTTAAAATTAGTTCACACAAAAGGGTGATAAAATAATATATTTAGAAAAACATAAGAATAAATTGCTTCCCTCTAAACCCATGAGCTTTGATCCTTCCAAACCTCCTCCAAAATGGAAAAATCTTGATAAATTTTGTTGGTGGAATGTTACTATAGGTCATTCTCATGATTATTATCATGATCTTCACCATTTTATTCTTTCTTCCTTTCTTGGTTTGCATTTTAATCTTGATATTCTCATAAAACAATGTTATCAAGACTATCTTCAAGTTTCTCAAATTTAATCTCAAAAGCTACATTCCCATCAATATCAACTACCTAATGAACATCAAAAATCACCCCATACCCACCCTTCATTTGATAATTTTGTTCCAACCATAATTGATCCTTATTCCTACACCAATAAAAAATGATAGCTAATATGAATAACTTTAAACATATTGTGGCATACATTGAACCTCAACCTCTTAGGCCATATGAACCTCAAATGCCTACTCAAAATAATATCATACATGGTCCTCCTTTACCTCTTCATAACTCTCCTACACATCATATGTCACATTCAACATCCTTAAAATCTAACAAACTAATACATTTACTAACTCCAAATGCACCTACAACCCAATGCAAATCATTTTAATGGTTTTATGTTACCTCACTCTAACTCACATGTTGGGGCATCTTGCAATGCCCATCCATATGTCCCTTTAGACTTTGGGTCATCTTTTGATGCCCATCCCTACATCCACTTACCCATTGGGGCATCTTACAATTCCCACTCTTATTCTAGAATACATAATAACAAACAAATTCAACTTCAAGAAACCTTTTGAGACTTAGAGACTTGTATTTCACATGCTCATCTTTGATATAGATATTTGCATAGTTCTTACTTGTTCTTTTTGTTTCATGTTTTTTTTAATTTATTTCCTTTACTTTCACTTTATAAGCATCAATATCTTCCTTTACATTCTTTGGTTTTATTACACATTATATTTGGTATTTACTTTCATTTTTATCCTCATATATTTATTTTATTTTTGTCTTTTTATGTTATTATTTGCCTTAGTAGTTTTATGATTATATTTTCCCCTTATTTAGCATTCACCCCCATGGGTTTCTCTTTTATGATTTTTCAGTGTAGAACCATGGATAAAACCTAGCCTTTCTCACAACATACCACCTTTGCTTATTTTCTCGTTTTATTATTTCACATGTCTCTTTTTGGCATCCTCATGGGTTTATATTTTATGAGTTGTAGTATAAGATCATGGATAGACCTAGACCTCCTCATAAAATTACCATATTTTTATTCCTTTTCTAAGATGTGTTTTGCTTTTTATTCTTTTAGTATATGGATTTTACACAATAATCTATGTTAACATGTTTTCCTCCATTTCCCTCATTTTTTAAGATAAATAATCATAGTTTTCTATTATTGTATCCATTTTTTTTCCCTTTGTCACATTTTTGTGATTTTAAGTAATTCAAATTGTTCTATGTGTCACTTTTCTTGATTTCCTTTCTTTTCACTCCACATTAGCTAAAATAAGGTCAAAGTCAAGATAGAACTTTTATTTTACCTAGATTTACAAGAATCTTAGACCCCATGCTCTTTGAATGTATCTCTCTTAGTAATCAAATCTCAAGTATTTAAATGAAAGTCATATTTAGTACCCATGTTTGTTTTTCCAAATCCATATGGAGTAGGACTAGAAAAGCCATCAATAAATTTAAAATCTAAATCATTTGAAATAAAAGGCAATGGTATTCAAATGAGAACATACAAATCTCAAAATTCAAAATCATACCAAAAAATCTGATTATAAGCACATCTCCTATCTCCAATTGAAGCTCAAACTCCATAGTTGGCCTCACATAGAGCCAATGTCTATGAGGGTGTGGTAGGCCAACAAATTAGAATAGGGGAATTCAAAAAAATTTATAATGCTACCTGTTGGTTGAATATTTTGTCGATCAGCGTACTGATAAACAAAATAGGTATGATCAGTCAAAGTAGGAAGATTAGTCATCCAAATGTGTAGGTTTATCACATCAAAAGGGGACTGATCTCTCCTCTCATCAAGGGGAGGTTCCCTATAGGTATGATATATATATATATATATATAGAAAATAATACTTAAGGGTAGGATAAACCATCCATCTCTCTTTCTTCAGAGATGATGTGTGCGGATCAAAGGAGAAACTCAAGGAAAATGACAGAAATCACTCCTCTTCTTTTAGAAGTACTATTCAGCAAGCCACAAGAATAATCCAGGTAGTAACAACAAAATGTAACAAAGGATGTAATAACTAGCACATCGAGATGTAGCACAAAGTCTACACCTGAATTGCTCAAGAGTAAGATATGAAGGACAATGAGGGCACAAAGTCATCCCAAGGTCCTTTACACAAAAATGAAAAGAAAACACACTAAAGGCAATTATGGGGGCACAAAGTCTCTCCACAATTGATTCTTCAGGACACCTTCCTGACTAATGTCACTAATTCTACTTATTGAATTAAAGGAACAAAATATATATTAAGGAATAAGACATAAGAATAGTTTCCTCAACAACAAAGAAATTACAGCACAAAGTTTGAAAAATCACTTGTTTTCTTATCCTAATAACAAAATATGATCAACAAACTAAGCGCAAAGTCTAAGAAGTGCCTTTCACTTTGGGTAGAGTTTCGTTCTCATTGTCAAAAAGAGATACATTTAAAATAGAAGAGAGTCCCTTATATAGCCTCTTCAAGAAGGACTCGAGAACACTAACCCATCATGTTGCATTGAAATCTATTAAGAAGGCAGACTAGAACTTAGGGGCATCTACCCATTTGCTTTTCTCAATGCAGAGAAACAAGTCACGCTATTGAAAGTTTACATCTTTCAATGTCCACCTGGTGATTTGATCCTTCTTCAACATTCCTCCTTTTTTGGTTATTTGAATCAGGTTCTAGATTTAATTTGATGCTCTATTCCTTAGTCACTTTCTATTGGTCTTTAGCAATTGATGCATGGCACATTCCACTACTAAACAGGTGAAGACATGTGGCAACTTCCATGGGACTCTGAGAGACATTTATTGATAGAGGCTTTGAAACTTATTAGAAACTCAGAATCATGGGTGCAGACACTTGTCACTCTCCATAAATTTATAATAGAAAAGGTGGCAGCTCCACTTACCTCTTGAGAATCCTTCAGAGGATGACACATGTCAGCTTCCATTGAATTTTTGAAACACTATAGAACTATGTGTAACTCATTTGGATTCATGTGGATGATGCCACTTGACATGTTTTGCTTAACTTACAAAGGACATGTGGTGGCTTTCACGGCTCTTAGAAGCAAAGTGAAATGAGACTTGGAAGATGATATATCCTTTTAGAGCCCTGTGGAAGATGACACATGGTAGTTTCTTTAGTGGCCTTTGAAAACACTTGAGACTTATTTTAGATTCACATAGATGATAACACATGGTAGTCTCCACTGTGCTCAAAAAATGCTTAGGATGAGCTTAGAAACTTGTTTGAAACTCAGACGTAGACACATGTCACTCTCCATAGAGTTATAAATGAATAGGTGGTGGCTTCCACTTGTCTTTGGAGAGTCAGGTAGATGATGACACATGGCACATTCCACTTTCTTCAGTAGCTCACTAGGGGTCCACCACAGTCTTTATGAAAACAAGAAGTAGGAGGGAGAAATTACAAAGATTGACACTTGTTAGCTTTCACTAAATTTTGCAAGGGACACGTGGCATGGTCTAAATACATTTGTTAGTCGTGTGGATGCAAACACTTGGTGCATTCTACTTCATTTAGTCACTCATCCCCGTGCCCACCATAGTCTTTGCTTGAAATAGTGAAGCTAAGGGAAGGGAATGCAGATATTGACACTTGGAGGCTCCCAAAAAGCTTCAAGAAGGACACATGGCAATATCTACCAATTTTCAAAAACAAAGTTTAGTGGGGCTCAGCCATCGACACTTGGCAGCATCCACCTGACTCTTTCTTTTACACATGCTTCTTTTCTTAACTAAGGTGGCCTTTGAACCTTTGAACCTGGCATGTTGAACTGATTAAACATTGAACTCATTGAACTGATGAACCAAAATGTTTCAAGGTTCAATGGTTCAAGCTTTTGTTTTGATGCTTGCTGATAGACCCTTTGAACCGGTTGAACCTGCTAATCCTTTTACCAAAAAGTTGAGAAAATGACAAAATTGAATGTTCAAAACAATTTTTTGGAAATGGGAGGGACAATTTTGGCCATGCAAGACCAAAATAGTCATATGTTGTCTAAAAATTGAGTCATTTTTTAGATACAACAGCTAGCTCCTATTGGGGAAATTCCTTCAAATAATAACTCAAAATAACTGAGGGGAGTAGAAACCAGAATCTCCAGTGCCTTAAAGTGTGCCATTGGGATACAAAGTCATGCTACATAAAAATAAAGGTGATAAAAATGAAGATGAAAAGCATAAAATAGAACTAAAGACTATACAAATATACATATGTACAAATAAACTTATCTGATGCCTCAAGATTTGAAGTGTTTCAGATACCACCCATTGTGAGGTAGAGAAAAGGGTGTGTCATCTTGGTAAACTAGTAGGAAACCATTTTGCCACTATAAATAGTGATGGGTGAATAGAGCTCTCCACCAAGAAACCAATTTTTTGCATCTTCCTCTTGGTCTTTCCTTCTTTTTGCTTTGTGGCAGGACGTGGTCTTCAAACTAAAAACCATAACTCCTTGCTCTCCCTGTGAAGGGTTCCTTTGCCTAATTTTGATTTGTAGTAGCATGGTCCACCATCATAACTTGTTATTATACTGGTCTAGTCCAACACATGCTTTGATTGTCAGCATTAGACCCCTGACAAACCATCAACTCAACATCTCCTTTGATGTGAAGGAGTTTGACCTCTTCACCCTGATCAGTCTTCAATCTGAGCAATAGAGATCCATATCCAGATATGGAAGAGTTGTTGCCATTGTATTCCAAGATCCAAGCATCATCAAAAGTTGATATTCTATCAGATTTCTCTTCATTAGAGATGGAAGATCTTTCTTGATTTATACTGCACCCTACTAATTCTTTTGATGCCTTGTTTGAATCAAATCTTGGATTGCCAGCTACAAGAATTTCATCAAATGAGATAGGAGCATCATCTATAGTCAATAAGTAACTACCCCTACCTGAAAGCTCAAATAGAATTTGAGCTATAGGAGCTAGCATTTGGGTAACCACAATTTTTACCTCAAATAGGTCTGCACCTGGTTCTCCATCAATGTCCAATTGCTCAGGATTGGCTTGTAGGGATTCAAACTCAGTCATCTAAATTTTGGATTTCTTGACATGATCAATCATGTCAAATGACTAGAATGGAGTTGGAAGAGAGGATGGGAGTTCATCATTTTGATTTTTGGGAGGGGGAGGACTGGTTTGCAAATTTGAAGTAGAAGGTGCATAGATGTTTGATGTACTTACTTCTTTGGTAATCACCAAGTCCTTTGATTGAAAAAGAAGAGGGGTTCTCTACTCAGTAATTGAAATTGTTGGTTAGGGTCACTCCTTTGTCTTCTCTTTGTCAGCCTACTAGGCTGACTGATTCTAGGATCTAGTGAATACTACATATGATCCTTTGACTACTTCACCTTCACTTTTGGGTTCATCCTGGTAATTTAGAAAAGCAATGTGGGAGTTACCAGTTGATTCTTCAAGATCCTCCCTAAAGAGATCAATGCCATTTTCTTGCTCTAACTCAAGTTGGAAATAGGAAACATGCTCTATTTCTAGATATCCAACTACCAAGTTTGTTGGAGGTGCTTCAAGGATAAAGTTCCTCTGTGGGGGAGGAAGATGATTTTGTTGCCCTTGACTTCTAGTAGTGTTGCCTTGATATGGCTGATTAGGGAATGTCCTCCTTGGTATATCTTTATATAGAGGAACGAAGACATACTTTTTGCCATTTTCCTTTTCAAGGCTAATAATTCATTTGCCAACTTTTGTACCATTAGATTAGTGGTGCCTATAGATGAATATTTAGAAGATGATGAGGATCTATTTCTATTTGAATCCCTTCTTATCTTCCCTACCAAGATAAGGTCATCTTCTACCTCAGTGGCCAAAACTTGAGCTACAACAAGATCTATTTGACTATCATGTCTCAAAAGAAAACTTACTTTAGGTAACTGAGAATTAATGAAAAAGCATTTGAGATTCTCAGCTATAGGTCAAGCGATTACAAGAATTCTATTCCTCAGTTTGTCAAATTTGGCTATGAAATCCCTCATAGGCTCATGAGGCTCTTTCTTCATCTGAGTGAGTTGGGCCAACAAGGCATGTGCATCTTCTGTGGGATTGAACCTTACTTCAAACTTGGCTTTAAGTGTATCCCAGTTAGTCACTGATCTAGCTTGCAGATGGTAGAATCAATCTACAGCAGCACCTTGTAGTGTCTCCACAAAAAGCCTAACTACCACATCTTCAAATTCTACTCCAATAACACCACAGGCTATGCTGAAGGCTGTAATGTGATCATCAGGGTGAACTATCCCATCACCAAAGAATTTGGGAAAATTCTTTCATGAACTACATGGGAGTTCATGTAGAGGTGGAGTCAAGTTGAGTGGGCCAAAAGAGTTACCCCAAGGGCCTTAAACTGCCATGATTTAATTAAGAAAAATAGAGATAACAAATTTGGATGGAGTGGCTAGATTACAAAACAAAAATGGAAAAGGACTGGCTCAACTTCAGCTTGAGGCTTGAGGCTTCAAACTGCACACTCTTTCCTAACAACTCTAGTTTTGTAGACCAGATAAAATAATAGAGGTAGAGGAAGATGGTAAGGCTATAATGAATAATGGATAAGACATGAAATGCAGTCACCAGAGTCTATAATGGATAAGGGTTATAATGATAATGGGTTATATAGGTGATGTTTCAATCTGAAACTTGAGGTTCCAAATTGCACAAAATTATATCCCTAGTGGAGTCACCAAAAATTGTTGGTTGAATATTTTGTCGATCAGTGTACTGATAAATAAAATAGGTTTGATTAGCCATAGTATGAAGATTAGTCATCCAAATGTGTAGGTTTACCACATCAGAAGGGGTCTAATCTCTCCTCTCATCAAGGGGAGGTTCCCTATAGGTATGTTATATATATATATATATATATATATATATATATATATATATATATATATATATATATATATATAAAAATAATACTCAAGGGTAGGTGTTGACCCAATTTTGCCCCTCAGGCAAAATCCCAGTCACCTGCTTTGCATGGCTAGTCATTTCAAGTTGCAAAGTCCACCTTCAGGGTTCAACAACTCCATTTTAGAGCATTGGTTCATCAGCCTCATTCATTGACATTCACAGTAGTGAAAGGCAGAGTCTTTAAATGCTCACACAAGAAGAGAGGAAAAGCACTGGAGCATTTAACACAAGTGAAAGAAGGGCAGACAAAATGCAGAGGGTGGAAAAATCACCACCCACAACACTGGTGGGTAAAAAGAGACCGCCTACACACATGTAGAGGGCAAAAAAATTGCCGCGTGAAGCAGCCGGCAGAGAAAAAGAGGCCATTAACATCGGCCAACGTCGACAAAACTATCGCGGTCGGCAGCTTACATCGACTGATGTCGGCAAAACTACCGTAGTCGGCAGCTTATCGGCCGACATCGGTAGAATTCCTACATGTAGTCCACAGCAGCGGGTGGCAAATTCACTGCCCACAATAGCAGGCAGCAAAAAACCCCTACAGAGCATAGGAAAAAGCCTACCCAGCCACCAGAAGAGAAGACTAGCATGCAAAACGAGGCAATAAGCATGGTCTTGGCAGACTTATGACATCAGCTACAGTGTTTTTTCACTCTTTCCAATGAGACTCCTCTTGACTCTTTCCCTATAAATGGGTAGACTTGTTCATTTATCAGGATCTTCTCACACTTTTGTAAAGAGTACTGCTCTCCAAATTTTCCACTTGAATCAATAAAAGACAATTTTTACCTCTATTTGGATGGATTGTGCAGAGTATGCCTTGAATGTTAATCTGTGTCTAGTTATTGTCTCTTGATGCTCTCACAAGTTTAACACCAGCAAACCTGTGATCTACAAAGTGCCACTGTCTGCTACTGCCAGGAGTAGAGTTCTATTTTGGAGGTATAGAACAGGTGAGGTCACTTACAGTGTATATTTCTCAGTGCCTTGGTGAGTCCCTATTTCCTGTGCTTTCCATAAGAACCTCCCTATCATCCCAGAGACCTGGTCTTTTTTGCCAAATCTGAGTGTATGTATGTTTTGCTTGGTCCTGAGTGTGGATGTGGGAAGGTCACTTTCATTTTTGGTGTATCACCTCTTTTAGAGTAGGCTGTTGGTTTTCATGTTTTTTCTTCTCCCTTTTCATCCCCCCTAGTATATCTATATATCTATATTTTTGCACTGCCTAAAACAAACAAGATACATCAGAGGGAACTAGCCCATATCTAGAGACTCTCCTCTCTTGCTTTGCCATCCCACAAGTGAGAGAGGGGTTTCCATGTTGTGGGGAGAGGGCAGGAATCTATTTTCCTACCGCAGGGTGCACTTTCTAGCATCAACAATTTTGGCACACCCGGTGGGACACCAAGTTTTTAATCAAAAAAGTTGCAAGGTTACTCACTGATCCTGTTACAGTAGAGGAATGACCAATACAGCACCGTGCACATCAACAGTTTTGGCACACCCGATGGGACTCCAAGTTTTTAATCAGAAAAGTTGTAGGGTTACTCGCTAATCCTGTTATAGTAGAGGAAACACCAATACAGCACCATGCATGTCAACAATTTTGGTACGCCCAATGGGACTAGTTTTTTAATGCATTAAGGTTACAAGATTGATGCTGGTCTTGTTACAGTAGATCAAATTTTTTCCTTCAGCATCTAGCGACTCTGAGTAAATCCATTGGTTAAGCAGCCTGGTGCCATCAGAAATCATCCATTTCTTATATGTATAATTCTTTTGCACCAAATCATGGATCTTGTTTTCCTTCATATGAACATAATCAGACTTCAGATATTCAGAGAATCCCCTCAAGTAGCTCTCTTAGTTGCCCTGCAACTATAAGGGAGGTGGTGTCAAAATTTGAGAAGCAAACAATGGAAATCGATAGGCTGGAAGAGCAGTACAAATATCAATAGGAGCTGATGTATAAAGAGGAGTGCTTGTTTAGGCAAGTGTAGGCCATACAATCCATGAAGGAATAGGTGCCAAAATGGAGAAATCCATCTTTTCAAGGTAGCCAGCCTTGTGTGCCCCCTCCTACCCTGAAGAAAACCCCCTCTTTTGCACCAAATCCATTTTATCAAATTGCACTTGCTCACTCCAATTCATCAAATACAGCTGCTCCCAATCTCGTGCACCTGGCTTTCCAACACCAAATGGCATCAGAGCAACCTCCCATGGAGATCAATCTTTTCAACTCCTTAGATCAGGAATCTTCCATTGAGAAAAGTACCACTAGCCAGCACGTCCCTCCTCCAACGCATCAACAATGTTTTCCTCACATTCCCCAACCTCCCCAAGTCCTCTAGCATAGTGTGTAGATTCTGGATTGGAGGAAGGAATCCCAAGAACTAGTTCAGAGCTTTGAAGAGGATCATGCTAGCCACCTCCAAGAAAGACTCTTCCAGGAAAACCTAGCCAGACAAATTAAAAACTTAGAGGCTAGGATGAAGCTACTCCTTGAAATGGAGTTAATTTTTTTAGACCTTGTGGAAGAGCCTCAGGTCCTTGTGGAAAATGAAGTTACTACCTGTTCACAGGAGCAGAATTCAAATTCAGAGATCCTGAATTGGGGGAAGACAGTGGAATCATGGGGCAGCAAAGAGGAAGAAGAAGAACAGGGTTTTTCTCAAAACCTTGAAGAAGCTGAGGCTACACCTACCTATGGTGATGCTAGCAGCCTCCAGGAAAAGCTTTTCTAGGAAGATCTGAGTAGGAGAATTGTAGAGTTGGAGTCTAAAAATAAATTCCTCAGCCAATGTGTGGTGGATGGTTCAGACCAAACAACACATTCCATGCCTGAACACACTCCACCTACACATTTCCAAGAGAGTTATCAGGTTGTGCCTAATATAGATGAAGTACTGATTAAGTGGAGAGAGGAGAATCATTTGATTCTAGCTCAAGGATTGTTCCCTCTTCCACCTGCTTTCTCCACTTCACCCCTTCTCGAAGAAGAACCTATTTTTCAAGAGGCAGGAGAGGAACAAAAGATCCAATTTGCAAGTCTTTAGGAGGCTATTATGAGTGAAAATGAAGAAGAAATCATCATTGATACTCCTTGTGAAGACCTTATCAGTAGTGGAGAAGATGCAGGCCTTGCGTATATGCAAATGTTCTAGCAATTCGAGGAGGAACAAATGCATGGTAAGCTCTCTTCTCCTTTGTTCGATGAACTTCCTTGTTTTATTGATGAGGATGACTACATTGAAGAACCTGAGAAAGAGGAAGATCAAGAGAATATTTTTGAAAATCTAGAGAACCTGATCAGCAAAGAGGAAAAGGAGAGGTCCATCTCCTTGGAGGAATACCTTGAAGAGCTAAACTTTAAACAGATAAGTGAAGTCTTGTGAGATGAGCAATCATTTTGTGAGCCCCTTTTAGACATTGCCACATTTGCCCTTCTTCAAGAAGGCCAAGAGGAAGCAGAGGATGAGTCTGACATAGTTTTCAGCGAAGCAGAGGGAAACAAATCAGACCCTGATACATTGCAGAAGAATTGTGTAGATCAGAAGGCTTACGGTGATAAACCGGCAGTAATTGGCCTCCAGGGTTAATCAAAATACGTATATATAGGAGGCATGTTTGATTTTGATCCCCTCAGTTTCCAACCAACTCAGGTGACAGGCAGGAGGAGGAAGTCACCAAATCTCATTTTCTTTTAGCTACTTGCCTGTCATGATAAGTCTGTTCACCATGAAGGAGACTTAAGAAATTTTCCTTTCGATCTAAGAGGGATGCAAACATTCCTAGTTAATTGTATATAATAGTTTGCTTTCAGTTGTTTTCCCTATTTTCCCTAAGTGTAGTTGCACAGGTAGTTGTTTTTTAGCCTTGTGTGTTTCCCTTCGTTTGGGGGCAAATTTTGTGTATTTGATCCTGGAATTATCAAATTTGTTGTGAACTCTCTTCAAAGTCACCATTTGACTCTGCACCCAATGGATATATAAGGCAACTGGGTTCTAAGCATAGCAGGCACGCTTACCCCATGAGTCACCAATTTGTTGACCCAATTTTTCCCCTCAGGCAAAATCCCGATCACCTCCTACACCTACTTTGCATGGCCAGTCATTTTGGGTTGCAAAGTCCACCTTCGGGGTTCAACAGCACCATTTCATAGCATTGGTTCATCGGCCTCATTCATTGACATTCACAGTAGTGAAAGGTAGAGTCTTTAAATGCTCACACAAGAAGAGAGGAAAAATGTTGGAGCATTTAACACAGGTGAAAGAAGGGCAGACAAAATGCAGAGGGCGGCAAAATCACTGCCCACAACACTGGAAGGTAAAAAGAGACCACCTACACACATGTAGAGGGTGACAAAATCACCACGTGAAGCAGTCGATAGAGAAAAAGAGGCCATTAACATCAGCCAACGTCAGCAAAACTGTCATGGTCAGCAGCTTACATCGGCCGATGTCGGCAAAACTATCATGGTCGGTAGCTTATCGACCGATGTCGGCAAAATTCCTACATGCAGTCCATAGCAGCAGGCATCAAATTCACTGCCCACAACTGTAGGTGGCAAAAAACACCTATAGAGCATAGGAAAAAGCCTGCCTAACTGCCAGAAGAGAAGACTAGCATGCAAAATGAGGCAACAAGCATGGTCTTGGCAGACTTATGACATCAGCTACAGTGTTTTTTCACTCTTTCCAATGAGACTCCTCTTGACTCTTTCCCTATAAATGGGCAGACTTGTTCATTTATCAGGATCTTCTCACACTTTTGTAAAGAGCACTGCTCTCCAAATTTTCCACCTGAATCAATAAAAGACAATTTTTACCTCTATTTGGATGGATTATGCAGAGTATGCCTTGAATGTTAATCTGTGTCCAGTCATTGTCTCTTGATGCTCTCACAGGTTCAACACCAGCAAACCTATGATCTACAAAGTGCCACTGTCTACTGCTGCCAAGAGTAGAGCTCTATTTTGGAGGTATAGAACAGGTGAGGTCACTTACAGTGTGTATTTCTCAGCACCTTGGTGAGTCCCTATTTCCTGTGCTTTCCATAAGAACCTCCCTGTCATCCCAGAGACTTGGTCTTTTCTACTAAATCTGAGTGTATGTATGTTTTGCTTGGTCATGAGTATGGATGTGGGAAGGTCACTTTCATTTTTGGTGTATCATGTCTTTTAGAGTAGGCTATTGGTTTTCATGCTTTTTATTCTCCCTTTTCATCCCCCCAGTATATTTATATATCTATATTTTTGCACTGCCTGAAATAAACAAGATACATCAGAGGGAACTAACCCATATCTAGAGACTCTCCTCTCCTTCTTCGCCGTCCCACAGGTGAGAGAGGGGTTTCCATGTTGCGGGGAGAGGGCAGGAATCTATTTTCCTGCCATAGGGTGCACTTTCCAGTGTCAATAGTAGGACAAACCATCCATCTCTCTTTCTTCAGAGCTGATGTGTGCGGATCAAAGAGAAAATCAAGGAAAATGACAAAAAGCACTCCTCTTCTTTTAGAAGTACTATTTAGCAAGCCACAAGAATACTCTAGGTAGTAACAGTAAAATGTAACAAAGGATGTAATAACTAGCAAATTGAGATGTAGCACAAAGTCTATGCCTGAATTGCTCAAGAGTAAGATACGAAGGACAATGAGGGCATAAAGTCATCCCAAGGTCCTTTACATAGAAATGAAAATAAAACACACTAAAGGCAATTATGGGGGCACAAAGTCTCTCCATAATTGACTCTTCAGGACACCTTCCTAACTATTGTCACTAATTTTGCTTGTTGAATTAAAGGAACAAAAGATATATTAAGGAAAAAGACACAAGAACAATTTCCTCAAAAACAAAGATATTACAGCACAAAGTCTAAAAAATCACTTGCTTTCTTATTCTAATAACAAAATATGATCAACAAATTGAGCTCAAAGTCTCAGAAGTGCCTTTCAATTTGGGTAGAGTTTTGTTCTCATTGTCAAAGAGAGATACATTTATAATAGAAGAGAGTCCCTTATATAGCCTCTTCAAGAAGGACTAATGAAATGTAACCCATCATGTTGCATTGAAATCTATTAAGAAGGTAGGCTGGAACTTAGGGGCATATACCCATTTGCTTTTCTCAATGTAGAGAAACAAGTCATGCTATTGAAAGTTTACATCTTTCAATGTCCACTTGGTGATCTGATCCTTCTTCATCATTCCTCCTTTTTTGGTTATTTGAATCAGGTCCTAGATTCAATTCGATGCTCTGTTCCTTAGTCACTTTCTACTGGTCTTTAGCAATTGACACGTGGCACATTCTACTACTAAATAGGTGAAGATACATGGCAAATTTTGTGGGATTCTAAGAGATGTTTATTGATAGAGGCTTTGAAACTTATTAGAAACTCAGAATCATGGGTGTAGACACTTGTCATTCTCCATAGATTTATAATAGAAAAGGTGGCAACTTCCACTTGCCTCTTGAGAATCCTTTAGAGGATGACATGTGTCAGCTTCCATTGCATTTTTGAAACACTATATAACTATGCATAACTCATTTGGATTCATGTGGATGATGCCACTTGGCATGTTCTGCTTTACTTACAAAGGACATGTGGTGGCTTTCACAGCTCTTAGAAGTAAAGTGAAATGAGACTCGAAAGATGACATATCCTTTGAGATCCCTATAGAGGATGACACATGGTAGTCTTTGCTACACTTTAGCAGCCTTTGAAAACACTTGGGACTTATTTTAGATTCACGTGGATGATAACACATGGTGGTCTCCACTGTGCTCAAAAAATGCTTAGGATGAGCTTAAAAACTTGTTCAAAACTCAGACATAAACACGTGTCACTCTCCACAAAGTTATAAATGAATAGGTGGAAATTTTTGCTTATCTTTGGAGAGTCAGGCAGATGGTGACACATGGTATGTTCCACTTTCTTCAATAGCTCATTAGGGGTCCACCACAGTCTTTATGAAAACAAGAAGCAGCTGGAGAAATTGTGGAGATTGACACTTGTCAACTTCTATCAAATTTTGTAAGGGACACATGGCACAATCCAAATACATTTGTTAGTCACATGGATGTAGACACTTGGCACATTCTACTTCATTTAGTCACTCAACCCCTGGCCCACCATGGTCTTTGCTCGAAATAGTGAAGCTACGGGAAGGGATATTGACACTTGGAGGCTCCCAACAAGCTTCAAGAGGGACACGTGGCAATATCCACCAATTCATAGAAATAAAGTTTAGTCGAGCTCAGCTGTCAACAGTTGGCAACATGTACCTAACTCTTTCTTTTGTGCATGCTTCTTTTCTTAACTAAGGTGGCCTTTGAACCTTTGAACCCAGCGTGTTGAACCGATTAAACATTGAACCCATTGAACTGATGAACCAAAATGGTTCAAGGTTCAAGATTTTATTTTGATGCTTGCCGATAGACCCTTTGAACCGGTTGAACCTGCTAATCCTTTTACCAAAAAGTTGAGAAAATGACAAAATTGAATATTTAGAACAAATTTTTTGAAAGGGGAGGGACAATTTTGGCCATGCAGGACCAAAATAGTCATATGTTGTCTAAAAAATGAGGAGTCATTTTTTAGAGACAACACTACCTACTTTCTCACATAAGTACCCAATCTTTGAAGTAGACTGATGGATCTATAAGGGGTCCTAAGGAATGGGGAATATGTTATGGGAAGATAGGTCTATTTTACTTTTCATGCATATAATCCTCATGGGATGATCTATATACTTCATTTGTTGACCTAAGACTTGTGTGGCTAATAAAAGTTCTTCATAGTCCTTAAGGTCAAAAGTCCTCTTGTTTTGACAAACCTAATTTAAGTGTATTGACTTTGATAAAGAGTTCATATACCTTGGTTTTAACTTCATTCTCCCCTTTAACCATTTCATTTCTCCCCCTTGATCGACAAATTTTGATTCCAAATTTGTTTTCCCTCTTCTTTAAATTCCTTCATTTTTATCTCTTAAAACATGTTAGCATTAATTTATTTTAGTTTAATCTATACTTATATTAAAAAGCCATGTTTGAGAAACTGTGGATGACACCCTTACATCATTTATTTACCACACTATCTCATTGTCATACTAGTCATGTTATTAGGTGTTTATGTTTTTTTACATTGTATCTTAGAACAATCACTAAGTTTGAGTTTTCATCCTTTAGAGCTTTTAATTTTAATTTATATATCATGGTCTTGTTTGTTTTTTGTGGACTTAACCTATATTACATATGACATTTTACATTATTACATGTTTTTATTTATGTATGCCTTCTTCCTATTTGTCTCACATCTTCAATTGCATTTCATTATCAATCTTTCATGTTTTCTATTTTTGCCTGTCTTACATGACCTTACTTTTCCCTTTCTTACATATATTTGTTCAAGTTTTCTTGTATGTATATTTCATTTTTCATTCATTTTAAACATGTTTCCCAATGTGATTTAGTATGTTCTACATTGCTTTTTTCCTTTTATGTTTTACATGATTTCCAATATGATTTACTATGTTCTACAATCATTTGTTATTCATTTGCCAATCATTTGTCATTAATTTGACATCATTTTATCATTCATTTTCCTTAAATATTATATCCTTTCCTTAACAATCCTAATTTTCCAATTTTTCTAAATCCCTCATATCTTTGTCTTTACTAACTCATTTTGCACTACTATATGTCTATCTTCCAAAAACTTTCAATTTTTGGCTTTTTTTTGCACTAATATCTATAGGTTCACCTAATGTTCTTCACATTGGACACCTTAAATTATCTTGAAATATCATTCTTTATCTATGAAACTAAGGTAAGTAAAGGTATGTGTTTTTCAATTATGTCCTTTCTTTTATCTTATTTACTATTTACTACACTTTACTTTGCATCAGCATTATGTGTTATCATGTTCTAGTCCTGAAGCACCATCCTATGTTGCACTCATGTGACACATGATGAGATTTAAGTATGTAATATGTATACATAATATTTTAAAACTTTTACTATTATTGACACTTTTTATCTTGTAGAAACTTGTTGAGTCTCAATTGTTTTGAGTGCATGCCTTAAGGGGTGCATTGGGAAAGGGGTGGGTAGACCATTAGCGATTCATAAGATTGTTGTCCTTTTTTCCACTTGCCATCTACACACTTATCTCCTAAAACCATTTACCATAAGATTATTCTTCTTATTTTTACTCATTCCAAACATTTATCACATATTTATCCTCCTATTCCTTTCCTTATCCCCCTTTTGATAGTTGGTTATACTCAATCGACTAGGTCAACCCTATATATTTTTTAGCCTTTGATTACTATACAGGGTCAACTAGGTCAAACCTATACTATTTTGGGGTTTTTTTTCACTTTGGATCTTGTTATCCCTTTATCTGAAATAGCTTTAGACCTAGTGAATTATCTCCCAAAAATATGTAGGGTTGACTGGGTCGACCCTATACAGTCGACATATTCAGAAGGATTTAAGGTAAGATACATCTATATATATAATTTCATTTCCAACCATTTGAGAATAGAGAAGAAAATAATAATAAGTGTGAATGAACATATACTTATTGACCATTCTACTTGAGGAATAAATCTTAAGGTTTTATACTTTCTTTGGAGATATGGATCTTATCTTGTGGAGAAGTCTTTTGGATGCATAGATAGGTTATGTAGCCTAGAGCTGATTTATCTTTGTTATCCTTACATACCACAACAATATATTTTAAATCACCTTGGCTAAGGGAAGGATTGAGGATCAATGGGTTCATCTTTAAAGATAAGTATTTGTAACTTTATTTCTCATTTGCAAGAGTAAATAGATAATGCAATTGTTCTTCTCTTCCATGTATTAGGATTTCATATACATTGATGTGAGTATATGTCTTCTATATATGTTTTGTTTATTTTGTTTTTTTCTAACCCTTACTTTGTTCATAAAATTTGGTGATAACTATATTATATTTACTTTCTTGTTTATTTAATAGAGTGAATATCAAAACCTAAGACTCTTTTAGGTTTGTTGTATGATTGTGTTAGACTGTAGGCTTTAGAACCCTTCCTATCATGGCCTATTATGATAAGTGATACCCTAATTAGGTCTATCAAATCCCCATATTGGTCATGCTCCCACTTAAAAACTTTATTCCCAATTATAAGTGTAGGTATACTCTATCTTCTCTGAGCCAAGATTGATTTATAGACATGATGCATTTCTAATTACATACACAGCCAAATATGCTTTCTCTAGAGGGGTATAATTGAGCTCATATGAGATAAGTGTTCTACTTAGGTAATATATAGCTCATTCATTTCCTTTGTCATTGTGTTGAGCTTAGAGATCCCATATAACACATGTCATAGTGGATATATAAAAAATCAATAGCCTTCTTAATATTGGTGGTGAGATTATTGGAGGATTCAATAGATATTGTTTCAAATTATCCAATGCATTTTAGAATTCTATATTTTAGTCAAAATGATCTCATTTATTTAAGAGATGAGTAAATGGATGGAACTTATCTATCAACTAATAAATGAATCAATGAATGGCTTATAATTTTATTTGAAGGCTTCATAGCTACTTTAGGTTTCTAACTCAAGGCATTTCAACAATGTCTTTTAATTCAGTGAGATATACCTCGATGCCTCATTGAGAGACTATGAATCATAATAGTTTCACTGAAGTGACCTTGAAAACACATTTCTTGGGGTTTAATTTGAATTTATATTCTCTGAGCCTCTCAAATATTTGTTTGAGGATTATTGGATGTTCTACTCTTTTTTTACTTTCCTAAGATATCATCCACATAATCTTCCACAATATCATGCATCTTGTCATGGAAAATGACTATCATGGCCCTCTAGTAGGTTGTTCTAACATTTTTCAGTCTAAATGGCATCACTTGATATCATAAAGTCCCCCATGGATTAATGAACATTATTTTATGTTGATCCTCTAGTGCGATTTTGATTTGATTATAACCAAAAAAAAATACATGAGGGAGAGTATTTCATATCCCATTGTAGAGTCCATGAACATGTTGATATTTGGTAAAGGAAAGTTGTGTTTTTTACCTGCCTCATTTATATCTTAGAATTAAATATAAATGTGTATCCTTCCTTATGGTTTTGTGATGGGGATGATATTAGATATCCACTTGGAGTAATCTATTGGCTGAATGAATCCTACTTCTAAGAATTTTTTTAACTCTTCCTTGACTAATAATGCCACCTTGGGGTACATCTTTTGGATCTTTTGTTTAATTTTTTTAGCATTTGGATGCACCACTAAGTGATGTAGCACCAAAGTGGGATATAATCTAAGCATAACCAAAGTGGGATATAGAGTATAACCATGCAAATATGTCAATAAATTATTTAAGAAACTCAATTAGAATTTGACATTCTTTAGAGGTGAGAATTACCCCCAGTTTGATTACTTTAATATTTTTGTCAGTTTAAATATTAATTTTTATGACCTAATCAATTAGGAAAGGTGATTGATCTTGAATATATGTTGGTAGTGGTGGTATCTCTTCTCCTAAAGTAAACTCAGTTGGTAACTTTACACCTAGCTCTTGATAAAGATCTTGTTTGTTATGGTTTGGTTAGATTTTTTATATATCTAGAGAGGGATCAACTTCATCATATTCTTCCTTTTATACTTGGTTTAATGAATTGTGTTTCTTTCCAAAATAGGTGGACTCATTTAAATTGATAGTGAATCCCATTTTTTGATCCCTTGACAACATGAAACTTTGAGCTCCTAAGTACTCAATAATAGCCTCATCATTTTGAAACACATCAAATGATGGATCTTTCCTCTAATCTTGGTCTATTATTTTAGGGTGGTGGAGGGAGATATTGATAGTGTAAATGGTATTGTCAAAGCATAGGTTTTTTGTAGCTAGGTCTTCATAGAGGATATAAATGGAACCTATCTTGACTTCTTTGTCAAAGGTTGACTCTTCATAAATTGAAGAAGTGTCTATGGTAATAGATTTTAGGTCAATTCTAAGTAACTTTTACCCTATTCCAAGTCATCTTGGATGTTATTGAATACCAATAGGTTTCAACCTTCCTTTTTCCTCTTGACCTAATCCTCTCCCCTTATAGTTCATATTTTGGAATATCTTCTATAATTAGGTATATTTTTTATTTTAAAAATCTAAGGCCTCATCTTTAAGAATAATACAAGAATCATCAATATCTTCAAAATATTCTTTTGATAACATTCCTAAACTTGTGAAGGCATTTGGCTTGTAGTGATAAATAATAGGTTTATCTTCCTTCGTAGCTGGGGACCCATAGCTACATGGGGATAGTGGAAGGTTTCCAACAAAAAAAGTTTTATACTCATATTTCCCACATCCATTGGATATAATGTTTAGGTAGGTGATTTTTGGTGACTCAAATGAGGCAGATGAGCTTTGGGAACTTTGATAATAAATATTATGATTTGATTATTTAATTTGATAACTACCTAAATGTTCAATTTCACCTAAGATGGTGACCTCTATACCTAAATGTGGGAATTTAAGACATTGGTGAAGGGTGGAGGGTACAACTCTCATTTTTAAAATCCAAGCTCATCCCAAAAGAATATTATAAGTGAGATCTATATCCATTACATGGATTAATATTTGATGTACTATAGGCCCCACATCTATGGGAAGATATATTATTCCATTGGATGACCTTTCATTATCATCATAAGCCCTTATCATTATCAGAGTAGGCCCTAATGAATATGGTGACTACCCCAACTTCTTAATAAATTCAATATTTCAAAAATTTAGGGTGGGTCCTCTATCTATAAGAACTTGTGGGATTTTGTGTTTTGAAATGGAGATTTCAATAAATAAAAATTAGTTATGATAAGGGCCTATTAGTGGCATGTCCTAGGCACTAAATGTGATATGTCGTGATGGAGATAAGTGACCCACCAACTCTTGAAATTTATTTGTGTCAATATCACTAGGAACTTTTAATTCATGAAAAACTTGATTTAATATCTCCTGATGTATAGTAGAAGTTTTGATAAGATACATAAGGGAGATTTTTGTTAGGGTCTTCTCAAGTTATTGAATAATATCATGTCTTATTAGGATTATTTGAAGCTTTCCTAGGGATGGTTATGTTTTGAGATGAATAAGTGGGTGGATATTTTGGATTTATTCCAAGAACTTTTATTTTACCACATCTTGTAGTAACTATATAATTAGTGGTGTCTTAGTGGCCTTATTTATTTTAAGGATTGGGATGGTATATTTATGGACTTTTGGGGGCCTCAAATTTTGATAGTGTTAATATAGTGATATGTGATGGAATGATAATCAATTTTGTTGGAGATAGAGCTTTGACCCTAATCCCTTAGTGGTTTATTTTGCTTATGGTCATGATTTATTAGAGGGTCCTAATATATCCCCAATTTCTAATGTTTGGATTGGTTTGTTTGACTTTCTCCTTTAACTATCTCTCTTTTTTCTATCAAGTCTTAGATGAAATGTCTTAATTTCATACATTTTTTCCATATCATACCCTTTGACCCAATGGTAATGACAAAAATCATCTTCATTATACCATTTAGGGTATGTATTATTATCATCCAAGGGTAGGATATCTAGGAGAGTGATCATATTGGCAGCAATTAGCTTTTTTAGGACAGTTTTAATTGGCACACCAAGACTAGTGAGATGACATTTTCGCACTCTACATTTTGGTTTTTATTTTAACATAGTTGTGATGGAGATATTTTTGTTTTTGGTAATGGGGTTTATGTACTATTTATACATGTTTTAAATTGATAACACCATCCCTAACTACATTATTGTTCTTATTGAAGACCATTGTCTTACCCAAAAAAGCATTATCTTGATTTTGGCTTTGTTCATTATGGGTGTATAACTTGATCGTTTCCCTTTCAATAAGTTCCCTATCTATTTGGATACCCTTTTCTATAATCTCATCAAATGATTTGGCAAATTTTAATTTCAATTGATATGTCAATTCAACATTTAGATTATTAATGAACATCTTGGCCAACTCTTTTTAAGGACCAAACATCAAAAGTGACTAGTAAGGCTTTGCCACCATTGTAAGAATGATGCTAGACTTTCTCCATTTATTTATTTAGTTTGGTAGAGATTAATTATAGAAATATCATGTTATATATTGAAAGAGAAATGTTTCACAATTTTTTCTATTAGTTCTTCAAAAGTGGTAATGGACCCCTTTGGTAAATGCATGAACCATTCAAGAGTGGGTCCTATGAGAGTTTTAGGAAAGAGTCAGAGTAGATAAGCATCAGCATATGTGACCTCCTGATAGGCTACATAGAAATATTTAAAATGGTTGTGAAGATGCCCTCTTCCCTTATACATATCAGATTTTAGAACTTCAAAGTATACTGGGAAGGTTATCTATAGAATACTCATGTCTAATGGGTACATGCAAATGTATTCATTTATGTATCTCATTGCCTAAATGCAAGGGTCAATATGTTGAAGAGTTCATTTCATCATCTTCCATTTTTGGGTAAAATAAGGATCCATTAAAGGATTAAAGGTATGAGTTTGGCTTATTTTTTGGTCTTAATAGGTCAACATTAGTGTTTCTAGTGGTTTTTCTAGGTGATGAGGGCCTTTGGTTTTTAAAATGGATTTGGGATACAAGGGAGTTGATTTATTAGGTAAGCTAGTCTTGGTGATCCTCCAAGGTGGATCTCCTTCTATCAACCTCAATGTAATTATTTTGAGGGGCTTCCTCTTCTTCATCTATCTCTTGTTCATGATCTAAAAGCTCAAGGTTCCCCTCTTCTTGGTTTGTGACATGTGGATGAGGAGTGTTAGGTTGAGATGGTGGTTGAATGAGATGTTGTAGAAGATTAGGATTAAATGTAGGGGTAATTTACCCCTCATTCTAATAACTTGGGCAAGGATTTCATCATGATATATATATATATATATATATATATATATATATATATACTGATCTAATTGGGCTTTAACTTCATCACTATTGAAGAATTCATTAGTGAGCCTTTCATCTCCTCTAGGAGTATGTATGTCACTTTGAGTTTCTTCATTATCCCTACTCTATTCACCTAGTGTCCTTAGGACATCATCTTCTCGATTTGATCCTTATATTAACCTTATGACTTGGGCATGGATCTTGATTAGCATGATGGATAATGTAAGATTATGTAAGGATGATTGTGTTTCTCTAAGTTTTTGCTAATTATTTTTAGAAGAAGAAGAAACTAAGGTTAAAGGTTTAGGGTTTGATGTTACCCAAATTAAGTTGTGCACCATATCCAAGAATTGTGAGAGCTCTTCTTTGGCTGTGGAGGAAACACCTATAGAAAGAATAAGACTTAAACAAAGAAAATGTTATAATAGGATATGGTGGACTGCCAAGCTATGCGCTTGGTCCCAGAAGCGTAAAGCTCTGTAAGGGATGACATTCCACTATTTAAATTAAAGAGATTTGTATAAAAGAAATGATAAAAGACTTTAAAGAAATGGAAAGGTAGAATATTGTGTACATATTCCATGTAGTCCATGTATCTCAAAGTGTTACAGTAGGCTGGTCAAAGGTTTTATCTGGTCTTTGGGCTATTTGGATAAGTTATTTGGTTTACACAATCGCCGATGTTGGTTATGCTGACGATGTCGGTAGGTAAATGGTGTTGACATCGGTTATGCTACCAATGTCAGTAGGGGTAGTGGGTCTTTGGATGGATTTCAGGGTATTTCTATGGTGTATAGAGGACTCTGGGAGTTTAAAGGTTTATGCAGGGTTGCGGGAAGGTGAATAGGGTCTGAAGAAGGGTAAAGGTAAAGGGTTGGTGTGTAAAAGGTGGTGGGAATAAGAGGAAGGCTTTTTAGCCCTTCCACGGAAGAAGTCAGGTCTCTTTGACAATATTTAGAAATAGTAAATGGAAACCAATTAACAATGTATTCTAAAACTTTGAAATAGAGACCATAGTACTTAGCTTTATGGTGAAGACCCAAGGGTGTTAGGATGCTTATTCCTGTTGTGGCTGATGTCGAAGACCTCGTACAATATTTTCAATCCAATGTCTGGAGTGACTTGTGTAGAGCTTCGGTAGCTAGGGGAGTGATAGTCAAATTCTAATGCATAGTCTCAGAGTGTGTGCATCGATATCTAAGAGGCTAGGGGGATATGCAAAGAGGTAGGGGAAACTCAAGGTTAGAACCTGGCTTATATAACTGACGTCGGTGATCCCACTGGCATCAGCCGACAGTTGATCGACGTCAGTGGCTAGAGAATGGGTAAAAGGGCTATTTTTAGCTCTTTGCCTATTTCTCCATCTACCAAGTACATTTGCCTTTGGAGAATGGTCAAAAGACAAGTTTATTAGGCACGAGAGTTAGTTAGGAGGTTGGGATGGAGTGAGAATAGGTCTTAGATAGTTAGGATTTGGAGGACTTAATCTCAGGGTGACTCATAGGGTAAGAAATGGTCTTAGGGTGAGGTGTCTAGGTGAGGTGTCGTGGTGAGGTGATTAATTTAAAATAAGTAATTTATTTTAAATTAATAAAGTGTGCAAGTGTTGGTTAGGAGTTAATGTTTTAAAAGGGGGCCAAGGGGGGTTTGACATAATATTGGGGTCTACATTTGCCCCTTTTTGTCTTTTGGTTTGTCCTGATGAAATTCAAGACAAAAATAGGTGTAGGTTACCCCAGGTATAGGATGAGGTATTCCCCCTCAAATTGGGAGTCAAGGGAAGGTAATCTAATATTGGGTGCTGATTTGATAGGCAGTGGATGGGTAAGATGAGGTAGGAGTGTGAACGCTACAATAGTTAAGATTGTGCATATACTACTTCACATGATAGGCAAGTCAAATTGTCATAGGCAAGGTCAAGGAGCACTAAAATCAAAATAACTAGTCCCCAACTTATTAGTGGTAGCTTATTGGGTTAAACAATCAAAGTTGTAGCTCCAATGGTTGAGGAAGACTAAAATTGAAGTAACTAGTCCCCAGCTTATTGGTAGCTGATTAGGTTAAACGATCAAAGCTGTAGCTCTAATAGTCATCGTGTTCCAAGTATCTTGGGCTAGGAAGTGCTCCTAGAAAACATGAAAATATCAAAAATATTGGGGATCAACTGGATCATGATCCAACAATAGGTGTGAGGGGCATGTATAATTTGCTAACTATTCGTGAGGTAGCATATGCAATCAAAACAACCAAGGCAAAGTTGTCTCAAAAATGGTCGTGGTCTGAGGAGATAGTTGTGATCTCCAAGGTTATTTGTTGAGTTAAGCTTAGATATAAGTGATTTCAAGTTTCAGTTGTTGTGGTTAGGGAGATGTATGTGATCTCCAATGTGCTCCATGAGAAGTATAAGGTGACTTCTACAATGTCAGGGCTGGTTGTTTGGTCATGATTTTGGGCTAGTTTAGATAGTTGGTCCATTAGGTAGATGAACCAATGAACGACCGAGCTAACCTCAGAAGACCCCATGTCAACTGAGTGCTGCCTACATAGCCCCTATTTTAAGGACCTCAGGCCAATGTAGTTCTCCCTAAAAGGAAAAAGTGGGTAGGTTATGGATTGGGTTTGGCTAGGTTAAGTCATGGTTAAAGGTTATATGGTTGGTCCATCAAGTAGACAAATAAATGAATGGCTGAGCTAACCTCAGAAGACCCCATGTCAACTGAGTGTTGCCTACATAGTGCCTATTTTAAGGGCCTCAGGCCAATGTAGTTCTCCCCAAAAGGGAAGAAGAGGGTAGGTTATGGATTGAGTTTGACTAGGTTAAGTCATGGTTAAAGGTTATATGGTTAGTCCATCAAGTAGACGAATGAACGAATGGCTGAGCTAACCTTAGAATACCCCATGTCAACTGAGTGCTGCCTACATAGCCCCTATTTTAAGGGCCTCAAGCCAATGTAGTTCTCCATTGAAGAGTCAAAGAAGTTGATAGTTGTTTTGAGTTATGTTAGTGTTTTTAGCATTTCCCATATGTTTAATGGTACATGCTTGAAATGATGAGTATATGATGATGTTACAACCTTTTCCATATTGTGTGATGGTGTATGCTATAACATAGGTTATGTGGTTTTTCATCCTTATAAATTTTCCATATTAGTGATGGTGTATGCTAAAAATGAAATGAGTTTATTTATGCTTCAACAAGTTTCCATATTAGTGATGGTATATGCTTGACATAATTTGTGTTTGGTTGATAGTTTCCATGTGTATTTTTTTCCATAGAAACTAGTGTGAATGGGCCTATGAGTCACCCATGGCTTAAAATGATGAGTGTATGATGATGTTACAGCCTTTTCCATATTGTGTGATGGTGTATGCTATAACATAGGTTATGTGGTTTTTCATCCTTAGAAATTTTCCATATTAGTGATGGTGTATGCTAAAAATGAAATGAGTTTATTTATGATTCAACAAGTTTCCATATTAGTGATGGTATATGCTTGACATAATTTGTGTTTGGTTGATAGTTTCCATGTGTATTGTTTTCCATAGAAACTAGTGTGAATGGGCCTATGAGTCACCCATGGCTTAAAATGATGAGTGTATGATGATGTTACAGCCTTTTCCATATTGTGTGATGGTGTATGCTGTAACATGGGTTATGTGGTTTTTCATCCTTAGCAATTTTCCATATTAGTGATGGTGTATGTTAAAAATGAAATAAGATTATTTATGCTTCAGCAGGTTTCCATATTGGTGATGGTATATGCTTGACATAAATTATGTTTTGTTGATAGTTTCCATGTGTATTGTTTTCCATAGAAACTAGTGTGAATGGGCTATGATAATTTATATAACACAAATTGGTATTTGTATTAAATAAATCATGATGTTATGTTAGTGGTTTAGAAAATGTTTGGGTTGGCATGTTATTAGTTTGGTTTGGTTTGGTTTGGGTTGATTTGGTTTGAATTGGTTAGAAAATGTTTTGGTTTGGTTTGGTTGTATGTGACAAAGGTGGAAGTGAAAGGCACGTTGCTCTTTCATTGGCAAGGACTATAATGATAGTATAGATAGGGTTCTTACAAACAAAAGCCCCATTCATGAATTACATTGTTGACCATTGATTTGTGTTAGAGAAGTATTCTAGTCACTTGACGTTAAGTGAGCTCAAAATCCCTTGGGTGTCTTGGGGTAATAGGTTTGATTATATGATATGTAAGGATAGCGTAACTCTTTTTAATAGGGATAACTTTGCCCCTTTTATAGGTGACCCTGAGAATGACTATAGGCGAGTCCATGACTTAATAGTTTGTCAGACATTTTTTTTTGGTAGACTGATCAATGCGGGAAGTCTACTTGGGGATGTTGTTTTGTTTTGTGGTCATATGAAGTTGATCGATGTGGGAAGCTTCTGAGAGGGTGTTGTTTGTAGCAAAATTTGGGCATAGCCATCCTTCGAGGGAGTGGTCTATATTTTGCTTTGTATGGTTTAATGTCTTTGAATAGCTATCATTCAAGGGAGCAGTCTACTAATTACAATAATAATGCAGTTGTCCTTTGAGGGAGTAGTCTACACGTATAGTTTATGACCTTTTGTTAGGCATCCCAATGTTATGTTGTTTTTTGTTTTTGACTAAACTTTTAGTCATGGACTAGACTATAGAGGTTTAGGGGTTTCCCTTTTATTAGGACAAAGAATTAATGCTTAAAAAATGGTTAACTAATTTTTGTAGGGAAAAAAGGCTGGAAGGAATAGGAATGAGGATGACAGGGGTTGCTCAAGGGATGAGCTCAAGTTAAACATCAAGTGAATGATTACTTGGTTAACAATAGAATGGTCACAGATGTAAGGCATTAAGGGGCTCAAGTTTTGGTAAACCTTTGAGAGAAGACAGAGGATAAGTACCTGATCCATACTTGTGCGTTATTATGTAAGGTCTAAGCCAATTAAGAGCAAACTTGCCTCATTTTCTTCTTTCCATATTGGTCATGTGTTGGTTTTCTTTAAGGATGAGATCTTTATTTTGAAATCTTGCTCTTTCAAATTTTTATTGTAGGCATGCTTGATGTGATGTTGGATGTGAAGTAGGTTAAGAAGTTGGTTGATACTTGGTCGACACTTGGTTGAGGTCATGATAGTCAGTATAAAGTCAAATTCCCCTAGTTGCTTTTGTGACAGGGACAATGTTTGACACCCATTGCAGATAATCAATGGGTTGGATAAATGAGACAGAGAGAAGACATTGAAGCTCCTCTTTGACAAGGAATGTGATGTGAGGATGCATCCTATAAAGTTTTTACCTAATAGGATTAGTTTTAAAGGACAAGATCTTGATCTTCCAAGTTGGAAGTAGGAATCTCAGAATCATTGAAGGTGATGGAGGCAACGGTTGGTAACGATTTGACTAAAGCAACCAGTGTTTGGGGGTCTTTAGGCTGGACCTCCACTGCCTGTAAAGCTTTGATCAAGGCTTGGTGATGTTGTGGAGAGCTTTTTATTAGGTCACACAAAGACATCTTCATAGGGGTTTGGTGAAGTTGTTTCACCATGGAGTCACGAATTTGCTCCGAAGATGTTGGTTGAGATGTGCCCGAGATAGAAATCTTGGGTTTTGGTGGTGGAGAGGACTTGACAAATGGATATGTCCAAGGGATAGAAACTTGCTCTTTTCCTTTATCCTTTAGGGTTTGGGACCTAGTGGCCACATTAATGGTGTTGATTTTGAATAAAGGGGGAGGTGGAAGAGGGACCATAGTCTCGTGTTGACATCCCGATTCAAGTGAGGAGGTTTGGGAGGCATGGGATGGTATTAGTGGTTTGTGAAAGGGGTCCTTAATGAGAAGGGTGCCCTTTTTTAGGTGTTGGTGAATAACAACCTTAAGAGTGCAGCAATGCTCAGTATCATGTCCAGGTGTGTGATGATATGCACAAATTTTAGTGTCGTCAAACAAAGCTAGTTTTGATTCAAGAGGTTGGTATGGCTTAATAGGTAGAAGAATGATGCTAGAAGACTAAAACAATTGGTGTAACAATGAAGCATAGGACCCCACTAATGGGTTTGCACTCTTTGTTGCAGTAGGGGTTGGCAACTTCTATTTAGGAGTTTTAGGAGGAGTTTTTTGTACCATCTTTTTATTTGATGGTGTGACCACACACATAGATGACACTTTCATGGTGAGAGGTGTCAAATTTTTTGGAGGAAATATATGTTTGATGGGTAGAGGGAGTAATGGAGGCAATTTATTTTTGTGAGGTGTTGGATTTGGGAGCACTCCTATCAAAGTAGATGGATGTGGACCCAAGATAGAGGGTAATGGTGAAGGTGGGGGAGGCATAGACCAACATGGTTTAGCAGCCTTCTTTAGTTTGGTATGAGGACCACTATTGTGTGGGGTGAGGTTTAAGTCTACCTTCATTTGTGGTTGAGTTAGGTTTGATGCAAGGAAAACACCAAGAGATTTAATCTACTTCGGCATGGTGAACACCTGTGAGAGTTTGGGTTCAGATGTGGAAGGCTGAGCTTTTGATGATTTTGAAGTGAAAGCTTGATCCTCATTAGAAACTTTGGGGTGAATTATTGCAGAAGAGTTGGTAGTATAATTCGAAGTGGGACATGTAGGATAAGGAGTCTTAAGTCGCTCCCATAGTGCCTCATGTTTTAGGTTCCTAGAATGGAGAAATCCTAAGTTTTCTGCCAATCGAGAAAAGGGTTTAGGTGACATCATACGAGGTCTTACAGTCAGTCTTTTGGAGGATTGGGGTGGTTGTGAGAGTGGAAACATGTTGGATGCAGTGATCTTAGGCCAAAGGTGAGAGAGAACCATCACCAGATCTTCCTTAGCTGAAGTGGGTGAAGTGGCAAGTTCTTCTCTCAATGGAAAAGGGATTGGAGAATTTGGCTCTTCAGTTGGATAGAGCATAAGAATGATCATAGCTTCCTCGTGTGGTCAAAGAGTGGGAAAAGTATGATCCTCCATTGGTAGTAAGGAGGATGAGGGTGGGGCCAGTGGCATTGGTACCATCAAACCATCCTCCAATATGGGAGAGGTCAAAGTAGACTCTCCTACGTGTGAAATGGGTGTAGATGGAGGACTATCCTCCATCAATTGAGGACAAATAGGAGAGGAATGCTCCTTTAAAGGGTGAAGTAGAGGGATGATGGCCCCTTATACATGAGGGCATGTGGTATGAATGGTAACTTCTTCTAATGGTAGAAGAAGAGGGAAGGTAGGGGCAAGAGGAATAGGTAATACATGATCCTCATGAGGTAGGAGAATAGGTAGAGGAGGTGCTTGATGTTGTTGGGGTGATATAGGTTCTTCTACTCATGGTAGAGAAATAAGTTGACTAACTTCTTTAAACTATGGTAGAGGTTGGTCAGGAATGAAAGGAGAAACCATGTTAATTGTACGTATGTTGCGCTCTTGAGGGTCATCGACCATAGTCTAAACATTATTCTGATTTGGGGGATGGTTAGGAAATGGTTTTCTAAAGACATTCATGTTTTGGTTAGCCGATGCATTAGGGTTATCTAAAACAAGATCCCCCTTGTCTAACATGTCTTGAATAATGTTTTTGAGGGTTTTGCAATTGTCCGTGTCATGACTCTTGACATGATGAGAGTTAAAAAGTCATTTTCCTTATACCATGCAGGGATGGCTTGTGAGGGATCAAATTGGGGTGGTGGTTAGATTTGAGGGAGGTTGAGGACTCCCTGCTTTACTAGATTATCCAATATGGAAGCATATGATTCTCCTATTAGAGTATATTGATGGTGTACATACCGTTGTTGGAATTGTCTTGTAATGTTTTGGGATGTGGAAGGCTTGGATTGGTTGGTTATGGTAGAAGATGATGACCTAAGGACCACAACATTTGCTGATCCCTTGGACTTGGAGTGGGAAGAAGAATATTTGGAAGAAGGGTCATTAGATTTTGCATTGGCATTTTTACTATGCAATTTGACCTTATCCTCTTCGACTGTGCAGAGTTCAAGCTTTTGAGCCATAGTGAAAGCTTCATCAAAAGTGTGGAAAGTTTGAACCCACAAAGTGGATGAGATGTGCTTGGCACATGCTCATGAAAAGAGCTCAATGAGCTCAAATTGAGGTAGTGAAAAGGAGAGTTTGTTGATCAAACCTCTCCAATGGGTGACAAAGTCTGCTATTGATTCATCATTGAATTATCTAATAGAATATAGGTCTGGGATGGAGACCTTCTTGGTGATGTTGATTAAGAAGTGGTCAAGGAATAGCTGATCTAGTTGAGTGAAGGTAAAGAGAGAATGACTGGTAATGGAGCTATACCAATCAAGGGTGGTGCCAGAAAGTGACATGGGGAATGTGCGAAGTAATAATGCATCATCATGTGATATGAGGTAGCAAGTGTGTCTAAATACTCATAGATGTTGTTGTGGGTCCTCTTTACTTTGAAAGTGAGTAAATTCTAGGAGTTCCCACTAGCTAGGGTATGGTCGAATAGGGACCGAAGGGTTGATAGGTTCGTTATAGATTTGTTTATATGAAAGAACACTTCTTGAACCTGAAATAGATGTCTCAAGGTTAGACATCTTATCCATCAGCATCTTAATTAGATCAGTAGATGGATTGACATGAGGCACACCCACTAAGTTATAGGGTACTTGGAAGGCATTGGGAGGGGTGTATGACGTATTTGGTTGCATTTGTGTAGATGCAACATATTGATAGTTTGCCATAGGGGCTGATGTCAAGGCCAAGGAGGCTTGTGCCATAAAGTTAGAGGGCACAACTTGACTAGATGCCGCTAAGGGTGGTTGAATGGTGGTGATACTAGTTGAAGGATAAGTGGTCACTCTTGTGTTTATAGGAATAAGAGTGGGTGGGATAGAGACAATCAAGTTCTGAAAAGGTGTCAAACTTGGATGAATTATTTGTGGTTGAGGGGGTACAGAAACCCCGATGGAGGTAGGTCCAAAAATAGAAGGGGAGGCCAAATCTTGAACATTGGCCATGGTTGGGTTACTGGTCGAGGAAATGGCTTGAGTGACCATAGGATGGGTAGTGGATGCTGTTGATATCATTGCCACTTCAACCAAGGAAGTTGGCATCCCATAAACAGGGTTACCTGAAGGATCTCACATTTGGCTTCTAGCAAGATAATGTTGGAGAGCCTTGATGTTGTGGTCAAGGAATCTATCAAAAGCTTGATCTCCTTCTGAAATAATAGGAGGTTGATTGGGGGTTGGTTGGATAGGAGTATGCTCAGTGTCTGAAGTATACTCCATTAGATGACTTGATACGAAGGGTGAAGGTGGGAGTGGTTGTTGACTTGCATGGTCAATAAGAGATTTGGATTGACTGCATGTTAGAACCATCCAAGGTGAAATGGGTTCAGGTTCCAAAAACTATGTGTTTCAGTTTCAAAAAACTAGGATTTATGTTTAACAGCAAGAAATTTGAGTTTTAAGCTTGTTGTTTGGAAAGAAAATTTGTTAACAATGATTGACGATGGTTTATTTAACTAATGTCAGTTATGAAATGTTTCTGAGGTTGGTAAGTTAACCAATGTCGGTGAAGTTTAGATGCCGGCGTTGATGGAAAAACTAATGTCAGTTTTTGTGTAATTCCAAAAACACAAAAAATTGATAGTTTTTGAGAGAAGGAGAAATTTTGAGTTATTTTTGGAATTCAGAATGATGTGACCTTACCAGCTCAAACAATCAGATAAAAATAATAGAATAGATTGTTAGGCAAGCAACCTCTAAAATGTTAGATTCCTAGGAATAAATTTTAGAGTCGTGGTGACTTATGCCTTAGAAGAATATGTTTGGGAATTGGGCTTGTAGAATAGGTCCTAAAGAGGAAGTCTATAGTTGGTTTCAAGTTGTGTTTTGGTGCTTAAAAATTTGTGTTAGGTTTAGTATGTGGCCTAGTGCTGGGGCTTTCTCCCTTCACTTCATGAACCTAGATTCGAGCTGGGCTGCTTAGGCAATATATACTTTGCCTATAGTTTATACTCTGCCAGAGAATAGAGTGGGTCCTCCTCTTGGTGGTGAAATCCAAGTAGGATCACTAGGTGGGGTAAGGTATCCACTAGGTGATGAAATCCTAGACGGGCCTTATCTCAAGTAAGTTTAAGTGTTTGATTTGATGTGATTGTGGTTTGGTTGTGTAACATTTGTGCACTATGATTTATTCATAATGCTTTAGTTACTAGGTGGGCTAAGTATGCATTCAAGAAAGAATGAAATGCAATAATTTTAAACCTAAATCGAAATATTTTGTTCAAATGCAAACAATTTGGAGAAGAGGTTAAGAGTGTGAGTTTTTCACTACTCTATGCAAGAAGTAACAAGAAGAAAAAGAGATTTTCTTTTTAACTTTTGCTAATGGTTTCTTTTTGAAACAGAAAGTAAGAGGGGATGCAAGAAGAGAATCTAATGCATCTATATGAAATCTTGCTTTTTTTAAAGAAAAGAAGGATGAACCCAAGGAAAACTCCAGGGGTCCCACTGGGCGTGCCAGAATGTTTCTCTAATTTTTTACTAATTATTTTTAGAAGAAGAAGAAACTAAGGTTAAAGGTTTGGGGTTTGACGTTGCCTAGATTAAGTTGCGCACCGTATCCAAGCATTGTGAGAGCTCCTCTTTGGCTATGGAGGAAACACCTGTAGAAAGAATAAGACTTAAATAAAGAAAATGTTAGAATAGGATATGGTGGGCTACCAAACTATGTGCTCGATCCTGAAAGCATATAGCTCCATAAGGGATGAAAGTCCACTATTTAAAGAAAAGAGATTTGTATAAAAGAAATGATAAAAGACTTTAAAGAAATGGAAAGGTAGAATATTGTGTACCTGTTCCCTATAGTCTGTGTGTCTCAGAGTGTTACAACAGGCTGGTCAAAGGTTTTGTCTGGTCTTTGGGCTATTTGGATAAGTTTTTTGGTTTTCATAGTTGCCAACATCGGTTATGCTGATGATGTCGGTAGGTAAATGGTGCAAACATCAGTTATGTTGCCAATGTCGGTAGGGGAAGTGGGTCTTTGGATGGGTTTCAGGGTATTTCTATGGTGGATAGAGGACTCTGGGAGTTTAAATGTTTGTTCAGGGTTGCAGGAAGGTGAATAGGGTCTAAAGAAGCGTAAAGGTAAAGGGTTGGTGTGTAAAAGGAGGTGGGAATAAGAGGAAGGCTTTTCAGCCCTTTCACGAAAGAAGTCAAGTCTCTTTGACAATATTTATAAAAAGTAAATGGAAACCAATTAACAATGTATTCTAAAACTTTGAAATAGAGACCATAGTACGTAGCTTTATGGTGAAGACCCAAGGGTGTCAGGATGCTTATTCCTATTATGGCTGATGTCAAGGACCTCATACAATATTTTCAATCCAATGTCTGGAGTGACTTGTGCAGAGCTTCGATAGCTAGGGGAGTGATAGTCAAATTCTAATGCTTGGTCTCAGAGTGTGCACGTTGATATCCAAGAGGCCAGGGGGATATGCAAAGAGGCAGGGGGAAACTCAAGGTTAGAACCTGGCTTATGTAACTGATGTCGGTGATCCCACTGGTGTCGGTTGATAGTTGATCAATGTCAGCAGCTAGAGAATGGGTAAAAGGGATATTTTTAGCTCTTTGCCCATTTCTCCATCTGCCAAGTGCATTTGCCATTGGAGAATGGTCAAAAGATAGGTTTATTAGGCATGAGAGTTAGTTAGGAGGTTGGGATGGAGTGAGAATAGGTCTTAGGTAGTTAGGATTTGGAAGACTTAGTCTCAGGGTGACTCATAGGGTAAGAAATGGTCTTAGGGTGAGGTGTCTAGGCGAGGTGTCTAGGTGATGTGTCATGGTGAGGTGATTAATTTAAAATAAGTAATTTATTTTAAATTAATAAAGTGTGCAAGTGTTGGTTAGGAGTTAATGTTTTAGAAGGGGGCCAAGGGGGGGTTTGACACAATATTGGTGTCTACAAATTGGGTGTTGTTTTACTAGGAGATGGAAAGAAATGTGATTTTGAGCACTAAACTTGTCTTAATTTTTAACCTAAATGGTCAAGATGTTTGGAATGGTTGTGATAATATTTTTATTTTGAGATTAAGGACTATGATGATCAAGTATTACCAATGTGACAAACCTATGAATATTTAATCTAGTAAGGGGTTTAGAGGATGAGATAATTTGATGCCTTTATTAACATTATCATGATGATGATTAGATAGAAGCTAGTTATGAATAGGTGGGATGATAAGACTTGATTATGATAGATGAAACCCAAAAGAGTTATATATGTTAATAATATTTCTTCAAGTTAGTGTGTTTTAAGATGGAAGAGGTGATGAATAGGATGATTTAATGACTTTTAAGAAGGGATATGGTGACCACTATAGCTTATTTTGAAGACAAAATTTAATACTTAAGAGTGTGGATGATGGGATGAAGATGAACATGATTTAGTTTAAGACCTAATATGGAAATGTGTCCCAAGGTTTTTCTATGTGTTTTGTGAGAAAGGGAAAAGGTTGAATCAACTCATAAACAACATGGGTCAAGCATGACACACACAAAATCACACTAATCATAAGCCCTATTATTTAGTAAATCAATGGGTATGTAACTTGACAACTACACCATCTAATGAAATCACTGGTGAGGCTATAGTTATGTGACCCTTTATAGAATCTCTTAAACCCTCTCAACCCTATCTACACTTGATAGTAACTTGGCAGCTGAGACTAACTTCGATATCAAGTCACTTATCATGGGTGAAGGCCCCATGCTAGACTTAAACAAGGTTTTTAGGGGAATCCCTGATATACGTAAGGTATGTGGGGCCTAAATCTATGTAGGGTGTTGTCTAATGATTAGGTCAGAGAGTTAACTCTTTTTTTTCATGTAATACCTATATGGGGTCGACCACTTGGTCTAAGGATAGTTGTCCCTAATATTTATACTCTATTAGAATAAGAGTGTGGTCAAATGTATGGTGATGAACTCTATGCCACCAACTTATTGTAGATGTTAGTTTTATACACCCTTTTGTATTAACTTGTGCATCATCATATTTATGTTATTTTTAACATAGATACCCCCCATGGGTAATTATTTTAAATAATTACATTTTACTTTCTCATTTACCTTTACCACATAGGTTAATTAAATTAAATTTAAATAATAATTAACCCCTTTTTACCCATGGTAATTAATTCTATTAATTAATATTTACCTCCCTTAACCATAAAATCAAATAAAAACAAATTATCCAACCCCTCTAAAAACCTACCCTCATTTAAAATATGTGCAAACAACTTATTGTTATATTCATTAAGTTGGGCACATGGTTCAAAGCAGCTTTATCTAACTTTTACTAAATTAATTTGATTGGCATCGATCTTCCACAATCGACATTGATCGATTCATATCGACATCGATCCATTAAAGCTTAGAAAACTTCCATTACTCGAGAGGAATGAATGTGAAAGTAAGGAAGCTATTTTGAATGTAAAATTATATCCAAACTAGTCTCAATCTTGCATATAGAAATTACCATCACCTTGCCACTCTGAAGAAAACTTGATTAGTGACATTATCATGTGATTTTTTATGGTCATCTACCTCATTTTGGCATCTCTTTATCTCCACATTTTCAACAATCTAAGGTCAGTATTTTATTCATATTTTAAGTTTTATTTATCTTCTGCATCTCTATGTTTTTATTTACATTTAGTTTTGATTGTTTTATCAATTATCTAGGCCATCATTATATTCTATTTTATATTTCAACAATTTTACACAAAATTTACATCGATTCATCTGAATCAATGTCGATCCTATAGAATTAATGTCGATCTTATAGGATCGACATCAATCCCTATTAAACTATAAAAATAGCTTTAAACAGTCTATTTTGCATCTTCAACATCTGTTAAATATAAATTTTGGTTTTCTAAGATCTATATTTTCATGTATATGACCCTACTTGGATTAGTACATTAATTTATTAGCATATTTTATATTCCCATAATCCTCCAGCCACTATTTACCGATTAGAGTGACATTGCATTTGAGTTATGACTTTGTATTATGACTTTTATACATAATTTTGAATATATTAATGAATAATTTGTTGTAATCCAAGAAGATGTTGATATTTCAATTGAATTCTAGGATAATTATTTTGATCAAATCAATCTTGTTATAGATTAAATTATCTTTGGCATTGTCTATTTATCCATATATATCTTTGTAATTTCATGTTTATTTATAAAATTGAATGTTTAACATGGGCTAACATCCATCTATGGGAGCATATCACTTCTTGGGAATATCTTCTTACCAGGTAGTCCACTCATTTTTATATTAATCCATTTTTTGTTTAAGTGTGGTAAACTATAGATCATTCCTCCCTAGCCAAAGAGTAGTTCTCACAAATCTTGATCAATGGTGTGTAACCAACCTTCATCTCTAGGTAAATCTAAACCCTGAATTTAATTTGTTTTTAGTAGTCAATTAAATCACATCGAAAAAGCATAAAAAATACTAAAATATTCTAGCACGCCCGGTGGGACCTTAGGTCTCATTTTTATTTGTTAAATTCAAAATCATTGAATTTTCTCTATTTTCATTTCTTTGTTTATTGTATTCATCCAAAGATAACATTAGGACTGCATTTTATTTCCCTTTATTTAAATAAATTGCATTCATATTTCCTATTTAGATTCTTTCACATAGAATAATCTAGGAAAAAATCTATCGTAGTCATCACTTTATCCACACACAAGCCAAATCAATCTTATAATAAACACATCTTAACACTTGACATAAGGAAACCAATGGGGATTTCATCACCTCATGGCAGCCTTTTTCTTGATGATCCCACTTGGATTTCACCACCTAGGAGAGGACCAACTCAGTTCTCTGGCTAAGTATAATCTTTGGAACATTGGTATATTTTGGCTAAGCACTCACACTAGCTATGGGATTGTGACATGAGGGGAGCAAGCCCCAAGTATTAAGCCATGTATCGATACAAATACATATCTCCTTTGAGAACCAAAAAAAAAATACCTAAAACCATCTTTAGATTACCATTTATTAGGACCTTTGTTATCTTTTCTTTTCCTATATTTCCTTTCACATCTTAAAGTTAAAAGAGATAAAAACTTTTTGGAATGACTTTACTATGTGTGTATTTTATCCATCATTAAAATGAGATAATTCAAAAAGATTTTTTTTTGGTTTTGTTTGTTTTATTTTTATTTTTATTTTCTATCTCATGGTTTTAACTAGGTAACAGTCAAAGAAATAATTTGAGGAGGGTGTTACATCCTCTCCAATGTAATGGACACCTAGTCCTACTTCTTCCCCTGAGTCCTTTGAGAATATTATGTTTCCACAATATTATCCTCAAGGAGATCCTTCTTTTATATAAATATTGGACAATAACCCCATTACTCTTAATCACTATCTTAATAGTCAAGCAATACATATTTCTCCTTCCCCCCATACCTAAGGCTCTCCACATATGTATGGGATGCCTTTCAAAGGAATTGAGAGAACTGGAGAATTTACCACGACTATGGTAACCTTTTCTATCAAATATCTTCCATCTAGTTTTAATACCCCAGTGATGCAACCTTTAGGAAACCAACCACTTGTAGTATCTACCATTTCTCCAACCCACATTATTCATATTCAAAATACCACTCAACCTATATCCACTATACCTTCCCAAATGTTAGTGGTGTCAATTCCTGTAAATCCCTCACACATAGTAAATCTCTCACACATAACAAATCCCTTTAACACAACTTCCCCAATAGTATGTCTCCTCAACCACCCAGTATGTGGCTTCATCACAACTAGTGATAACCACTTACAATCCTTCCCACATCAAAATATTTTTCTACAAGTCCCACAATATTTGGTGGCCTCTCAACATATTATGTCTACTACAGAAGGATACCTTCCCTCACAACCTATGCTTACCTCTTTACCAAGTTATCAACCCCTTCAACAAGGTGTTTTAGGAAGTGTGCCTTAGAGTAATACTCAGATAGACCTTATAAACATCCTCATGAATATGATGGATATTTTGGAAGCCTCCACCTCTAGACATAATATGATTCTCACATATGAGCAAATTTGTAATGAGATAATCCATCCCTCTATCCCTATCTGACTATATCCCTCACAATGGGAGCTTCCTAAGTTTACTAAATTATAAAACAAAGAAGATCCCCAATAACATCTTAGAGCCTTTAGACACATGTGGTATCTTATAGCACATAATGATGCCGTCCTATTTAGAACATTTCCCATATCATTATCAAGATCTACATTGGATTGGTACAATTCCATTCCCCAACATTCTCTCTTTTCCTTTGGGTAGTTAACCCAAATTTTCTTAAAACACTTCTCAATCAATATTTCTTGAAAAGTGACTATCATAGATCTTTACGCTATTAGATAGTTTGATAGATGATGAATCCATATCAGACTTCGTGGCTCAATGGTGTAACTTAATCAACCAACTAACCTTTTCCTTACCACAAATAGAATTAATTGAATTGTTTTCATATTCTTGTGTAAAACATATATCATCCATGTTACAAATTCAAAATTTTAAGACTTTTGATGAAGCCTTTACCATGGCTCGTAAGCATGAAATTCATGGCATTGAAGAGGGAAAAGTTAAGTTATGTAACAATAACTTCAAATATGACCCCTCCAAAAGCAATAGCAATAATCCTAAACCAAAAGGGGTAGTAAATGTAGTTACTATAAAAACCTCTTCCCCTCCAACATCCAACCAATCAAGGTCTTCCACTTCTCAAACATAATAACCTAGGGGCATTACTCATTTCCCCCCTAAGAAATATACCCCTATAGGGGAGCCTTATACTTTGGTATTAGACAAACTCCTACAAGTAAATGTTATTAAACTCCCTTTGATTAGACCAATTGATGATATGCATCCTTAACCCAATTGGTATAAAGAAGATGAGTTTTGTGATTATCATAGGGTAATAGGACATGGCATAGAATGATTCCAATCCTATAAATGATTGGTATAGAACCTCATTGACAAGGGGGACCTTCAGTTGGATAATCTAAATGCTCTTCCTAACCAATATTTAGATATTTTCAAACAACCATTTCTAAACCACCCATCCACATTGAACATAGTCCAAAACAACCATAGAGAAACACAAAGTTAGGCTACACATATGATCAACATAATCTGTGATTAGTTATTTCCTAAAGAAGTCCTAGAGAAACCTTTGGTCTTAGATCTCCTTACAAGAGATGCTTTTGATATGAGTCAACTTGAGATCATTAAAACCAATCCTAAAATCCCCGTAGATCTCCCTAATCTCATTACATGGGATAATTCATGTGATCCATCACCTTCTCACATCAAATCTCTTAAAGGAGAAAATGAAACTACTCCTCAAGATGTTACGAATAATATTGATACTTCTAGAGTTGGATATTCCAAACCTTTGATCCCTAGAAATCATATAATGAGATCCTATCCTTTTTCCCAAAACCTTGACCCTTCAAAAGCATCTTCTACCATAACACCTCCTTATCCCAAAGATACTGAAGGAAAAGGTAAATATCCTATCATTGATAGCTAGGACAATTATCTTTATATTCCACTAAAAAAAGCCTTAGCTCATCCTCAAGTTAAATTCAATATTTTTCAAATGTCAAAAGTTGAAAACCTTAGTTTGAATATCCCCTCTATTGTTAAGACATGAAATAACAAAGGACCTATCCCCTTTGTACCATTTTCTCATCTATTTTAGGTCCCCATCCATATTCTATAACTATCATAGGTACTTCCACTCAAACACATGGGAAAATGCTAAGTTTTCCTCCAATATTAGTCACACCTCCATCTCGATATCCACCTTACTCCTCTAAGGGACTATTAGAGAAACCTAAAGGAACAAAGCTTAAATCTATCCCTCCTATAAAGGCTAAGTGAAAAAACCAAATGAGTAATACTTTGTCAAAAGAGCCTATTATCAAAACCCCTATAAAACCACAATATGACCCTTTGAGGGTATCTTATTCTGTAATATTGAAACATTTATTGGATACATCCCTCTTTACATTACCACCCATACGGTCCATCAACCTTCACCCTCAAAGACATGATTGGTATAGAAATTAGGAAATATGTGCATATCATAGAGTACCTGGACATGATACAAAAAATTATAAAGCCCTTAAGGCTATAATCCAAAAGCTAGTCTAGGATGATGACCTCATAATTGATGATCTAAATTATTAAACTCCTAAGCAAAAGGTCACTATTCCATCCATTCCACCCACCCATAATCCTACTAGTCTTATAAGTGATAAAAAGTGAATAGCCTCTTCAGATCCACCTTTATTACACATTTATGTCATCCATGTAAACACCCATTCTCAAAACCAAAATCCTAATAAAGCTAAGCTTCTAATTATAGGAGCCTCTGCACCTAATACACTTAAACCATCTGAATAAAAGTCTAAAATTTCTCTTCCAAGAAGTACCTCAACTAAAGGTAAGGAGTTGGTACAAATCTCCATATTAAAATAACTCCACCAAGCACCTATAAAGATGTCATTATATGAGATTATTGAAAACTCTCCACAACATCAGCAAATGATGATAGAAGCACTTCAAGTTATTGAGGTCTGACTAGATGAAACTCAACATTTGTCAGCTTTTATAGGAGCCCTCTAAATGGTCTCAACTCTTATTTTTACTGATTTTGAGGTTGTTCCTTTATCGCCTGAAGATCAAGATCTCGGCCTTTTTATTATAGCTCAAATAAATCAAACTCAAATTAAAAGAGTTGCGATTGATAATGGAGCCAATATTAATATTATTTACTCACATGCTTTTCTATAATTACAACTATCATAAACCATGATTTCCCAATCCTCAATGATTCTTTATGTATTTAATGACACCATAACACCCATGGTAGGAATAGTCATTCTCCCCATTTGTGTAGGTCCTCACATTGTTCATTAACTCTTTTATGTTATTGAAGGGACATTTCAATATAACATTTTATTAGGATGTCCATAGATTCATGCAATGCAATGTGTACCCTTCATATTCCATCGATGCCTTAAATATGAACATGAAGGCTAGGTACACACCATTCCTACTAATCATCATCCCTTTAAATCATGCAAATTCACCTTTTATCCAAGTGATGTCATAATAATTTGCCTAATGCAATTCCATCTTCATCTTCTAATCAAGCCTCGACTAACATGACTATCCTTACTTCAAAATTACCTATTCTAGAGTCTATTGACTCCCTCATACAACAAATTTTGATGGGGGAATATCATTTATTAACCCTTAACACCTTACCCACTCCTAGATAATATGGCCATCTTAATAAGCAACCCATGTATTCACCCAGCCTGGGAGAGCTCATTCCTTTTGGATCACGTTTCTTGCATACTCACTTAATATATGGTGGGATCAATCAAGATACCTTAGAACTTGATGATAGTACTTGTGATAAACTATTTACATCTGATTTCTCTTTTATTAACAATCCTTAGTTCATTTAAACCTACCTTTATCGATGTGCCTAAAAAGGCTTTAACATGGGTAGATATGAGCAAGGTTTGCATGATGTCACATTAGGAGATTTTAGAAAGACACATGAAAATCCTGGCTTAGGTTTTAAGAAATATTATAAATCCACCCCCAAACCTATTCTTCTACCATCTTTGGAAGAACAATATCCATCTTCCTCACCTGACACCTCTTCCTTGACTAGTGATACTGTATCCATCCCTCCTAACTTTTTTTAGTCAATATGATATCTTTAGAACCCCTCGTCTCCACCATGATGGAGAAATCCAAACCATCCCCTTAGTATATCCTAACTTAATAGGAAATGATACACTAACCATCCTTATTTTTTAGTGTCAGGATGATGACTCAATCTTAACTAATTTGGTCACTAAGAACTCTTATTTATGTAATTCTCTTCCATCTAAAATGTCTAGCTTATTAAATGAATCCATTTATAATATTAATATTAGGTCTCAAGAAACCCCAAGGATTATTAAAATTATCAAAGCCTTAGATCCATAAGAAAAATAAGATTTTACCACTTTTTATCAGACCTTAGTAAGGTCTTTGCTTGGTCTTATTGTGATATGCCTAGTATTGACCCCTCAATTGTTATCCATAACATCATTACCTTTCCTGATGCTAATTCAGTGAAGCAAAAACTTTGTAAAATGCATCCTCATGTTGCACTCCTAGTAAAAGAGGAATTATAGCATCTTTTATCTGCTAACTATATTCAACCCATTGATTATCCTCAGTGGATGTCCAACATCATTCTGATCACTAAGGCTATAGGGGGAATTTGTATTTGTATAGACTTTCATGATTTAAATCTTGCCTTTATAAAAGATGATTTCCCTCTCCCTAACATCAATAAATTAGTGGGTTTGATTGTTGGTCATGAAATTTTGTCCCTTATGGAAGGTTTTTTTTGGTTATAATCAAATACTTATTACACCAAAAGATCAACATAAAACTACATTTATTACTCCTTGGGGGACCTTCTACTATCATGTTATGCCTTTTGGCCTAAATAATGTAGGAGCCACTTATCAATGGGCCATGACTTATATATTTCATGACATAATCTATAAAATTTTTGAAGACTATGTAGATGATCTCTTTGGGAAGTCAAAGCTCTGTAAAGATCACCTTTTTATACTTAAGATTATTTTCAATCATCTACTCCAGTATCATGTGTGTCTAAAGATAAAAAAGTGCATTTTTGGCATCTTGATGGGTAAACTTCTAGGTTTAATTATTTCTATTCATGGAATAGAAGTGGATCCCTCTAAAATTAAGTCTATTTTATAGATGCCTCCTCCATCCTGTTGTTCCCAAAATGAGCTTCGCTCATTTTGCAAACAACCCCCTACGAAACTTGTCCGTTTCGTCTTGTCTCTCTAAGCTCGTTTTTTCTTTTAAGCTTTTTCTTTGGTTCATTTTCGTCTTGGTTGGATCGAGGAGTGGTTCCCCCTCCCCTTTTTTGCTTTTCTTTTCTTTTTTCCATTTCAGAGTTGATCTTTCTTTTTTTTCAAGGGCGGCGAAAATCGCCGCCCCTGCACTTTTTCTGCAAGGGCAGCAAAAATCGCCGCCCCTGCACTTCATCATTTTCCGTGCAAGGCATTAATGGCTCTGTGCAGTGGGTTGTTGGGGTTGGTTTTTCAACCTTTATAAACTGATTTGGGCCTCATTTCTTCTCACTTCCTCCTCCTCCCCTCCTACCTCTTGCACCTGAGCGCTCCAAGTGACTTTGCGATGTGCCAACTCGCGGATCCGACTTTGTGGCACGTGCATTTTCCAGGTAGGGTTTGTTTTTAAGTTTTGTTTTTATTTTTGTGTGTTTTTTCCTCCTCTTCCCCGTGGCCTCGAAAGGGTGGCATTTCATTGCCACCGTTCCGCCCCTACTTTCCTCATGCGAGGGCGGCATTTCCTTGCCGCTGTTCTGCCCTTGCTCTCTTCCAGCAAGGGCGGCGATTTTCACCGCCCTTGCTCTCTTCCAGCAAGGGCAGCGATTTTTGCCACCCCTGCTCTATTCTAGCAAGGGTGGAAATTTTTGCCGCCCCTGCTCTCTTCCAGCAAGGGCGGCAATTTTTGCCGCCCCTACTTTTTTCCTTCCTTTTTCAACTAACTCCTAGATTTTTTCCAGGTTGTCCTTTTCAAGCTTTTTTCCTCATTTTCCATCTCTTTGCCCATCCTAAACTTTTTAAGTGACCTCCTGTAGCCCGTATCACTTGAATTGCTCTCCCCATCTCTCACTCTCCTTTCGACTATGGCTGCAGCACCTTCAGCAAGCTCTTGCACGCCTGCTCCCGTTCAAACGAGATCGTCCCCCATGATGGAAGCATCTCCTTCAAAGGCGAAGAAGATGAAATACAGATATCAAGGCGTCTTCCTGCTCACAGTGATCACCTCAAATTTTGATGACATTCGAGACACTGAGATCGGCCACATAGATATGGCCAAATTCCTGGTACGAACCAAAGCGACCAATCCCAGCACTGGGATAAAGAGAATTATCAAGAGTAACATCCACCTGGTGGCCGCCTTCCCAGTAGCAGCTCATCATGTAGAATTCGTCCTTCAATGCACGCACTTCTATGACAAAGAGACTAGATCAGTCTCGGACGCTAGTGGTAGCATGATCATTCGATTGGACCCCGAATTTATCGACAAAGTCTTTTTATGTCTACCAGCCACCGAAGTGACCCAAATCGACTTCGAGAATGCACAGAGGGAGTATGACAAAGACCCCGAGAGGGCAAAGAAGGTTATAAACCATAAGTGGTTAAAAACCCCAAAGGCCGGCCTATCCAGATGGCCAAAAAGCTTTCCCAAAAGTGACTTCATTGAAGAAGTTGGTGACTTAATCACTCTTCTCAGCAGAGTACGGGGCCTCCCGTCCTCTTCACAATTCCATGAATGGATGTATCCATTCATTAAGATCATTCTGCAAGGCAAACAGGCCATTTTCTAGGGAGAACAGATCAACAACGCTATTCATGAGCAGCTGACTAGGATACAAACCTCCTTCAAATTCTACATGACCTCGTACCTAGTCTACATAGCTGTTGCCATGCGATCTTTCTCGGGCCTAACCACAGAGGGGGATAGGAAGACCACCCCGGTCTATTCATACTATCCGCAGCTGACACTTCAGAGATCGACACGTCATTTTAGGTGAGTGAATGACGCATTCTTTGCCGTATTTCTATGTCTCTTCGATCCTCAACTGGAGCAAAAGAGAATGTCAGATGAGGCTTGGACAGTAGCGAACAGTTTTGGCTGCATGTTCCTCCAGTTCCCTACATTTTCTTATCTACGAGTGGGTTTCTACCAAGGATACCCTTATATGCTCCCCAGATTCTCTTCAGACAGGTTGGTCCTAATGGAGCTTTGCCAGCAACTGGCCGTCGTACACTCAAAATAGATGGAGCTTAAGAGACCTGGTTTCAAGTTTCCTATCTAGATTGGCAGATTTTCCGTTGCTACATCGACTAAAGCCAAGGTTATGGAAATAGAGATGCAGATGGTTACCGTCAAATCTTTCAAAAGATGGGAAAAATTTGATTACAGAGGAGTCAGAGAGACGATTCGAAGGAAGACTCAGTTTCATGAGCCTATGATTGAGGACATCTGGGTAGATCTAAGGACAGCCAAAGAGATAAGAAAGATGGACTATTGCTGTCTCACGCTAGAGCAGATAGAGTACCTCGGGCTTGCAGAGATCCCTTCAGAGTTGATTGACGATGGGAATATAGTGAACAGCAGATATCTGATAGAGAAGGTAGCTGGTTCCCCTCTTCCTCCGATCAACTGGTCTCAAAAAGAGTTGACTTCTCTAAGGAAAAGATTCGAATCAGTATTGGCTAACACCAATAGTTGGTTGGCAGCAAATAGAATCACCCTAAAAGAGTTCATTACAGGGTCAGAGGTCGAATATCAAGCAGAGATGAAGAGAAAGGCAGAAAGCCAAACCAAAAACAAAGACAACGTCCCTTCATCTTCTAGACCTCACAAGCCTAGGATCGTCTTTGTATCCAAGAAGCCTAGGTCAGAACAAGAACCTGAGGTAGTAGCTAAAGAAACCAAAGAACAAAGTCCCAGGGTACAGGCAGCTCAATCGATGGGGTCAACAGAACAACCTTCAGAATGACCAGGTGTTGGGTCTCCAACCTCAACGAAATAAGTGCAGTCGATCCAGGGCTCCTCTCCTCCTCCTCAATCTCCTTCAGTGCCCACTTTTCCTATCTCTCCCATTAGCATTCTATCTTCCAGAGCTGCTTCTCCTTCCAAGGTTGTTTTTGGTGATCCATAGGATCTTTCAGCAGGTTCACCTCACTCTTCTGCATCCATTCCAAGTTTATCATCTCCATCTTTCAACCTGCCACCAAGCCCTGTACCTAATCCTAAATCAATAGTTGGCACAGTCTCGTCGGTCACTCCAGCTATGACTACTGTCACCACCAGTAGCATGGAGGCCACTACCGTGACACTGGCGAAAGTGACTATTGTTACAACAGGTACTTCTCTCCCGCCGTGGATGTCTGCTTTCACACCAAAGAGAAAGAAAAGGGCCATCTCCCCAGAAGAATTCGATTTCGGCAAGATTGTGCCGGCCAAAACAAAAGCTCCCAAGAAGCCAAAGATCCTTTCCAATTTGGTCGAGAAAAAGGGGCAGAAATTTCTGAAAATTGCCAAACCCCCACAGGACGCAACCCTTGAGGGTTTTGAAATGAGCAGTTATTCCTTTTCTCGTGTTGAACTAGGCAAGGTTACACACGAAGGTGCGAAGAGTGATCTTTAGTCAGCAATGGACATTATGGTCCAAAAATTTGACAAAGAAAAAGAGATGAAAGATTTTTATAAAGCCAAGGCTGAGCAGTTAACGGCAGTAATCAGAAGATTCACCATCCCACCTGAAGCAGCAACTCCAGAGGCCTTTTTCGTGGATGATTCAGTCATTCAGAAAGCTGAAAAAGACTTATTTAAAGGGAAAAGTAATGGAGGAATATATTGACCGAATACACAATCAAGGAATCTCTCTGCTATCTGACGTTGCAGAAAGAACAGGGAAAATGAAAAGGTTGAAGGCTCAAGTAGACAGTTTTGTTTCTCTTACCTCTCAAGAGATTAATGGCTTGGAGAAAGATCTCGGAGGATGGAAGAAAATGGAAGGTCTAAAAAAGAGTACCCTGATATCTATCAGTGTTATCCCCAACAAGGATTCATATGTTGAGATCAAAGAGGTGATGATTTTCAGGATCTAGGTGCTCAAAGATCTAATTGATGATCTCAAAGCTTTTAAAGAAGCTAGTGATAAAAGTGACCTGAGCTTGTTGAACAAATTAGAAGAGATACCCTGTGACTTGACCTCTAAGGATCATAAGTTCCTTCTAGCAGATGAAATGATTCAAAATTTTGAAGGGATGATCCAGAAGGATTTCAAAGGAGCATCTTTCTCAATAACTTCAGTTGATAGCATTCTGGATGCTCAGTTGACTCTGGAAAATTTAAGATCCAGGTTAACTGGCCACTATAAGGCCATCACAGCATTAAAAGATGCATTAACCAGATCAAGGGTCGTCTCCAACAACGCAGTTGCACCGGACAGCATAGGGATCCAGGCATCGATCACCATGTACAATGCTCATTTGAAGAAGTCCGGTGGCAAGAATTGACACTTTCTCTCTTTCTTCTTCTATCCTTAGGCATTTATGTTTTCTACAGAATGCATGCAATTTTGTAAAATGTAATTACGAATAAAATATTTTGGAAAATATCTGAAAGTCAAAGATGAGTCATCTTTGACCAAGATATTTTGTATATTTTATTATTTTTCTATTTTTGAGGATTTTCTCCCTATATATAGTGGAGACCTCATTTGTAAAGCATCTTGGGAAAAATCAATAGCAAATACTCTGCTGAAATTGAAGCATCTTTCGAGACTTTGTGCTCAGATTTGTAAATCAGATTTTGTCAAATAAATGACAAGCAAGTGATTTCAGACTTTGTGTTGAAGTTATCTGTGTCATCTAGGAAATAGTTTCTTATGTATTCTTTTCTGATAACCTCTTGTTTATCTGACTTAATAAGCAAAGTGAATGTGTTGATATTATCCAAGGGCACTTTTTGAGGGTAGAAGATAGACTTTGTGCTACTTTTACTTTTGAGATTCTTTTATCTTTTGTAGTTTCAGGTGAAGACTTTGTGCTTCACTTTATTCTACGGTTATACTTGTTCCAAATCCGTGGAGAAGCTACGGAAGACTTTGCGCTTGCGTGAGCGTTCTTGTGACTTTGTTACTACAGGTGATTTCTTGTTTTCTATTTAATATCATTCCTGAAAGAAGAGGAGTGTTGTTAGCTTTAGAACAGGGATTTTCCCCTTTTGTCCTTCATACATTACCTCTGAAAGAAGAGAGGTAAATGCTGTTATACCACCCTCGTGTGTTATTTTCTGCTTAACTATATATTCAGCACGTAAATATTGATAGGGAACCTCCCCTTGATGAGAGGAGAGATTTACCTCGTCTTGATCTGGTAAAGCCACACTCCTCGTGGTGTAAATCTCCCTTATGCTGTGGCTGATATCCCCATTTTGTCATCAGTTAGTTGACGACAAAATATTCACCTAACAGTTTTTTGGCGACTCTGCTGGGGATTCGGATGTGCAGTCTGAAACCTCAAGTTTCAGATTGAAGCAGTCCTTACCCTTCTCTATTACGTAATCTGGCGACTCTGTTTCATGTCTTACCCATTATCATTTTAGCTTTACCAGTTGCCTCCATTATATTATCTGGTCTGCAAAACTAGAGCTACTGAGAAGAACGCACATCTTGGAGCCTCAAGCTTCAACTTGAAATTCTTTCGGTCCCATTTTCATTTTAAAAATCTGGCAACCCCACGCTATACCAGAAGTCAGAGATCTAAGGGTGTTGTCGACCCTGTGTTTGAATTAGCACAACAAAGTAATTTTGATCTATTTCCTCCATCATCTTCTCTTCAACGGTCCAAGAGTTTTCCTTCCAGCATTGTCAGGTCACCACCACAAGGTAGAACCCCTTTTCCTGCTGTCAATCACCACCTCCCTATAAACACTCCACCAAGGTTTGTTATCCCACCTTTTCATCCCCTTATCATAATGGCTCAAGGCCCGTGGGGTAATTCTTTCGGTCCCCTTAATTTAACCCCACCTCTGCATGAACTACCTCGTAGTTCTAGAAAAAATTTCCCTAAGTTTTTTGGTGATGGAAAGGTTCATCCCGACGAGCATATTGCCACTTTCTCTATAGCATGTGGCGTAATTGGTGTTGAATTTGAAGATGTGGTGGTGAGACTTTTTGTGGAGACTTTGCAAGGTGCTGCTACGGATTGGTTCTATCACTTGCAGGTTGGGTCAGTAACAAAATGGGATACGCTCAAGTCCAAATTTGAAGCTCGGTTTAAACCCGCTAAAGATGCACACGCTTTGTTAGCTCAGCTAACACAGATGAAAAAAGAGTCCCCAGAACCCATGAGGGATTTCATAGCCAAGTTCAACAAATTAAGGAATCGGATTCCTACTGTGGCTCAACCCACGCTGGAGAATCTCAAATGCTTTTTTATCAACTCACAGCTCCTCGAAGTAAGCTTTTTGTTGAGACGAGCTGGCCCTATGGACCTAGCCCTGGCTCAAGGATTGGCCACTGAGATTGAAGACGATCTTATCCTGGCAGGCAAAATCAGGAAAGATTCTGGTAAAAACAAATACCCCTCACCGGCTAAAAGTTCCTCCATGGGCACTACTGATCCTATGGTGCAAAAATTAACAAATGAACTGATTGCTTTAAAGAGACAAATTGCTCAAAGCCTGTCTGCCCCTACCTATCGAGATGCACCCAGGAGGACATTTCAGAATCAGCCATATCAAAATAATACTACCCAAACCCAAGGACAATCGAATCGCCTACCTCCCCCTTTAGGGAGATTAGCCATTGAAGCAGCACCTACAAATTCTGCGGTTGGATACCTAGAAACTGAGCACGACCTTTCTTTTCAGCCGCAGCTGGATCAATCGAAAAGTGCTAACCTCTTTGGTGAACAGGATGAGGAATTAGCTGGTGACTCCAGTATCAGTTTCCTAGATTACCAAGATGAAGCTGGACAACAAGGGGAAGATTCAAAGGAGGCTTATGCTATCTTTACCAGGTCTCAAAATCAATCGGCTTCACGCACTGACAAAGAGAAAGTAGTTGACGAGCTCCAGCCAGCATTTTCCATTGCCCAATGCGGGACTCCATTACCTCCGCAATCAAAAGATCAGGTAACTCATAAAAAATTAACTGCTCCCGGTCACTTAATATCCACCCTTCCTACTACTCAGGTTGGTGAAGAACCTGTCAAGGTCCTTGATGAGGGGATTGCTCCTTTTTCTATTGCAACCACCTTTCAATCATTTGATATTATTGATCATGCTAAAAAAACTAAGATTCAAATGATGGAGATTGAGTATTTGAGAGCTAACCCAGAATAGCTTGATAGGTTAGCAGAATATGTTAAAAATAAAGCTGTTCCTATAGGACAAAATCCTTCAAAAGTTGTTTCAGATCTCCCAAAGACAAACCAGCCCAAAATAATCTGGTTGTGACACCCCCCGTCGCTCCTAGAAAAATAGAACCTTTTTATGTCTCTCTGCTTATAAATGGTTTCAAACTGAGCAACTGCATTATAGACTCTGGGGCTTCAGATAATGTCATGCCTGTAAAAGTGGCGGATTCCCTCGGCCTGACTTTGACCAAAACTTTTGGGAGGTGTTTTTCCATGGAAAATAAGCAGGTTCCCCTCCTTGGCCAAATAAAAGATGCTCAATACGCTTTTGCGGCTTTTCCAGAGAAGCGAATCAAAATGACAGTTCTAGTGGCTGATGTCCCAGCATCTTACGGCATCTTGCTTGGACAGAATTTTTGTAAGGATGTTGGAGGTGAGTTAAGCATGGACCTATCAGAGGCCAAAATTCTAGTTCAAGGCGTCATGAAGAAGTTGCTTCCTGAAAAAGAAGCCAGGTACGTAGTTACCCGTTCCACAGCACCCGAAGCTCAAATTTTATTTGAGTCATCAGGTATGGGCACTTATTTCTTATCCACTGACGAAATCCATGGCGCCTTGGAGGAAACTCCTACGGATAATAATTTAGTTTCGGTTTCGCCTGGCGCTAGAGGTGGAATGTCTAAACAAAATGAACACACAAATCAACCCTTTCCCCAGAATGGGAAAGTTTGTGAAGAAAAAACCATGCCTGATGAGTTATGGACCTTAGAGTTTGACGGTAGTTACTCTTCTACTGGATCAGGAGCCGGAGTTGTGTTGGTATCCCCTCAGGGAGAGGTTATCCCTTTTGCTTATAAATTACAATTCAACAATACTAATAACACAGCTGAGTACGAATCCCTTTTGCTTGGACTACAGGCTGCCAAAGAAAAAGGCATAAAGAAAATCCATGCCAAAGGAGACGCTGAGTTGATAGTGTATCAGATAAGGAACCTCTATCAGACCAAAAATGAGAGGTTGCGCCATTATCATAATCAGGTATGAGATCAGATTGAGGATTTCGATGCCTTCAATATCTCTGTCATTCCGAGGGAATTCAATGATCGAGCAGACACATTAGCTGTCTCTGCAACTCTCCTGATTCCCCATCCTGATTTCAAAGGAGATAAGTATACTATTGAGTTGGTTTTCCGACCAAGTGTACTAGACAATGTTGACCACTGGCAAGTATTTAATGACGATGATCAAATCATCGCTTTCTTGAAGCAAAAAGACACTTTCAAATAATTGTGTTTTGAAGGCTGCAAGCCCCGGGAGTATGGACTAACCCCTGAAATCCAGGCCCATACAGGTGAAGATTTGCTGCAGTTGAAGGGAAATAAAATTCCCAAAGGTTTAGTTTCACTAGAGAAGCTGTTTGATGACCATGATCGGTTTGTCAAACAACAACAAACAGATTCAAGTTCTTCTTCAGATTTTGATCAAATCAACTTGGGAACCAAGCATGACCCTAAGATGGTAAATATTGGGAAATGCTGCACTTCCAAGGAAAGGTTTGAGCTTGCTAATTTACTCTGTCAATATAGGGATGTGTTGGCTTATTCTTATGACGACCTGAAATCTCTTAGGCCACATGACGTCCGTCATGACATCTCCCTGAAAGCCAATTATGTGCCTTATAAACAGAAATCTAGGCAATATAATCCAAAAATCTCAGATACTATTTTAGCCAAGATACAAAAGATGCTAGATGCTCGGATAATTTTTCTGATCCATCACTCAACATGGGTCGCTAACATAGTACCCGTCAGAAAGAAAAATGGTGAGATTCGAATCTGTGTGGATTTCAGAAATTTGAATCAGCTGTCCTTAAAAGATAACTACCCCCTTCCCATTATGGATCAAGTCCTACAGATGGTAACAGGTTCAGAAATGTTATCAATGCTTGACGGTTTTTTAGGTTATAATCAAGTGGAGGTCGGAAAAGTAGATCAACATAAGACATCATTCACCACACCCTGGGGTACTTTCGCTTACCGCAAGATGCCTTTTGGTCTGATAAATGCAGGTGCTACTTTTCAAAGGGCTATGGATCTCGCTTTCAAAGATATAATGGGAAAATTCATTGTAGTATACTTAGATGATCTGACGGTATTTTTAAAACAGCGTTCTGAGCATGTTCACCATTTGCAAAGAGTACTAGAGTGCTGCCGTCAAAATGGCATCTCGTTAAACCCAAAGAAATCCATTTTTGGAGTAACTGAAGGGAAGCTTCTCGGACACGTAGTGTCTCGAGAAGGTATCAGAATTGATTCAAGAAGAGTTAGATCCATTCAGGAACTTACTCTGCCTACCAGCAAGATTGTAGTTCATTCTTTCTTTGGAAAGGTCAATTTCCTTAGGAGATTTGTTCCTGAATTTGCCGAGAAAACCCGTCACATTGTCAACATGATGAAGAGCAATGCCACATTTAGGTGGACTGTCGAAGGCAAAGCAGCGTTCAAAGAAATTAAAGAAGCAATTGCAGGAGCACCAATCTTGGTCTATCCGGACTATACTAAAGGTTTCAAAATATATAGTTATGCCTCTGAGCATACACTATCAGCTATTTTGGTTCAGCCCAATTCAGAAAATGCAGAATCTCCTATTTTGTTCATGAGCTGCCCACTCAAAAATCATGAGTTGAAATATTCCCTTATGGAGAAACACGCATACGCCATGGTCAAGGCTGTCAAGCATTTCAGGTTTTATATCCTGAATTCTCACACTGAAGTCCTCGTACCAGATACAACAATAAAATCTATTTTGACTCAGCAAGAGTTCAGCACAAAGAGGGGTAACTGGATTGCCAAAATTCAGGAATTCGATCTGGACATCAAACCAACCAAGCTCGTACGGGGATGGGGCCTTTGCAAATTGATCGCCAACAACACTCCAGAGGAATTAAAAAATGAAGATCAAGATATTAAAAGCGTGCCCACAGTTCTCTTTGTCGCTACTACTGATGAGTGGTTTTCTGACATTGCTTATTTCCTAACATATGGTGAATGCCCTCCTCATCTTTCTTTTAAAGAAAAGTGGAATATTAAATTAAAAGCAGTTGGTTATGTTCTATGGGACCATGGTCTTTACAAAAGAAACTTGGATGGGGCATTTCTTCGTTGTGTTGATAAAGCTCAACAAGAAAGACTTTTAGAATCTTTCCACAATTTGGCCTGTGGAGGACATTTCTCTGCACCGGTGACGGCGCACAAGATTCTACGAGCGAGATACTTTTGGCCTACGCTTTTTCAGGATGCCTACAAATGGATGCGAAAGTGTGAGCTGTGTTAGCAATTTGTCAGAAAACCCAAGCTACCTGCTTTACCCCTCAGGCCAGTTGTGATCGATGAACCGTTCCAGCAGTGGGGTATTGATTTCATTGGTGCAATTAACCCATCTTCAAGCACCGGACATGATTATGTCCTCACTGTGACAGACTATTTTACTAAGTGGGTGGAGGCCAAACCAACTAAACATGCTACATCTGAAGTATTATGCACCTTCCTCAAAGAAAATATCATCTCCAGGTTTGGGGTTCCACTAAAAATTGTTACGGATAATGCGGCCTGCTTTTTGTCGCATGAAATCACTCAATTTTGTTTCCACTATGGGATTACCTTGTCTCACACTTCAGACTATTTCCCCCAGGGAAATGGACAAGCAGAATCAAGTAACAGGAACCTGGTCACCATCATCAAGAAGTTGGTGGACGATAATCAGAGAACATGGCACAAAGCTTTGTATGATGCTTTATGGGCCGACAGGATAACACCTAAAAGAGCTATAGGTATGTCACCTTTCCAACTCTTATATGGATGAAATGCTGAAATCCCCATCACCCTTGAACTACCATCACTCAGGTTAACCAGAGCAATCGAAGACTCGACCTTTGAAGGCTCAGTTGACAAGCGTATCATGTATCTGATGGAGCTGAATGAACAACGAGTTATGGTGGTAGATCGGATCAAGGAACACCAGAACTGGGTGAAGGTGCTTTTTGATAAAAGAGATAAAGCGCGTGAGTTCCAAGTTAGAGATCAAGTATTGTTATGGGACAAGCGGCGTGAACCGAAAGGGATGCACGGCAAATTTGACTCCCTGTAGAGGGGTCCGTTCACCATTCGATAGCTCTGTGGCGAAGCTAGCTTTTTGCTGGAGTATAAAGATGGAATGCCGTTTACACTACCTCATAATGGGCAGCATCTAAAGCTTTTCAACCCTTGAAGCTTGGATGAGTCCATGTGTAAATATGTGCAGTTATTTTTGTAAATGTGTAAATATGTGTAAGCATGTAAATATGTCGCTCGACTCCGTAGCCCAATGGCTTGGATAAAGGCACTTAGAGACTGGTTTCTACTTCTGCTAATCTTTTCGATTGAGCAGAAGTTCCCCAACAGGAGCCAGCTGTTGTTCCCAAAATGAGCTTCACTCATTTTGCAAACAACCCCTTATGAAACTTGTCCATTTCGTCTTGTCTTTCTAAGCTCATTTTTTCTTTTAAGCTTTTTCTTTGGTTCGTTTTCGTCTTGGTTGGATCGAGGAGTGGTTCCCCCCCCCTTTTTTGCTTTTTTTTTCTTTTTTCCCTTTCAGAGTTGATCTTTCTTTTTTTGCAAGGGCGGCGAAAATCGCTGCCCCTATACTTTTTCTGCAAGGGCGGCGAAAATCGCCGCCCCTGCACTTTTTCTGCAAGGGCGGCGAAAATCACCGCCCCTGCACTTCATCGTTTTCCATGCAAGGCATTAATGGCTCTATGCAGCGGGTTGTTGGGGTTGGTTTTTCAACCTTTATAAACCGATTTGGGCCTCATTTCTTCTCACTTCCTCCTCCTCCCCTCCTACCTCTTGCACCTGAGCGCTCTAAGTGACTTTGCGAAGTGCCAACTCGCGGATCTGACTTTGTGGCACACGTGTTTTCCAAATAGGGTTTGTTTTTAAGTTTTGTTTTTATTTTTGTGTGTTTTTTCTCCTCTTTCCCATGGCCTTGAAAGGGCGGCATTTCATTTCTGCCGTTCCACCCCTGCTTTCCTCATGCGAGGGCGGAATTTCCTTGCCGTTGTTCTGCCCCTGCTCTCTTCCAGCAAGGGCGGCAATTTTCGCCACCCCTGCTCTCTTCCAGCAAGGGCAGCGATTTTCGCCACCCCTACTCTCTTCCAGCAAGGGCGGTGATTTTTGCCGCCCCTGCTCTATTCCAGCAAGGGCGGCAATTTTCACCGCCCCTGCTCTCTTCCAGCAAGGGCGGCGATTTTTGCCGCCCCTGCTTTTTTCCTTCTTTTTTCAACTAACTCCCAGATTTTTTTCGGGTTGTCCTTTTCAATCTTTTTTCTTCTTTTTCCATCTCTTTGCCTATCCTAACCTTTTTAAGTGACCTCCTGTAGCCCATATCACTTGAATTGCTCTCCCCATCTCTCACTCTCCTTTCGACTATGGCGGCAGCACCTTCAGCAAGCTCCTACACGCCTGCTCTCGTTTAAACGAGATCGTCCCCCATGATGGAAGCATCTCCTTCAAAGGCAAAGAAGATGAAATACAGATACCAGGGCATCTTTCTGCTCACAGCGATCACCTCGAATGTCGATGACATTTGAGACACTGAGATCGACCACATAGATATGGCCAAATTCCTAGTACGAACCAAAGCGACCAATCCCAACACTGGGATAAAGAGAATTATCGAGAGTAACATCCACCTGGTGGCTACCTTCCTAGTAGCAGCTCATCATGCAGAATTTGTCCTTCAATGCGTGCACTTTTATGACAAAGAGACCAGATCAGTCTCGGACGCCAGTGGTAGCATGATCATTCGGTTAGACCCCAAATTTATCGACAAAGTCTTTTTATGTCCACCAGCCACCGAAGTGACCCAAATCGACTTCGAGAATGCGCAGAGGGAGTATGACAAAGACCCCGAGAGGGCAAACAAGGTCATAAACCATAAGTGGTTAAAAACCCCAAGGGCCAGCCTATCTAGATGGCCGAAAAGCTTTCCCAGAAGTGACTTCATTGAAGAAGTTGGTGACTTAATCACCCTTCTCAGTAGAGTACGGGGCCTCCCGTCCTCTTCACAATTCCATGAATGGATGTATCCGTTCATTAAGATCATTCTGCAAGGCAAACAGGCCATTTTCTGGGGAGAACAGATCAGCAACGCTATTCACGAGCAGCTGACCAAGGTACAAACCTCCTTCAAATTCTACATGACCTCGTACCTGGTCTACATAGCTGCTGCCATGCGATCTTTCCCGGGCCTAACCACAGAGGGGGATAGGAAGACCACCCCAGTCTATTCATACTATCCGCAGCTGACACTTCAGAGATCGACACGTCATTTCAGGTGAGTGAATGACGCATTCTTTGCCATATTTCTATGTCTCTTCGATCCTCAACTGGAGCAGAAGAGAATGTCAGACGAGGCTTGGATAGTAGTGAACAGTTTTCGCTGCATGTTCCTCCAGTTCCCTACATTTTCTTATCTATGGGTGGGTTTCTACCAAGGATACCCTTATATGCTCCCCAGATTCCCTTCAGACAGGTTGGTCCTAATGGAGCTTTGCCGGGAACTGGCCGTTGTACACTCAAAACAGATGGAGCTTAAGAGACTTGGTTTCAAGTTTCCTATCCAGATTGGCAGATTTTCCGTTGCTACATCAACTAAAGCCAAGGTTATGGAAATAGAGATGCAAATGGTTACCATCAAATCTTTCAAAAGATGAGAAAAATTTGATTACAGAGGAGTCAGAGAGACGATTCGAAGGAAGACTCAGTTTCACGAGCCTATGATTGAGGACATCTGGGTAGATCTAAGGACAGCCGAAGAGATAAGAAAGATGGACTATTGCCGTCTCACGCTAGAGCAGATAGAGTACCTCGGACTTGCAGAGATCCCTTTAGGGTTGATTGACGATGGGAATATAGTGAACAACAGATATCTGACAGAGAAGGTAGCTGGTTCCCCTCTTCCTCCGATCAATTGGTATCAAAAAGAGCTGACTTCTTTAAGGAAAAGATTCGAACCAATATTGGCTAACACCAATAGTTGGTTGGCAGCAAATGGAATCACCCTAAAAGAGTTCATTACAGGGTCAGAGGCTGAATATTAAGTAGAGATGAAGAGAAAGGCAAAAAGCCGAACCAAAAACAAAGACGATGTCCCTTCATCTTCTAGACCTCACAAGCCTAGGATCATCTTTGTATCCAAGAAGCCTAGGTCAGAACAAGAACCTGAGGCAGCAGCTGAAGAAACCAAAGAACAAAGTCTCGGGGTACAGGCAGCTCAACTGATGGGGTCAACAGAACAACCTTCAGAACGACCAAGTGTTGGGTCTCCAACCTCAATGGAACAAGTGCGGTCGATCCTGGGCTCCTCAATCTCCTTCGGTGCCCACTTTTCCTATCTCTCCCATTAGCGTTCCATCTTCTGGAGCTACTTCTCCTTCCAAGGTTGTTTTTGGTGATCCACAGGATCTTTCAGCAGGTTCACCTCGCTCTTTTGCATCCATTCCAATTTTATCATCTCCATCTTTCAACCTGCCACCAAGCCCTGTACCTAATCCTGAATCAATAGTTGGCACAGTCTCGCCGGTCACTCCAGCTACGACTACTGTCACCACCAGTAGCGTGGAGGCCGCTACCGTGACATTAGCGGAAGCCACTATTGTTACAACAGGTACTTCTCTCCCGTCGTGGATGTCTGCTTTCACACCAAAGAGAAAGAAAAGGGCCATCTCCCCAGAAGAATTTGATTTCGTCAAGATTGTGTCGGCCAAAACAAAAGCTCCCAAGAAGCCAAAGATCCTTTCCAAGTTGGTCGAGGAAAAGGGGCAGAAATTTCTAGAAATTGCCAAACCCCCACAGGACGCAACCCTTGAGGGTTTTGAAATGAGCAGTTATTCCTTTTCTCATGTTGAACTAGGCAAGGTTACACACGAAGGTGCGAAGAGTGATCTTCAGTCAGCAATGGACATTATGGTCCAAAAATTTGACAAAGAAAAAGAGATGAAAGATTTTTATAAAGCCAAGGCTGAGCAGTTAACGGCAGTAATCAGAAGATTCACCATCCCACCTGAAGCAGCAACTCCAGAGGCCTTTTCCATGGATGATTCAGTCATTCAGAAAGCTGAAAAGACTTATTTAAAGGGAAAAGTAATGGAGGAATATATTGACCGAATACACAATCAAGGAATCTCTCTGCTATCTGAGGTTGCAGAAAGAACAGGGAAAATGAAAAGGTTGAAGGCTCAAGTAGACAGTTTTGTTTCTCTTACCTCTCAAGAGATTAATGGCTTGGAGAAAGATCTCGGAGGATGGAAGAAAATGGAAGGTCTAAAAAAGAGTACCCTAATATCTATCGGTGTTATCCCCAACAAGGATTCATATGTTGAGATCAAAGAGGCGATCATTTTCAGGATCCAGGTGCTCAAAGATCTAATTGATGATCTCAAAGCTTTTAAAGAAGCTAGTGATAAAAGTGACCTGAGCTTGTTGAACAAATTAGAAGAGCTACCCTGCGACTTGACCTCTAAGGATCATCAGTTCCTTCCAGCAGATGAAATGATTCAAAATTTTGAAGGGATGATCTAGAAGGATTTCAAAGGAGCGTCTTTCTCAATAACTTCAGTTGATAGCATTTTGGATGCTCAGTTGACTCTGGAAAATTTAAGATCCAGGTTAACTGGCCACTATAAGGCCATCACAGCATTAAAAGATGCATTAACTAGATCAAGGGTCGTCTCCAACAACGCAGTTGCACCGAACAGCATAGGGATCCAGGCATCGATCACCATGTACGATGCTCATTTGAAGAAGTCCGGTGGCAAGAACTGACACTTTCTCTCTTTCTTCTTCTATCCTTAGGCATTTCTGTTTTCTACAGAATGCATGCAATTTTGTAAAATGTAATTACGAATAAAATATTTTGGAAAATATCTGAAAGTCAAAGATGAGTCATCTTTGACCAAGATATTTTGTATATTTTATTATTTTTTTGTTTTTGAGGATTTTCTTCCTATATATAGTGGAGACCTCATTTGTAAAGCATCTTGGGAAAAATCAATAGCAAATACTCTGCTGAAATTGAAGCATCTTTCGAGACTTTGTGCTCAGATTTGTAAATCAGATTTTGTCAAATGAATGAGAAGCAAGTGATTTCAGACTTTGTGTTGAAGTTATCTGTGTCATCTAGGAAATAGTTTCTTATGTACTCTTTCCTGATAACCTCTTGTTTATCTGATTTAATAAGCAAAGTGAATGTGTTGATATTATCCAAGGGCACTTTTTGAGGGTAGAAGATAGACTTTGTGCTACTTTTACTTTTGAGATTCTTTTATCTTTTGTAGTTTCAGGTGAAGACTTTGTGCTTCACTTTATTCTACGGTTATACTTGTTCCGAATCTGTGGAGAAGCTACGGAAGACTTTGCGCTTGCGTGAGCATTCTTGTGACTTTGTTACTACAGGTGATTTCTTATTTTCTGTTTAATATCATTCCTGAAAGAAGAGGAGTGTTGTTAGCTTTAGATCAGGAATTTTCCCCTTTTGTCCTTCATACATTACCTCTAAAAGAAGAGAGGTAAATGCTGTTATACCACCCTCATGTGTTATTTTCTGCTTAACTATATATTCAGCACGTAAATATTGATAGGGAACCTCCCCTTGATGAGAGGAGAGATTTACCTCGTCTTGATCTGGTAAAGCCACACTCCTCGTGGTGTAAATCTCCCTTATGCTGTGGCTGATATCCCCATTTTGTCATCAGTTAGTTGACGACAAAATATTCACCCAACACATCCAACCTTAAGTAGCTTCACAGTTTACAAGGCAAGCTCCAGTCTATTCATCATTTTATTTCCTAGCTCTCTAATTGATGTCAACATTTCCACCATTTATTAAAGAAGGATAGTCACTTTATATGAGATTCTCATTATCAAGAAGCCTTTAATACACTCAAGGACTATATTTTATCACATCCTATCCTTGTTCCACCTAGGGAAGGGTAACCTTTCTTCCTTTATATCTCAACTACAGATCATGTTCTAAGTGCTATGCTTGCCCATCAAGATGAGCATCAAAAAGATCAAGTTGTTTATTATATAAGTCTTACCCTCATAGAATATGAAACATGTTATCCGCATACCAAAAAACTATGACTAGCATTGGTCCTTGTAGCTTATCAACTTCATCATTACCTACTTAACCATTAGACATACACAATTATGAGTAGTGATCCCCTTAAGTTCATGCATTCTAAGCCTTACTAGAATTATCAGATGGCCAGATGGATTATGCTTCTAGCCAAGTTTAATTTGGAATTTCTCCACCAAAAATCTATTAAAGGTCAGATTATTGTTGATCAACTAGATAAGGCACCTTAATGATAACTGACTAATCAACTATGAATTTCCTGAAGAATTCATCACTTCCACTTTTCAATTAGTCCCAAATATAAAATGACTTTGTTCTTTGATGGGTATAAATGTGAGCAGGGAGGCATTGTAGGAATTATATTAATCCCTCCTCAAGGTATTAATATGGTTGAGTACAAAGCATTGATTATAGGACTCCAAATTTCCCTTGCATTAGTAGTTAGGTCCATTAATATTTATGGTGATTCTCAACTAGTGGTCAATCAAATTATTGGTGTATATCAATGCAAGAATGATACCCTTCAAAGATATAGGATGTTAACCCATCAGCTTTTATCTACCTTTGAACATTATGCCATCCAAGCTACCCCTAGATTAACTAATAAGTTCAATGATACTATGGCATCTCTTACTTATTTTATCCCATCCTCATCTTAGGAGTCCAAGTTATTTGTCCTTATCCATTGAGTTAACCAACCTTCCTATACAAAAACTGATCTTCCATCCATCAATAATATTGAGGAAAAATTGGAAGAGCCATGGTATGCACAAATATTTACTTATTTGTCTATAAGATTATCTCCTCCCCATCTCTCCAAAGGTGCCAGATGCATCTTCCAATAGAAAGGTACCTGTTATATTATATTAGGGGTGTTCTTTATAAGCATGGATTTGATGGTATTATTCTTCATTTTATCTAAAATCATGAAGCTACCCTAGCCATCTAGAAATTCCATAATGGGTCATATGGTGGACATTTTAATGGCCACATATTTGCTAAGAAGATCTTACATCTAGGTTACTATTGGCCCACTCTAAATCAAGATTATTGCACATACGTTAAGAATTATGTAAAATGTCAGTAGCATGTAAACTTATCTTATGTCCCTAGTAAATCCTTATAGGTAGCAAGGGACTTTTGGCCATTCTCCCAATGGGGGCTTGATCTTATAAGGCAAATTAATCCTAAATCCTCCTAGAATCATGGCTTTATTATCACCACTATATAATACTTCACTAAGTGGGTAGAAGTTGTGCCACTTATCTCAACTAAGGTAGAAAAGATTATGGAGTTTATCCACCTGCACATTATTTGTCATTTTGGAGTTCCATATAAAATAATAATAGATAATAAAAAATATTTTAAAAATAAAAAAAGTCTAGGCATTATGTGATTCATTTAAAATTAAATTGAGTTTTTCCTCACCCTATTATCCTTAGGATAATGGTCAAGCAAAAGCATCTAATATAACTCTAGTCAAAATCCTAACTAAAGTTGTTAATGAAGATGGTAAAGATTGGAATCTTTGTATCCCTTTCACCTTGTGGGCATATTAAACTAGTATTCAAACCCCTATGGGTGCTTCTCCATTTTCTTTAGTCTATGGTTCAGAAGTTGTACTTCCATTATAAGTCCAAAACCTTTCCCTTCATGTCTCCCTTAAAGACATCATTTTTTATGAGGATTTTTATCAGGAACGTCTATCCCAGCTCAAAATCTTAGATGAACATTGTGTGGTATCCCTTGATCACCTTATTATATATCAAGAACAATTAAAACAAGCATATAATCAACATGTAAGAGAGCATGAATTTAATATTGGATATATTGTGCTTAAATAAAATCAACATGTCACTAATATGGAATAAAGTAAAAGGGGTAAATTTGCTCCTAATTGGCTTGGACCATACATCATAACTCATAAATATGGATCTAGGGCATATCATTTGGCTTCTTTTGATGGTAAACTAGAATGAGAATATCTTAATGCATTGTATATGTGTCCTTATTATAGTTAATATATCTTGGCTTATCTTGGTTAGATCATCTTGCATCTTGTCATATTCATTTATCTCAAAATACCAAATAATGATATGAGAGTTATGTGGTTATCTAGCAGTCACCATAACCTCAACCTTGAATATGTATACTCTGAATCTATACATAGCATTCTCTCATGAATAAGTTTCACTTGTTATGGGAGAAACCCTAGATCATTTTTTCCATTATTTCCTAAAAACCATTAATTTCCTAAGATAACACAATCATCTCATGTGATGAATTCATGGAAGCCATCCTAAGGGATCTTTTTATGTCATTTTCTTTGGGATCCAAAATCAATAAAAAAACAAAAGTATCAAAATGGGCTAAATAAACAAACTGATCCCTCAAAGGATAGTTTTAATCATATATGTAAAGGCAACATAACAGATTGATCCCTTGAAAGATAGTTGTGCAAAAATGTTAAAATGTAGACCACTCCCTCAAAGGATGGCTACTAAATAAAAAACTTCCCACATTGATTAATTTTCAAAATTATGCCATTTTAAAGCCCTAGAAAAGAGCAACAAAAGTAATCAAATAAATTGTCAAAAGTGATATCCCAAGAAAGCTTCCTATATTGATCAGCTTTCTAATTGTAGACTTCCTGTATTGATTAATCTACCCATTAGCATAAAAATTATTCCTAAAGGATAAATCTTGATCTTGAAATATGAGGTGAAAATGAATTATCTCTAAACCAATCTATTTCCCATCCCATCAAAATCATATAATCCTAATAAATGACCAAGGTCAAATATTTAGCTAACCTAGGTAGTGTCATAGTCTATTATCATCTAGCAAAGGATGTATAGGCCATGCATATGAGAGGTTCTCTTTTGGTTATGGTCCAAGTCAATGTTGATAAAATAAGTAATCACTAAAATAAATAAATATACAACCATTAAAAACATTAAAATCCATCTATAATACATAATCATAATCCATTTACCAAAAATATATCTCATGCTATAACATAATTCATAAATAATTGTTAGGCATAATCCATAATCATAATACATTTATTAAAAAACATAACTGATGATATAACATTCATAATCCATGACATGTAAAATCCATAATTAATAAACCATAACCATCCATAACATACATGATAGCAGTAATCAAAATGAGATAAACATAACATCTAATCTAAAATCCATCCATAAATCCATAAAAGCATAACATATCTCTAAATCCATAAGAAAATACACATGGTCCATAAGCATAAAATGTATACACACACACACATATGTGTGTGTATATATATATATATATATATATATATATATATATATATATATATACACACATATATATATACATATATATACATATATATATACATATATATATATACATATATATATATATACATATATATATATATACATATATATATATATACATATATATATACATATATATATATATATACATATACATATATATATACATATATATATATATATACATATACATACATATATATATATATACATATATATATATACATATACACAACACACACACACACACACACACATATATATATGTATATATGTATGTATGCATGCATATCTATATATGTGTGTGTGTGTGTGTGTATATATATATATACATATATATACATGCATATATATATACATATATATATATACATATATATATATATACATATATATATATATATGTATATATATATATATGTATGTATATATATATATATATATATATAAATCTATATAAATTTCATAATATGAATACAATAGAGCTCTTGACCCATACAATATGCTCTATTGGGTGAACTCGATCCTGTTGAGGTAAATAATATCACCTCTCTCATCATCCCCTCCTTATCCTACTATACTCCCTAAACTAACTATACCTCCAAGAGTCCTCTACGATCTACAGTGACCAACCATGTATGAAGCAAAATGAGGCACATTTGGTAGCCTTTTCTATATTATCCTCTTGTAATATGACATCTCCACAAGAAAATCTCCATACTACTAGAGTGGTACTATATCTAGAGGTGTAACACTAGATCCTATAATGTCTAGAGTGGGTCTCTCATCTAGGGTAGACCTCATCTACTTAAGCTCTAATATGTAGCCATCACACACTTGTATAGCATGGTCCATTTGACCCCTCATGCTATCCAAATTGCTTTATAGTGTGGTAAGTTGTTCCTATAATGTGATATGGGTTACTTATACCTCTTATAGCTGAGCCCTTAGAATATCCCTTTGATCCATAATTGTAACTATATCTATCAGCTCCTAATCAGGGGCATCCTATACTAGTTCCTCTTCTATGTGTACATCTAGAACCTCTTACTCTGCCTCTCCTCTTGCCTCATCCTACACCATCTCCTATCAAGGCCTCATGACTATATCACCTATCCTCACCATCTCCTCTAAAAATCATGTGCATAGTCATTTATGTACCCACATCATCTATATTAGTAGTTGTAGGCTCCTCTTATGGGCACATCAAAATCACTAAAGTATCATGTGTTGGCTAGTCTAGCTCTGTATCCTCTTGCCTATAAAAGTGTGGGGCTAATGGAATATCCCATAGTAGTCTAAAATATTAGTAGACCCTATCAAAATAAAATATCTCAAGGTGATTTGGCCATTATCTATGAACCCATATCTCTTGGGCCACATCACCTATCCCTACCACTGTGCCTGGTCATGCTGGAAAGTCTACATAGGGCCTTTAGACAACATCCCCTATCTATAAATTATTGAATACCTATCTATATTATGTTATATCTTACACTACTTTATCTATATGTGGTACAATCAGGTCTTCCTTCTAATGAAGGAAGCCTACGATGTACACCATCTCCCTGAAATTGGTACATAGAATCCTTCTAGGGTGAATCACATGGATGTGCTCATATGCCCAAACATGTAAAATAAATGTAATATCTAGACTTGATCGGCATCTAATATTCCAACTCCATAGCTCTATATATATCTACCCTATCAATGTGGGTACCCAAGCAAACATTGTCCTAAACTCTACAATGTTTGTTATCACACCTGAAAAGCTCTATAGTAATCATCCTCCCCCAGAGTCTGGTAGTATGTAGCAAGTTAGTACTAGAATAATCATGGTTGGTACTAGTATCTTAGTAGGATATTGATCATATAGTGGTTAAAAATAGAACCCTCCAATAAAGAATCTGATATCTCTAACATCCTCATCATATAAGTACACCAACACCACTACTTGCCTAGCCTCATCAACTATATATACTAGATCACCTAGAATCAGTACTCATAAGATGTGGTGGATGTCCTCTATGGTGATGGTCATCTCACCAATCAGAAGCTAAATTGTGTTGGTGGTATGATCCCACCACTCTAACAATGTAACCATCATCCTGATATCTTGATAGAAATATTGATAGCTTACCACCTCAAGGTGTGCCCAATCCTCATTGCTCATAAACTCCCATAGCTTTGCTATCAATAGAAGGACTATATCCCTCATCATCAGTAACTCTTGATCCTATCAAAATCATCCTTTTAGTTAATCAAAAACCTAAGTTTTTTTATTTTCTATCAATCCTCTAATGATCGATGTTGATTTGATATGGATCGATAATGATCCTATGGATTGTGATCAATCCCTTTTTGATCATCATTTATCTTGGAGGATTGTGGTTGATCTATTTTGGATCAATGTCAACTCCATTTACCTTAAAATTTCTTCCCATAAGCTATACTTTTCTCCAAAAAAATAAAAAAATAATAATCACAAAACTAAAATTTTCACTCCCCTTCTCCCCATCGATTTTTATAATAAACCTAATTTCTTATGCTAAAACAATAACCAAAAAATATATATATATTCTTAAATTTTTGCTAAATTTTTTGTAACCCTTACCTCATATTATAGTCACCATCATCATCATTTTCTCCTGCTCACCTTCATGGTGCCTCAATTTTATTTACAAAGTTGATGCACATCAATTTTAGGCTCTCAAATTTTGTTTTTATTTATAGAGAAATGAGCCTTTTTCCATGTCAGATGGATATATATAGCTTTTATTGAGATTGATGTTGATCACCCCAATCAATGTCGATCACCTAAATTGATGTCAATTTTGGGAATCGATATCAATCCCTGTATATCAACATTGATCATCCTATCTTATTCACTTTGGGAATTTATGTATCATTATTACATGCTCCTAGTTTTGTTCCCACACCCTATCTTATTTCTTGTGCTTCAGCTATCCCATTTTTGTTTTGTATTACCTTTTATATTTGAATAATTTTGACCCCTTATCAGTTACCTAATCTCCTTAAAGGCATACCCTTAATTTTTGGTATCTTGCCCCTTATAAGATCCTGAGGGTATATTTTGTCTTGCGAACATTTGTCTACAGATAATGCATGCACCATACACACAATGGATTCTTTGGTATATTATTCCTATCTTTTGTTTTTTGGATAGCCTTTGTTTGTGCCCATTTGTTTTAGCTGTGGTCTTTTGTTACTTGCTTTGATCTTTAGGTTATTATTGGCTGCATTACTTTTTATTTTATTAAGTGCAAACTTGAAATTCCATTATCATCATCTACCTTTTTTGTGGTTCCTTAGCTCTCTTTCACTTGTCCATTTCACCTCAATCACATTTTTTATCCATTCCATCTTGTTCAAACCCATCATCCATTTCATTTCACTTCTCAAAACTCAATTTGAGGGGGGATACCTCCTCACAATAAACTTGGGACATTAGACATTAGATGATGCTACCTAGATTATTACATGATTATATTAGCATCTTTGATCTTCCCATTATCCCTCAAATACTATTTACCATTTAGAGTGACATTGCAATTGAGTTAGGACTTTGCATTGTGGCTTTTATACATAATTTTGAATATATTAATGAACAATTGGTTGTAATCAAAGAAGACATTGATATTACAACTGAATTTTGGGATAATCACTTTGATTAGATCAATCTCGATATAGATTAAATTATATTTGGAATTGTATATTTATCCATATATATCTTTGTAATTTCATGTTTATTTATAAACTTGAATGTTGAACGTGGGCTGACATCCATCTAAGGGAGCGTATCACTTTTTGGGACCGGTTTCTTACTAGGCAACCCACTCATTTTTCTATTAATCTATTTTTTGTTTAAGTGTGGTGAATTTTAGGTCATTCCTCCCCAGCCAAAGAGGAGTTCTCATAAAGCTTGATCAATGGTGTGTAACCAACCTTCATCTCCATGTAACTCTAAACCTTGCATTTACTTTGTTTTTAGTAGTCAATTAAATCACATGGAAAAAGCATAAAAAATACTAAAACACTCATAGATATTAGGCAAGTGTGTGGGGATGAATTCCATGTCATGTTTTACCCTATAAAAAATGAAAATTTGGGGTAACAAAGATGCAAATAAGATTTTTCTATCCAATTATTTGATTATGTGAGATAAAAGAAAAAGCAATATATATATATATATATATTATATATCTAAACTTTAAATCAAGTCCTGATCATGTAAAGAAACAAGGTAATAATTTGATTTAGGGCCTCCCACTTAGGTGTCTTAAAAAAACTATTCATAGTTTTTAACCAATCAAAATTACCTTTGGCACCTATAAAACCATTTTTACATAGTCAAATTTTTAAAATCGATTATAGAGATGCAAAACTGTAACTTGTAGGATAAAACTACAGTTAGAGATCTAAAATTTTGTGAACTATTAGCTAAAAGTAAACATGCAGTCAGTCAAAATTATTTTTGGTTATTCAAAATCACTACTGGTAAATAAAAATGTAGATGTTGAGAAGCGGTTTTACAACTTATAGGAAAAATAATAAATTTTAAGGTAGGATATAAAATAATATGTTTAGCATGCCAAAAAGAGATATTGATTTTTTGAAAGCAAGTTTATATTAAATAATATCAGGAAAAGGTAATATCAAAATTATTTGAGTCAAAACCACATATTGAAATTTCAAAATTACTTCTGGAAATCAATATCTCTACTATCGAGAAGAAATTTTGCTTAAAAATACATACACACACACACACACACACACACACACACACACACACACATGTATATGTATATATATGTATATGTGTATATATATATATATATATATATATGTATATATATATATATATATACATATATATATATATATATATATATATATATATATATGTATATATATATGTATATATATATATATATACATATATATATATATATGTATATATATATATATACATATATATATATATATATATATATATGTATATATATATATATGTATATATGTATATATATATATATGTATATATATATGCATATATGTATATATATATATATATATATATATATATATATATATATATATATATATATATATATATATATATATATATATATTACTAAAATTAGCTAAAATGTCTAAAAATTTAAATTATTTATAAAATATTTCTAAACTAGATTACTGAGAAAGGATAAGTTATTAAAAATGAACAACACCATTTTATTAACTAGATTCAAAATTGCTTATAAAACCTCAAAACTACTTATAGAAATCAAAATCACTTTTTTCAAGAAGCGGTTTTGTGAAAAAATTAAAAATATATACATAAAATGTTTCAAATATTATTTAAAACTATTTATGATGTTTAAGACTAGATTATTAACAAGAGTCAAACAATCTACTACTAAAGATAAAAACCAAATGATTAACAACTCATTATCTAACTCAGGTCAAAATCACTTCTGAAACCATCAAAACTACAAGTAAGATTCAAAATTGCTTCTGTAAATAAGTGATATTACACAACATAGTCAAAAAGGTTATTCTAAGGGTAATGAGTTTGTCTAAGTAAAGTCTCCCCTTCCCTATAATTAAATCATAACCAAATAGAGACAATGAAATTATCTAAGATAAAAAACATAACTTTTAGTTAGTAACCATATACCTAAATCAAAATTACACTTCACAGAAGCAAAACCATAGATGGAATTCAATATCACAACTATCAATAAATCATTTTGAGTAATATAAAAACCTACTTATTTGAAGATACCAAATTTTTTGTTTTTATCCTACATGGCAACTGGGGAAGCTCAGATTATAAAAACCAATAAGAAGTTCAAAATCCCTTATTTTTGACCTTAATACAATATTTATTCAAATCACAACTACACTAGGAAAAACCATAGATGAGCTTCAAAATTAGAATTATCAAGAAGCAATTTTGAAACTAGTCAAAAACTACCTAAGAGGTTAAAATTAGTGATTAGGTCTATATAGTTAGTCAAAACCATAACTAGGATTTGAAAGTTTGTCTGTTTAAAACCATAATTTACAGTGCAAAACCATAATCTGACTGGGATGTGAAATTTTCAATATTTTAGAACCCAATCTTTTTCTAACCTATCCTGCAAGTTAATTTAACATGTCTTACACACACAAGGGTTAGTTTAAAGGAGGTATCCCACTATGGTCACCAATGTATGCTTGTAAATTTGAGCTATGGATTCAATATATAATAAATAGTAACTTAACCCAAAACTTACAAAAACATCAAATGGAAAATATAGATCCAATCAAAAATTATAAGAGGAATCTTACCATCACCTTGCTTCTCTTGTCTTCCCTCCAAGATCTTCAAATGGATTCTCTAAGGATATTTGATTTTTTTGTTGGATTTCTTGATAATGGTGGCTTCAATATTTAAGATGGATGTAAGAAGGATCAATCAATTCTTGGATGGAAGGATAATGTGGATGCAATGAAGGCTAAAAGGGTTGGTATATGCATGCAAGTTTCAAGATTTCAAGTTCTAGTTCAACTAATCTCCATGCTTGGTTATTTATAGGGTAGTGAGGGAGAATTAAAATGAATTTTAAATTCATTACAAGCCTCTAGTTTTAGAGAATTCTAGAAAGTTAGAGAAGGCTTTAGATTTGATTATGAGTTAATACGGATTAGTTTAGGGGTTTTAGGGAGTTTTAAGGATTTAGGTGTGTAGGAAAAGCTGTGGATAGGTTGGCTAGGGGGGTAGGTAGATTATTTTGAATTTTAAATTGGCAAGTGGGGCAAGTGGTTAGTAAATGAGGTGGTATTAGTTTTTTAATAGGATGTTAGTGGGATAAACAAGGAATTAATATATTGTAGGGGGTGTAGGAAGGTTAGTATGATATAGGAAATATTTAATGGGGAATGAGATTTAATTATTTAATTAGGACTATAATTATGAGATTAATTAAGATAAATAGTGGGACTAATGGAATAGTTAGGGTGAGTGGATTTAGGTGTATAAAAATTTATTTCCCAAAATTAAAAGAGTTACATAAAATGGTAGGGCCAGAACTAACTACCATTAAAATGGCTTGGAAAGAATTGGCCATCTAATCTTTCCAACTTGTAGGTTCCTATTGGATGGATATCACGAATGATAAAATGATTTGTAGTTTACCTATGTGGCATGCAAATTTTGAAACATAGATTAAGACATGCATACCAAGATGAAAAACTTAGGTTTTGATATGTAATCATGCCAAGATTTTTATTTTTGCTTATCAACTCCTCAAATTTAGTGTGCAAGAATTCACACTTTATCCACCTAAATTAAATCATCTATTTGAGCCTTTAGGGCTTATGTATGCAATCATAAATGCATCATGTCTATAAATCAATCTTAACTCAAAGAAGATAGGTCATACCATACACTTCCAATTGGGGAAACATTAGACAATAGAGAACATGACCAATATGAGGATCCACTAGACCCAATTAGGAAATCTCTTATCACAATACATAATGTTATGGAGGGTTATAAATCCTCCAATCAAGCATAATCATGTAATAACCCTAGCTAGGTCTTATGTTTTATATTCACTAAACTAATAACAAGTAAAGTAAAATATAATATAGTGCTCATCAAATCTTGTGGCACAAAGTGGGGGTTAGAAAAAAATAAACATGCATAGGAGAATCTCAATTAAAATATGTATGAGTAAGACCCTAATACATGGAAAGATAAGAGTAGTATTATTTGAAGCCAATACTTATACTACTTCTATCTACTAAAGAGGGGAGAAAAGTTAGAGAATACTTACTTGAAAGATGAACCCATTGAGACTCAATCTCTCCCTTAACCAAAATATCTTTGTAATAGGTTGTTTTGGTTTGTAATGATCACTAAGAAAGGCCAAAGCATCCAAGACTTCTCCACAAGATTAGATTCTCTAAGTAGAAACCTTAAGTTAAGACTCTTTAAGTAGAATGTTGGAAGAGTAGGTTGTAAATAAGTGTAAATTAATAATAACTCTTGTTCATTATATAAATAATGATAAAATAATCTTGTATATATAAGTAGATTTAACCTTAATCCCTTCCAAAAATTTTGGTTGATAGGTTTGACCTAGCTGACCTAGTATAGTTAAGGACAAAAATTTACTAGGTCACAAGCTAGGTCAACTAAGAGCTAACCTAGAACCTAAATGAATTTCACCTAAAATTATATTGGGTTGACCCAATTGACCTAGTATAACCAACTCTCAAAAGGAGCTTAAGGTGAGGAAAAGAAAGATGGAAAGTGGGAAAAGACTGGAGGAGTGTGAAAAAGAGGAGTAATAGCTTATGGAATGGTTTTTAAGATCTAGTTGGATTGGTAATAAGTGGCAATAAGGGACAACAATCTTGTGAAGCACCAATGGTCTACCCACCCTTTTTCCAGTGCACCCCTTAGGGCATGTACTTAGAGAGATTGAGAATCAATGGGTTCTTACAAGATATAAAGCATCATTATTTGATAAAAGTTTAAAAATATTATGTGTATACATATGCCCCACTCAAAGCTAATCACATGTCAATTAGGTGCAATAGGGGATGGTGCTTCAAGAAAGAACATAGTAACACATAATATTGAGGTTAAAAAATGTTGTAGTATTTTAAAACAAAAAATTATGACTGAAAGGGAAATAATTAAAAAAATTAAATGTATGTGTACCTTAACTTACCTTTATTATTGGATGATATGTTTTTGTGTTTATAGTTTTGATTGTAGAGGGCACAAAGATTACTTTCAACAAACCCAAGAATGTAAAACTAAAGAGGAAAAAAACATAGAAAAGCCAAGATAATTGATGCTATGAGGATAGGATGTACTTGAGAATTTGGAAAGTTGGGGTGATAAGTCTTATGTTAGACCAAATGACCAAGTCAAAAATTAGAGTAAATCAGGTAACCTAAAATCCAAGGTTACTAAAGACTGAAAAAATCAAACAAGTGAACCTTAAGTAATAAATTAAATCTCACCAAGTCAAACCAAGGAAACATTGCAAAAAGGATGGTAATCAAACATCAATGTAAACGTAGTAACAATCCTTAAATAAATATGGGCAAGCAAAAAATTGGTAAAACAACATTGATGAATGAGAAATAACAATCCTTATCTCACTCAACAATGGAAAAAGGTGCATAAAAGGGAAAAATAGACTCAAGTGTCTACAAAAAGAGTAGTAAAACAATGACAAATGGTAAAAAATAAGAAAAATGAGTCTAAGAATGTAAATCTATGGTGTAAAGAATGTAATCCATATTTACTCAAACATTTTTTGCTTTAAGGATAGAAAAACTGAAATAAAGTAGTGCTAGCATGTTTTTAAGATGTGAAGAAGTATAGAAAAGGGAAAATAGATTTGAAATCACATATGCCTCTCAAGGGGGGAAATGAAATGGGTGGAGGGGAGAATGAAGGAAAATCCAAGATAGAGGAACTCTTTATCTAATTCAAGACACTTAAATTAGGTTTGTTAAAAAAAGAGGACTTTCAACCTTAAGGACTCTAAATAAATTCTCTTAGCTACACAAGTCTTAGGTCATCAAATAAAGTATGTAAATAATCCCATAAAGGCTATATGTATGAAAAGTAAAATGGACCTACCTTCTCACAATGTGTTCCCAATTCATTAGTACCCCTTATAGAGTCATCAGTCTACTACAAAGATTGAGTACTTGCATGAGAAAGTAGGTAGCACCATAGATTTTGTTGAATTTTCCTATTCCAATCTACTAGCCTATTGTACCCTAATGGACCTTGACTCTACTGTGAGGCCAACTGTGGATATTGAGCTTTGATTAGAGATAGGAGATGAACTTATAATCACATCTTTTGGTGTGATATTAACTTATGAGATTTTTATGTTTCCTTTTGTATATCATTTAATTTTGTTTTAAATGATTTGGATTTTAACTTTCTTGATGGATTTTTCTATTCCTCCATACAAATTTAGAAAACTAGACATGGGTGCTAAAGATGAATTTTATTTGAAGACTTAGGACTCAATTTTTAAGAGAGTGAACTTAGAGAGCATGGTGTCTAAGAGTCTCATAAATTTAGGTAAAATAAAAGTGTTATCTTGACTTTGACCTTGTTTTATCCAATGTGGAGTGACAAGAAAGGAAATTAAGAGGAATGTCACATAGAATAATTTGAATTACTTCAAACTGCAAAAAATGTGACCAATGATGAAAAAGGGATACAATGATATAAAATTGTGATTTCTTATCATAAGAATGAGATAAATGGAGGAAAACATGCTAACATATATTTTTTTAAAAATTCCATCTTTCAAAAGAAGTAAAATTTAAATATGAAAAAAAGGATAAAAAAACACATGCTAAAAAATAAATGATAAGATGGTAATTTGATGAGGAAGGCCAGATCCTATCCATGGTCTTACACTAAAACTCATAAAAGAAGAACCCACGAGGGTGCTAAAAATTACTAGAATAATAAATGAGGTAAGCAAAAGATGGTATTTTGTGAGTAAGGCCAGGTCCTATCCATGGTCTTACAATGTAACTCACAAAATAGAAAGCCAATGGGTGATAAAAAGTTTAAAAAGAGTATGAAAATAAAGAAAACTATGGTACATCATGAGGAAGACTAGGTCCTATCCATGATTTTACAATGCAACTCATGAGGGAAAAAAGGAAAACCAAAAGACCAAATAGGAAGGACTAAGGTTTGTGAAAGAGGAAGAAATAATGCAAAGGGAGAGACCCATGTAAGTAACCTAAAAAAAGTGTTAGATATAATATAAACATGAAAATAAGGGAAGGATTTAGGTAAAATACTTCTTAAGGAATTGTGTGTTGGTGGGCTCTTTGAAAACATGGCCTTCATTGGTCTGAAGGTGATAAGTACTTCGACCAAGAATATCTTTGACTGTATAAGGGGGCCACCATTTTTGGGTATATTTACCTTCTTTATCATGAGTTTAGTCTAATTTAAGGATAGGATCACCAGCATTAAATGTGTGTATTTTAACATATTTGTTATGTTTTTTTTTAAAATACGAGCCTTGTATTAGCGATTATGTTGTAAAGCAGAAAGATGGTGTTCATCAAATAAACTGATGGTATGAAGGCGAGATTCAAGTAATTATTCATTAGTAAGGATACCATGTAGAGATATACAAAGAGAGGGAAGCTCAAATTTCAATTAAAGGACTGACTCAGAACCATAGACTAAAGAGAATGACATTTCCCAAGTGGCATTACATATGATAGTCTGATAGGCCTAAAGAATAGGGTAAAGATGAAGGTGTCAATCTATGTAGGTTTCATAGATTATCTTTTAAAGAATTTTATTATTGGACTTATCTTAGCCATTATATTGTAGATGATAAGGTGGGGAAATTTTTTGATTTATCTTAAATTTTACATAGAGTTATTTGACATCTTTATTTTTGAAATTACCACCATTGTCAAAGATGATAGTATGGGGAATACCAAAGCAACAAATGATTTGGTTAAGAATGAATTTGGTGATGGTGTTATGAGTGACATTAACAAGGGGCATAAGTTTGATCCATTTGGTAAAAAAATTGGTAGCATTAATGATAAAAATATGCCCATCTTGAGAGTGAGGTAATTTATCAATGAGTCTAATCCCTACATGGAAAATGGCCAAGGAGATTTGACATTTTGAAGCTTGGATAGAGGTGAATGAATTAAATCATCATGAATTTGGTAAGGGGTACACTTTTTATCAAATTCAATAGCATCTTTTTGAAGAGTAGGCCAAAAATATCCCATACATATGCATTTACAATCTATAGCATGTCTACTATCGTGGTCATTACAAATTCCCCCATGTGATTGTTCAAGAAGAAGAGGGACCTCAACTTACATAAAAAAATGGATCAAGGTACCTTTAGCATTGTTATAATAAAGGCGTTTTATGAAAATACATACACAAAATCTTGTTTGAAAATATGTGTCTTTTTATGAGAGTCTAAGTTACGAGGAAATTTTGGTGTTCCAAGAATTGAATGATGTCTTTATACCATGGGCTTTGTTGAATGGTGATAGCCTTTATGTGGTAGATAATAAAATATTGTGGTAGAGTAGAAGATGGAGATTTTATTATTTGTATAATAAAAGTAGGATCAGAAAGAACTTGGTGGGGATGAAAGAGAGAAGCTGAAGAAGCAAGGGAATTAGCAATTGAATTTTGATCTCGAGGAATAGGCTCAATAATTAAAAAATGAAGTCTTTAGTGAGAGTGGTTACAATTTTATGATAAGTATTGAGATTATTACTTTTTCATTAGTAATCACCATTGAATTGGTGGTAAATAAGCTAAGAATCACCTAAAGCATGTAGATATTGGATGTCTAGATCGAGAGCAACTCTCATGCCTAACATTAGAGCTTCATACTCGACCATATTATTGGTTACATCAAATGTTAATCAGAAATATAAAGGTATGATTTTACCAAGAGTATCCTCATGCAAGTTAACATTGATTTTAGGAATATCCTTGATAACTAACTTTGGTTTAATAGTATTGGGAGGCATAGTAGATTCATCAATATTAATTTCTTCAAGATCAGTGATGAATTATTAAATTAATCTTTAAATGAAATATCTTGATTGAGACCTTCAATATAGATAATATTGTCATCAAAGAGACTATCTTGAAGGTGATTGGGAGCTATCATAAGAGCCATAACAAGTTAATCAGATATGACGTATCCTTTGATATATTTTTGAATTACAATGTGGAGATCAAATTTCTTAAGGAGGAACATCCATTTTCCAATTCTATCTCTAAGAAGAAACACTTTGGAGAAGTGATGAACGGGGTCAGAATGAATGATGACATAATTAGTTTGGTATAGCATATAGTGTCAAAGTTTTTTAGTGGTAAAATAAATAGTGAGGAAATCACATTCGAATTTAGTATAATATTTATGATAATTGATGAGGCCTCAGCTATTATATTAAATGGCATAATTTATTCCAGTATTATCTTATTGGGAAAGCATTACCCCAACTGATATGGGTATGGAAGAAGTATATAGGATCAATAGTTTATCATTATAAGGTGGATGAAGTATAAGTGGGTGAAGCAATGATTATTTCATGTGATTAAAGGATTTTTGACAAGGGTCCATCCATTCTAAGGCATTACCTTTATGAATAAAAGAATTGACAAAGTGGATGTGATAAGCCATTTTAGGGATGAATCATCTAATTGCCCTAAGTTTTCCTAAGTAAGTATGAATGTATAGAATGGAATGAGGAATGGGCATGTTGATGATATCACTAATCTTAGCTAGGTCAACATTGATACCATGGTGAGAGACTAGGAATCCTAATAATTTTCTAGATGTAACACCAAAGACACATTTGTAAGGATTTAGTCTAACTTGATATTTAAGAAAATGATCAAAGATGATGGCAAGATCAAAAAGATGAGTCTTACAAATTTTATACTTAGTAATGAAGTTATCCACATAGGTTTCAATAATTTTGTGTATAAGATCATGAAATATGTGAGTCATTTCTCATTGGTAAGTGGATCCAACATTTTTTAGGCTAAAGGGCATTTTGACATAACAATAGGTGCCCCATTCCATGGTGAAAGTGGTCTTATGTGTATCCTCTAGGGAAATGTGAATTTTATTATAACCCAAGAAGCCATCCATAAGAGATAACATTTTTTAACTAGATGTGTAATCAATAATGACATCTATCAAAGGTAAGGGGAATTTATCATTGGGATAAGTGAGATTAAGATTATAGAAATCAATACAGATGCAAATAACCATAGTGAATTTTTTATAAATGGGAACTATGTTAGAAACCCATTAAAAATAGTCCACTAATTTTATAAACTTAGTATTGATTAATTTTATGATCTCCTTATGACATAAGGTGTAAATCTTAGGTGTAAATTTATTTTGCTTTTGATGCACAATCTTAGCATTAGGATAAGTAACGATGTTAGAAACCATAATTATAGGGTCAATACTAAGCATGTCCTTGTAGGATCAAGTTAATATCTCATGATATTTATCAAATAATAAGATAAAATTATCATACTCAGTAGGTGAGAGTTCATGAGAAAAAATAATAGGTCAAAGACATGATGGAATACCATATTCAATATGAGTGGTTGCTTTGATAAGCATAACATTGTCATATTAGAAATGGCATGGTGCATTAGGTAAAGAATAAATTAGACTAGTTTTGGGATCAATGCTAACAATGAAGTTTTTGAAATAAGGGGTCTTGGTTTTAAAATTCCCAAGTTTATGATGTTGTTGAGGAAGTTGAGGTTCTCGGGCATGAAGTATTTCAAACATAACTTCATCACTAGGTAATGTGGGAAGAGGACCATAATACTCAACATCTAATTCAATATCAAGAATTTGATTACCATGGATATCATATTTAGAATGTATTTGATAAACATAGATTGCCTTGGCATCTAGTGTAATATTGAGATTAGGAGAAGTAGATGGATCAGAAGGGATTGTTGTGTTGTTAGTTTATATGATGGGGGAAGGATTGGATGAAATGATGGGATCTATAGGTGGTAAGTAATAAGTAAGAATTTCTAGATATTCAAAAGGTATAAGTTTTTCTACCAGCCAAGGAGTATCAAGAAGTGGAGAATTGATAGGAAGCACATAACCTTCAAGATATAATTTAAGATCTATAGAAATGTATGAACATCCCAATTAAAAGTGTGAATTTGAGCTAAGGTTTTTTTATAATTTTGGACATGCAAGTCTCAAGATTGAGCTTGGGCCATAATATAATGATCATCATATGTTAGATAAATTATACAAGCTTAAGATTTAGGGGGAGTTTCAGATGGTAAAATCCCAATATTACTAAATGTATGTGGAGAAATGATGAGAATACCTTAAAATAATTTGGCTGCTCCAAAGTAATTACAAATGAAGGCATCTTTAGGTAAATAAGGATCTTGAGAATTGCATGGAGGGGGAAATTAGTGATCTCATCAATGAGGGGAATAGTATAGTCTCGAGGTAATAAAGAAGGAGGAAACCACTCTAAAATGTAGGGAGGTAGCTTGTTAATATTACAATTATGTTGTAAATCATTAGGTTCATCATCATCTAAATTAGCAAGAGTGACTTGTAAGTTAGGATTGATGTTGATGAGCTCAGGTAAATGAGTACTATTGATCTTAGGAATGTCAAGAATATGACACTGAGAATTGGTATTAGGAAGTTGAATGCTCCAAAGGTTGGGATCAACCTCATGCTTATACTATTTTCCATTATATAATAATTTAATGCATTGGCTACCAAAAGAAGCAATATCCCTCATTCTATGAGTCCAAGGGATACCAAGGTGTATGTTATAAGATAAGGGTAAATCAAGGACCATAATCTTAGTTAGAATGGTCTTAGGTCCAATGGTTAATGGAAGCCAAATACAACCAAGTGGCTTTGGATTGGTTTTATCAAAATAATGACAGGTAAGATGGGTTTGATAGAGATGATCCTTATTACACCCAAGTTGTTGGATAAGACATAAAGATGTCACATTAATACATAAGCCTTCATCAACTATAACTTTATAGACAAGGGTAGTATTAATGGCTATTTTAATGAAAAGTGGTGGATCATTAGCATGGAATATAATTTGATTAGTGATCATGTCCTCTTCAAGGAATTCAATAAAAGGCTTGGAAGAAGGACACATGGTTTCAATAGTATGTACATTGGTAGGTTGAGATTCAATAGAAGATGGTTCTTCATCTATATAAGATGCATCTTCAATTTCTTGTAATTTTTGCATTAGGAACTTGCAATGATAGGGGGAAGTGAGAACCAACTCCATAAGTGTAATCTTACAAGGCATATATTTAATTTATTTAAGAAATTTACAATGAGATTTAAAAGAAGAACCAACATGATGTTTAGTAGGTAAGGTAGATTTTGAAGGAACAAAAGTGGTTAGGAATTCAGAAGGAGGAGATTGTTCCTCAAGAGCTTCCAAAGTGAGATTAGTGATTGTAGTATCTTTGAGAAGTTGTTCTTCTAAATATGGCTTCTTAGGTTTGGTAACAGGATCTTTGTGGCTTGGTTTGTGATGATAATTGCCCTTAAAAATGTTAACATATTGAGAATTGATATAATATTAGTCATAATTAGTGTTAATGGCACAAACATCCTTGGTATTTTGTTGATTATTAATTGTGGAAAAAGATGTTTGGTTATTTGAGGTAGAAGCTTTAGAAACCTATCATTTTTGAGAAGTAGTTGTGTATTCATGACGATGAAGGTTGATCATGGATTCATTATTAAATGAATAACCAAGTATATAGGAGACAAATAATTTAGTGAGACCTCTATAGGATTTATGCGAGTGACCAATGTCAGCATGGATCTAAAAAATTTGATTACGGTCACACCACTTAAGAGGATTATTAGAATAGGTGAAAGGTTTAAAGGGTGGAAAAAATTGCTTCATTTTTTGCACCAAGTGTGGTGTGTGAAAATATGAAGGCATGTTAGTTTTGGCAACTCCTCATTTGGTTTATGGAGTATTACCAATGATAGAATTAGTAGATGTTTTAAAATATCCTTTAAGAAGTTTAGGATTAGGTTTGAATTGATTCATGAGAAAGTATTGATGTTTAACTTGGTAGAGAGCTTCATTAAGTGTTTAGGGAGCAAAGGTTTTAACCTTATATTGAAGATAATGAGTCAAATCATTTATAAAGATTTTGAATAAGTTATCATTAGTCATGTTATGGTAAAATTATGGTCCAATGATTTACATCTTTAGATAAAGTCATGTGTTAATTCAGTGGGAGATTACTTAGCATTGATGAAGTGGATAAGATAATTTTTGACAAGATCATTCTATTGAAACTCTTTAACTAAATAATTAACTAAATATTCTAATTTATAAATTAAATGTTGTGGAAGTTAGCTATACCATTCTAATACATCACTGATAAAATTTTTAACTAAGGGTTTAGTTGTGGTGAAGGTATTAGTTTGGATTGATTCTTTGTAAAGGTTACCAAAAGCTTTGAGAAATGACGTAGGGTCCTTAGTCCCATCATACTTGATAGTTGGAGATATGTTATCAATATCAATGGACATAATTAAGGGAGCTACAGGCTCATTTTAATAGTTTGAAGCATCTTGTTGTTCATTATGGGTTGAGAAATAACATTGCTTGAGGCATCTCTAAGAGATGTAGGAATTTAATTGGGATTATCTTGAGGATGGATATCTAGAGGTTGATTAACCATATTAATTAAATGATGTTGGATTTGCATTGATTGAGAAGTTTTATAAGTTTATATTATGTTCATTTGTTGTATGACTTGTGAAAGGATTTGAGTTGTATCAATAGGTTGATTGGTGTTGGTATGAGCACTCCTTGAATTGGTATTAGGGAGAGGGTTATTAGAAGATGGATTATTAGTGGGATTATTGATTAACCTTGTGTCAATGGCTCCCACATTAGTTTAAAGTTTTTTAAGATGAAGTGTCTTGATAGGTATAGAAAGGGTTAGACCCATAAAATTCATCTTGAGTTGTGATTTGTATCATGTGACAAGCCATGGATGAAGGAGGAGAAGAGGTGTCCCAAGAGTGATGGTGTTGTTGGGAGGAAAAGAGAGGGAGAAATAAACATCCCATATAGTATCTAAATGGATTCAAGTTAGAAAATAATATTCTAATAGGGTAACTCATGATGATTTTAGATAAATGAATAAAATACTAAGGAAGAGGATTAGAGAATTGAGTCAAATAAACAAGGCCAAAAAAGTACAGAGTCAACTGGGTCAACCTAATATAGAAATCATGGACTAAAAATTGGAAAATAGGAATTAAAAGTTGATTGTGTTGACTTAGTTCTATGACCTGGGTAAAAAATAGGCAAAAAAAGATAATAAGTTGATAGGGTCAACCTAGTGTTGTATCTTGGGCAGCCAAAAAGAGTATTGTGTTGACAGGGTCAACCTAGTACTATAGGTAGGGAAAATAGATAGTTTGTAAGAGACTATGTTAAGCAGAATGAATTCATATTAAAATAGGAAAAATTTTACAATCACTATTGTAAATAATAAATGAAAGGAAACACATAATAAATTGGGTCAAATATTATGATCCAATTGAGGCAGACAACACAAAACCTTTCACCAACACTGGATAATGCAAGTTTTTGCAATACAACATAAAATTGAGCAAAGAGCAAGCAACTATATTCAAAATTATATGCTAACTAAGTGGTCATCCTAAATGTTGTTAGATTATTAGAGTATGATTTTAAATGTGATAAGAAGTTGGATATAATCAAAGAACTAGAAATCAATCTATGGATGGTTTCACGATGTTTAGGCTGAAAGGGATCTGTGTTGGCAATGGTACTAGATTAGTATTGGGGCCTACCCCTTCACTTCACACACCATAATGGTAAGGATGTTAGGTTCTTAACCAGTATATAACATTAACCACATGTTTATTATTGGCCATAAAACCAAGTCGGCTTCCCCCTTAGTGATGAAATCCAATTAGGTAGGCTTTGGGTAGATAATTGTTAAAATGCAATTTAATATTATGTGAATTGGTAGTGTGTGCATAAAAGAGAAAAATAGTGAAACTAAATGGTATATTTAAAAACCACCTAATTATACTATGTGATCTATTCTAAGCATGAAATAAACTTAAAATGAAAGTGTGAGTTAATTACTAACATATAAGTGTTAATCCTCACCTTGAAACATAATACATTATCATTTTAGATGATAGTGTATACAGAGATTATAGAACAAAGTTGACAATGTCACTACTATATTACTAAAGAAAGGGTCTAAAACATAACTACATTGATAGTGTCAACCTATTTTTATAGACATAAGATAGAATACAAAACTACGTTGATAGGGTCAACCTAGTTGACTATACAAAGGCATTTTTAAAGACTACAAACTATGAAAAATATAGCTCTAATGAATAACATAAATGATAGAGAAGGATAGAAAGGAAACTTGGTGGGTTGGAAGATGTTTAGAATTTGAAAATTTTCTGTTTATGCTTCTTGAAATTTCTATCAACTAAGTTGACTAGGTCAACCTAGTTCTATAGAACCCTGTTATTGAAGCTTGTAAAGTATACTATGTCAACAAGGTCAACCTAGTATGTTTTTTGAAAGTATAAAAAATGTACCATGTTGATAGGGTTGACTTAGTGTCCTATACATGATAAAAACTTGAAAAAATAGAAAAAAAATCATATTCATACAATTATGAGTTAAACCTGCACAAAAAAATTAGAATTATACTAACACTGCCAACCTAGTATTGCAAATATAGAGAAATAAAATGATAAAATAATGAAAACATGAGATAAACCTTCAAATGTTAGATTCACATTAGCTTCACCAGAATGTATGCAATCATAAATTCATCATGTCTATAAATCAATCCTAATTTGAAGAAGATAAATCATACCATACACTTCTGATTGGGGACACATTAGATAATCGAGAACATGACAAATATGGGGATTTGTTAGACCCAATTAAGGGATCTCTTATCACAATACACAATTCTAGGGAGGGTTTAAAAGCCTTTAGTCAATCAAAATCATGTAATAACCCTAGTGATGTCTTCTATTTTATATTTATTAAAATAATAAGTAAATTAAAATCTAATCTAGTGCCCACCAAAGCTTATGGCATAAAGTGGGGGTTAGAAATAAACAAACATGCATAGGAGATTCTCAATTTTAGATATGTATGAGTAAGACCATAATACATGAATAGAGAAGAGTAATATTATTTGAATATAATACTTATGCTACTTATATCTGTTAAAGAGAGGAATAAAGATAGAGAATACTTACCTGAAAGATGAACCCATCGAGACTCAATCTCTCCTTTGACTAAAGGGGCTTTGTAAGAGGTTTTTGTGGTTTGTAAGGATCATTAAGAAAGGATAAATCATCCAATACTTCTCCATAAGACTATATTCTCTAAGTATAAACCTTAAGATAATACTCCTCAAGTAGAATGGTGGAAGAGTAGATTGTAAAGACGTGTAAGTGAATAATAACTCTTGTTCATTGTGTAAATAATGATGAAATGATCTTGTATTTATAGGTGCATTTAACCCTAAGCATTTTTGAAATTTTTAGCTGATAAGGTTGACCCAATTGACCTAGTACAATTAAGGACAAAAATTCACTAGGTCATAGGGTAGGTCAGCCAAGAGCCAACCTAGACCCTAAATGAATTTCACGTAAAACTATACAGGGTTGACCTAGTCAACCTAGTATAACTGACTGTCAAAAGGAGCTTAAGGTGAGGAAAAGAAGGATAGAAAGTGGGAAAAGACTAGAGGAGTGTATAAAACAGGATTAATAGATTAGGAAATGGTTTTTAGGATCTAGTTAGATTGGTAATAAGTGGTAATAAGGGATAACAATCCTATGAAGCACCAGTAGTCTACCTAACCCTTTCCCGATATACCCCTTAGGGCATGCACTTAGAGAAATTGATACTCGATAGGTTCTTGTAAGACATAAATCATAAAAATTTGATAAAATTTTGAAAATATTATGTGTATATAGATTCTTCTTCATCTAATTTTCCAACACATAAAATAAGTGAGGAAGGTATAAGGAATTCCACTGGTAAAATTGTTTTAGTACTAAAGGCAAGGTTAAAATGAGTAATCTTGTTCAACATTTTTTATGTGGTCTAGTTATCCCATAGGATTGATGAAACATGATCATCCCAATTAGTTTAAATGATATTTAAAATCTTATTTAGTTTATTACCAAGGACCTTAGTAAAGGCTTCATATGTGCCACTAGATTGAGGGTGGTATGGTGTGATCTTACGGTGTGCAATCATGATTTCTCTAAGAGGATATGTATTATTTCATTGAGAAAATGAGTGTCATGATCACTAATTATACTTAATGGGCATCCATATTTTTGTTCCCAAAATTAGCTCAGCTCATTTTTGGAATAACCCCCTGTGAAACTTGTCCATTTCACCTTTCTCTCTCTAAGTTCATTTTTTGAGATGGGTTTTTCTTCTCATATTTGCTCAACTGGCATCGTTCAAAGTTCGTAATGTCTCTTTGTTACATTTTCCCCAAAAATGTGAAAGTTGTTACAGTCTCGATGTAACCAAGGGATAAATTTCCCTTTTCCCAGAGTTAGTCTTTTTCCTTCCATTTTTATGCATGGGCAACAAATTTTGCTGATAATGCATTTTTTATCTCCATGCAAGAGAAGCGATTTTCACTGCCCTTACATCCGAAATGCAGGGGCAGTGAATTTTTCCACCCCTTCATTTTTCTCCTTCACATGCAGGAGTGGAAAATTTTGCCTCCCCTATAAATATTTTAAAAAAATTAGTGTAGGAGTGGCAAATTTTGCTGCCCCTACACTACCTCATTTTTTGTGCATGGCATTTATGGCCATGCGTGTCCAGTGGTTGGGGATGATTTTTGCCCCATTTAATCCCTTTTTTGATTCATTTTGATTTATTTCTTTCAATCCTCCTCCTACCCTCTACCTCTAGATGATCCAGCAAATGGGAAGAAGCATTTTTCATTGGATTCAACTTTTCATCGCATGTCATTTTCTAGGTAGGTCTTTGTTTTTGTGTTTTATTTCGTTTTCTTCCTCTTTCTTAGATTTTGTTTTTGTTTTTGTTTCTATTTTCTCCTCTCCCCCTCTTCTCTTCCTCCCGTTAGGACACCTTCCTCTTTCCACTGCGCACCTTCTCTCCTTTTCCATTCCTCCCAGTTTGGCTACCCATCCTCTTCCTCCATGCTAGGGTGGTGATTTTTGCCACCTTCCCTTCTTCCTCAAGAATTCATACCCCATGTAAGGGTGGCATTTTTTGCCACCCTAATTACATTCCCCCCTCTCTTGCACTAGCAGCAAATTTTGCCACCAATGTAGGTCTGCCTGACCAATGTGTAAGGGTAGCAAATTTTGCCATTGTTACACTTGAGTGCAAGGGCAGAAAACTTTGCCACCCTTACACTTTTTCTTCCCAGCATGCACGGGCAGCAAATTTTACCGTCGGTGCATTTTTTTCATCTTACATGCATAAGCAACAAATTTTTCTACCTATGCATGCAGGCCGTCCCACATGCTAGGGTGATGAATTTTGCTGCCCTTGCATCCTTTTTCTCCATTTTCTCTAACTTTAGAGAATTTTATTTCCTTTTGTCTTTCACACCTCCTCCCTATTTTTCCTCTCAACTTAATCACACCTCAACCTTGTCAAGTACCCTTCCTTGGTCATGATCACCCGACATGTAATTTTCTTAATTTGCCCATTTTTTCCTAATTACATGATCATGATTCTTATCGCAGTTCCCCCTAAGGATTCTCCTTTGTCAGCGCCCTCTCAACAAAGGCTCATCCTAATGACTAAAACTTCTCTGAAGAAGTTGAAGGCCATGAAGTACCAATATCAAGGTGTTTTCCCAATCACCTCGATCACTTCTAATGTCGACGACATTAGAGATATAGAGATCAGCCACGTGGATATGGCCGAGTTCATAAAGAGAACCAAGGTGACCAACCTGAGCTTGGAAATAAAAAGAATCATTGAGAGCAACATCCACCTAGTCTCCTATTTCCCTATAGCAGCGCATCACACAGATTTCATCTTCCAGTGCACCCAATTCTATAATAGAGAGACCAGGTCAGTGTTAGATGCTAGTGGCAACACGATAATTTGACTAGACCCCAAATTTATCGATAAAGTCTTCATGTGCCCTCTTACTACTGAAGTACTAAAAATTGACTTCATTGAGGCATAGAAGGAGTATGACAAAGATCTCGAGAGGGCAAAAAAGGTAATGAACAACAGATGGCTCAAGACTTCTAGAGCCAACTTATCTAGATGGCCACAAATTTTTCTAAAGAGTGATTTCATAGAAGAAGTTGGTGACTTAATAACTCTTCTCAACAAAGTACGAGGTCTACCATCTTCTTCTCAATTCTATGAATGGATGTATCCATTTATTAAGATAATTTTATAAGGGAAACAAGTCATCTTCTAGGGTGAGTAGATCAGTAACGCTCTTCATGAGTAGTTGACAAAAGGGTCTACTACTTCGAAGTTCTATATGACTTCATACTTAATATACATTGTAACCTCAATGTGAACCTTTCTAGGTTTGACAATAAAAGGAGATAGAAGAACCACCCTGGTTTATTCGTATTACCCTCAGTCGACACTAAAAGGATCAATCTATCACTTTAAGAGGGTAAATGATGCCTTCTTTGCAGTGTTTTTATGCCTTTTTTATCCTTAGCTAGAACAAAAAAGAGTATCAGATGAAGCCTGGATGGCCATCAATGATTTTGGCTATATGTTTTTATAATTCACCTCTTTTTACTATCTACAGGTTGGCTTTTTCCAAGGCTATCTCTACATGCTTCCTCAATTTCCATCTGACAAATTAATCTTAATGGAGCTGTGTAGGTAGATTATTGTCATACACGCTAAGCAAATAAAACTTAAAAATCTAGGTTTCAGATTCCCAATATAAATTGGTAGATACTTAGTTTTGATTGCCACCAAAGCAAGGGTAATGGAGATAGAAATGCAACTAGTCACCATGAAGCAGTTTAAAAGAAGGTCCAATTTTAACTACAGGGGTGTCAAGGATATGATCCAAAGAAAGACTTAGTTTCATGAGCCCATGATTGAAGACATCTGGGTAGACTTGAGAATAGTGGAAGAGATCAAAAGGATGGACTACTGTAGGCTGACTCTGGAGTAGATTAAATATCTAGGGCTTGCAGATATTCCCCCTAGTCTGGTTGATGATAAGAACATAATTAACAGTAGATACCTAGCTGAGAAAGTCACTAACTCTCCTCTTCCTCCAATTCAGTGGTCCCAAAAGGAATTTACTTCTTTAAGGAAGAGATTCAAACCAATATTGGCTAACACCAATGATTGGCTAGCAGCCAGAGGAATCACTTTGAAGGAATTTATCATAGGATTGGAGGCTGAATTCTAGGAAGAAAAAAGGAAGAGAGTAGAGAATAGAACTAACAATAAAGGTGACGTTCCTTCTTTATCTAGGCCTCACAAGCCTAGAATCATCTTTGTGTCTAAGAAATTGAAGGTTATTAAGAAGGAGCCAGAATCAACAACTATGGGGGTTGGAGAACAAAGCACTCAGGAACAGGTAGCAAAACGGATGGAGATAGATGACAGGCCTACAAAGCATTAGAGAACTGAGACTCTATCTCCCTAAGAAGGGGCACAACCACTTACAGGCATTTATTCTTTACCACCCCAATCCCCTGTGGCATCTCCTTTGCCTCATTATCCCATCAGTGTTCCTTCTTCTAGAGCTGCCTCTCCTTCTGGATTTATGTTTGGTGATCCTCAAGGCACTTCTGGAGACATCCTTTGCTCTTCAGGTTCTATACCTAGTTTTTCATCTCCTTATTTCAATATCAGAGAAAGTTTTACCACTGACTATCTAATGGCTAATATAGTTTCACTTTCTACACCCACTGCACCTATTGTTCCCACTGGTAGTGTAGACGTTACCCCAGTAACACCAGCTGCAGGGACTGTTGTCACCGTAAGTGCCTCTGCTCTCCCACCTTATTTATCAACTTTCATGCCCAAAAGGAAGAAATAATCCATCTCTGTAGATGAATTTGATTTTGGCAAAATAGTGTCAGTGAAAGCTAAGACCCCTAAGAAACTAAGGATCCTTTTAAAAATGGCTGAGAAAAATGGGCACAAATTTCTAGAGATAACCAAACCTCCACAGGATGCAACTCTAGATAATTTTGACATGAGCAACTACTCCATTTCTCATGTTAAGTTGGGAAAAGTCACTCACGAGGGTGCAAAGAGTGACCTACAGTTATCAATGGATATCATGGTCCAAAAATTTGATAGGGAAAAGGAGATGAAGGATTATTACAAGGCAAAGGAAGAACAATTGACTGTGGTAGTCAGGAGATTAAATTTTGCTCCTGAAGCAATGACCCCAGAAGCCTTTTCCATAGATGATCCTATTATCCAAAAAGTAGAGAAAACCTACATGAAAAGGAAAGTGCTTGAATATTATATAAAAAAGATGCATACTCAAGGAATTTCCTTGTTTATAGAGGTTGCTGAGAAGATAGAGAAGATGAAGAAAGTGAGGATAGATTTAGAAGACCTTGTCTCTCTTATTTCTCAAGATATTGACAGTACAAATAAATATCTTAGCAAGTGGGTAGAGATGAAAGATCTGAAGAAACACACTTTGGTATCGATTGGCATCATTGCCAACAAATATTCCTATGTTGAAATCAAAGAATCATTGACATATAGAATCCAGGTACTCGAGGAGCTGATCAAAGATCTCAAGTCTTCCAAGGATGCTAGTGAGAAAAGTGACACCAACCTATTGGACAGACTAGAGGAATTGCCTTGCGATCTCACCTCTAGAGATAATCAATTTCTTTTAGCAGAAGAGATGATTCAAGAATTCAAAGGTATGATCCAAAGGGATTTTGAAGAGAAATCATTTTTAATGACTTCTATGGATAAAATCTTAGATACTCAGTTAACTCTGGATAATCTAAGAACCAGGTTAACTTGTCATGCCAAAGCCATCATAGCATTGAAATATGCTACCATCAGAGCCAAAGTGATCTTCAAAAATACCATTGTGCCAGATAGTATAGGAATTCAGGCATCTATCACCATGCATGATGCTCATCTGAAGAAGTCTGGCAGCAAGAACTGAATCTTTCCTCCATTCTTTATTCTTCCTTTTTTCTCATGTACTTTTGTCATGTAAAAGTACATGCACTTTTGTAACATGTAATTACATGTAAAAAAACTAGAAAATATTCCAAAGTCAATGATGACTCATCTTTGACTAGATATTTTAATATTTTAATCTTTTTTTATTTTGAAGGTTTCTCCCTATATATAGAGGGAACCTCTTTTGTAAAAGGATATCTCTGGATAATTGAGAGCAAAAACTTTGCTAAAATTGACACACTTCTTGAGACTTTGTGCTCAATTTGTAAATCATATTTTATTGAATGAATGAGAAACAAGTTTATTTTAGACTTTGTGTTGGAGTAATTTGTGTTACTTAAAAAATAGTTCTTATGTTCTCTTTCCTGATAATCTCTCATCTATTTGATTTAATAATTAAAGTGTGTATATTGAAATTATCTAAAGACATTTCTAAAGGATAAAAGAAAGACTTTGAGCTACTTTTATCCTGGTAACCCTTTTATTTATTGTAGTTTTAGGTGAAGACTTTATGCTTTATTTCACTCTATTGTTACGTGTGTTCCGAATTAGTGAAGGAGGCAACAGAAGACTTTGTGCTTTTGTGGGTTTCATTTTGGACCTTGTTACTACTTCAAGAGATTTTTTGCTTTGCACTAGATACCATTCCTGAAAGAAGAGGAATGCTTTCAGCCATCGACCGAGACTTCTCTCTTTTGTACTTTGGACATCATCTCTGGAAAAAGAGAGATGGATGGTGTTATACTACCCTGAGTATTATTTTTTGTTTACTTATATATACATATATAGCATATAAGTGATTCATAGGAAACCTCCCCTTGATGATAGGAGAGATTTATCTCATTAAGATGTGGTAAATCTACATTTTTTATGGCATAAATCTCCTTATACTATGGTTGATATACCCATTTTGTCATCAGTGAGTTGACGACAAAATATTCACCCAACAGTTTTTAGCAACTCCACTAGAGATCGAACATGCATTTTGAAGCCTCAAGCTTCAACTTGAAGCAGTTTTAGTTCCTTTTTCATTTGACACTCTGGTAGATCCACCATACACACAAGGTCAGAGAACTAAGGGTATTGTTGATTCTATATTTGAGTTGGTGTGACAAACTAATTTTGAGATTTCTCCTCCATCATCTCATCTTTAGTGAACTAGAAGTTTCCCTTCTACCAACACCAGATCTCCCATACTTGGTGAAGCTTCTAGCCTCAATACTGGGAAGGATTTGTCTTTATTGAGCCCACCAAGATTTGTTATCCCACCATTTAACCATCCTATCATAATGGCTTAAGGTCTGTGGGGCAATTCTTTTGGTCCTCTTAATTTGACCCCACCCTTATACGAACTACCTCATAGTTATAGAAAAAAAATTCCCAAGTTTTTTGGTGATGGGAAGGTTCACCCCAATGAGCATATTTCCACCTTCTCTATAGAATACATCATAATTGGTGTGGAATTCAAAGACGTAGTAGTGAGACTTTTTATAGAAACTCTACAAGGCGCTACCACAGATTTGTTTTACCACCTTCAAGCTCAAACTATAACTGACTGGAATACACTCAAGTCCAAATTTGAAGCTAGGTTTAAACCTACTAAAGATGTGCATGCCTTGTTAGATCAGCTTATGCAGATGAAGAAGTAACTCCATGAGCCCATGAGGGATTTCATAGCCAAATTCAATAAGTTAAGAAACTAGATCCCTACCGTTGCTTAACCCACACCAAAGAATCTCAAGTGCTTTTTCATCAACTCGCAACTTTTTGAAGTAAGTTTTATGTTGAGGTGGGCTGGCCCTATGGATCTCGTGATGGCTCAAAATTTGGCTACTGAGATTAAGGATGATCTTATCCTAGCAAGTAAGATCAGAAAAGACTCTAGTAAAAATATATTTTCTTCATCTATTGAAAGTTCTTCTACAAGCACTACAAATCCTATGGTGAAGAAGTTGACAAATTAATTGATAGCTTTGAAAAGACAAATGGCCTAAGGTATGTCTGCTCCCACTTATTGAGATATGCCAAGGAGAACATTCTAGAGTCAACAATATCAAGGTAATGCTGCCCAAAATTAGGGGCAACCAAATCACCTACCTCCCCCTCAAAGGAAACTTGCCATTGAAGCAACACGTACCAATTCAGCGGTCAGTTACCTGGAGGCTGAACACGACTTTTCACTCCAACCTAAGTTGGACCAACAAGATGATGCTAATCTCTTTGAAGAGCAAGAAGAATAATTAGCTAGCGACTCCAATATCAATTTCTTGGATTACCTGGATGAAGTTGGAAGTAAAGGAGAAGGGTTTGATGGATCCTATGTTATTTTTACTAGATCTCAAAACCAGTCAGCTCCACAAATTGACAAAGGGAAAGTAGAAGAACCTCAGCTGGTGGTCTCCATCACTAAATGAGGGACTCCACTACCACCCCAATCAAAAGATCAAGTAACTAACAAAAAAGTAAGTACCTCAAACCATCCCATATCTTCCACCTCTATTTCTTAAACCAGTGCCACACCCACTAAAGATCAAGATGATGGGCCCTCTTCCTCTATTTCAAATTCATTTCAATTATTTGATATAATTGATCATGCCAGAAAGACTAAGATTTAAATGATTGAGATTGAGTATTTGAGAGCCAATCTTGAATAGTTTGATAGGTTAGTAGAATATGTAAAAAATAAAGCCATTCCCACAGGAGAAGATTTTTCAAAGGCAACTCATGATTCCCCCAAGGATAAATCCACCCAAAACAATCTTGTCGTGACTCCTCCTATTGCTCCCAGGAAAATAGAACCTCTTTATGTTTCTCTACTGATAAATAGTTATAAATTGAGTAATTGTATAATAGACTCTGGAGCTTCTTATAATGTTATGCTTGCCAAGGTGCCAAATTCCCTTGGTCTAACTTTAACCCAAACCTTTGGTAGGTATTTTTCTATGGAAAACAAGCAAGTCCCACTCCTTGGTCAAATAAAAGATGCCTAATTTGCATTCACAGCTTTTCCAAAAAAGAGGATAAAAATAATGGTTCTAGTGGCTAATGTTCCAGCCTCTTACAACATCCTTCTTGGGAAAAATTTTTGCAAGGATGTTGGGGGTGAGCTAAGCATGGACTTGTCTGAGGCAAGGATCCCAATTCAAGGTATTATGACATGATTGCTTCTTGAAAAAGAGGCAAAATATATAGTCACCTAATCATCAACACCAGAAGCTCAAATTTTATTTGAATCTTTGGGCATGGGTAACTACTTCCTATCTACGGATGAAATTCATGAGGCATCTGATGAAAATCCTACAGGTAATAACTTGGAAATGTGTTTATCTAACACAATAGGAGGATTGATAAAGTAAAATGAATGCATGGAAGAACCTCTTCCTCCAAATCAAGGAGTTTTCAAAGAAAAAGTAGTGTCTAGTGAGGTATGGATCTTAGAATTCGATGGCAACTACTCCTCTACTGATTCAGGAGCTAGAGTTGTGTTGGTTTGTCCTCAAGGAGATATTATTCCTTTATCCTACAAGTTACAGTTTAATAACACCAACAACACAGCTGAGTATGAATCCCTGTTGCTTGGATTACAGGCTGCTAGAGAAAAAGGCATTAAACTCCATGCTAAAGGGGATGTCAAATTGGCGGTTTGTCAAGTAAGGAACTTCTATCAAACTAAGAATGAAAGATTGTGCCACTACCACAATCTAGTCTGGGACCAAATTGAAAACTTTGATGCTTTTAGCATATATGCCATTCTAAGAGAATTTAATGATTAGGCAGATGCATTGGCTATTTTTTCTACTCTCTTGGTTCCCCACCGAGACTTTAAAGGGAACAAGTACACTATTGAAATAGTATTTCAACCAAGTGTACCTGATAATTCCAGCCATTGGTAAGTATTCAACAATGACAATCAAATCATTGCCTTCTTAGAGCAAAAGGATAGCTTCAAATAATTGCACTTTGAAGGCAGTGAACTTCAAAAATGTGGGACAAATTTTGAGCCAAATACAGATGTGGGTGAGGAGTTCCTGCAACTTAAGGGGAATAAGATTCCCAAAGGCCTAGTTTCCCTAGAGAAACTATTTGATAACCATGACAAGTTCATCAAACAATAGCAAACGAATTCAAACTCCTCTCAAGATTTTGATCAAGTAAATTTGGGAACCAAAGGAGATCCTAAGATGGTGAACATTGGGAAATGTTGCACTCCTGAGGAGAGATTTAATCTCGCTAATCTACTCCTCCAATAAATAGATGTCTTAGCATAATCCTGTGATGACCTGAAATCACTCAGGCCTGATGAAATTTGCCATGACATTCCTCTTAAGGCTAACTCAGTTCCTTACAAGCAAAAGTCCAAGAAATATAATCCAAAAATATTAAGTACCATCTTATCTAAGATACAAAAAATGCTTGATGCTAGGATAATTTTTCTAATCCATCACTCCACATGGATTGCCAATATAGTGCCTGTGAGAAAGAACAATGGTGAAATTCAATTTTGCATAGATTTTAGAAACTTGAATCAATTATATTTAAAGGATAAATACCCTCTCCCTATCATGGATCAATTTCTACAAATGGTGACAAGCTCAGATATGTTATCAATTCTAGATGATTTCTCAGGGTATTATCAGGTTGAAGTTGGAAAAGCAAATCAGCATAAGACTACCTTCACCACACCTTGGGGCACCTTCACTTATCGAAGAATGCCTTTTGGTCTGATAAATGTAGGTGCTACCTTTCAAAGAGTGATGGACCTCACTTTTAAGGATGAAATAGGTAAATTCATTATAGTATACCTGGATGATTTGACGGTATTTTCAAAGCATCATTCTGACCATGTCCACCATCTACAAAGAATACTGGAACATTGTCGTCAGAATGGTATTTCTCTAAATCTACAAAAATATATATTTGGGGTAACGAAAGGGAAACTTCTCAGACATATTGTGTCCCAATAAGGTATAAAAATTGACTTAGAAAGAGTCGAGTCCATCCAAGAGCTTACTCTGCCTACTAGTAAAACTGTGGTTCACTCTTTCTTTGAAAAGTTGAATTTTATTTGAAGGTTCATCCCTGAGTTCACTGAGAAAACTTGCCACATTGTCAATATGATGAAAGGCAAAGCCACCTTCAAGTGGACTGCAGAAGGCAAATTAGCGTTGAAATATGTCAAAGAAGTAATCACTCACACACCAATTCTGGTTTGTCCAGACTACACCAAGAACTTCAAAATATATAGTTATGCTTCTAAACATACACTCTCAGCTATTTTAGTTCAACATAACCAAGAAGGTGTGGAATCTCTTATTTATTTCATGAGTTTTCCACTCAAGGCTCATGATTTGTCCACTCAAGGCTCATGAGATGAAATATTTAAACATGGAGAAGTATGTGTATGTGGTGGTCAAAGTAGTTAAACAATTTAGGTTTTATATACTGAACTCGCATATTGAGGTTTTGGTGCCTAATACAATAGTGAAGTCTATTTTGACTCAACAGGAGTTTGGTATGAAGAGGGGTAATTAGATTTCCAAGATTCAGGAGTTTGATCTAGACATAAAACCTACCAAACTTGTGTAGGGAAGGGTCTTTGTTAGTTGATTGCTGACAACATTCCCAAGGGAGAAAAAAGTGAAGAAATGGAGATCGAAGGTGTGCCTACAGTTCTCTTTATTGCCACTACTGATGAGTGGTATTCTGACATCACCCATTTTATGACCTATGGTGAGTGTCCCACTCATCTCTCCTAAAAAAAAAAATGTTAAACTAAAGGCTGCTAGCTATGTTTTGTGGGATAATGGTTTGTATAAAAGAAGCCTGGATGAGGTATTTCTTCATTGTGTCGATCAGGCACAACAAAATTAACTTTTGGAGTCTTTCCAAAATTTGGCCTATGGAGGACATTTTTCTACACTAGTGATAGTGCACAATATTTTATGACCAGGTACTATTGGACTACACTATTTCAAGATGCCTACAAATGGGTGCATAGATGTGAATTGTGTCAGTAGTTCATCAAAAAGCCTAAACTAGCCATAGTGCCCCTCAAGCCAGTAATAATCAAAGAGCCTTTTCAATAGTGGGGTATTGACTTCATTGGCACAGTTAACCCATCTTTGAGTGCCAGACATGATTATGTCCTCATGGCAACTAATTACTTTACCAAAGGGGTGGAAGCCATCCCAACCAAGCACGCTACATCCGAAGTGGTGTGAAATTTTATTAAAGAAAATATCATCTCTCAGTTTAGGGTTCTACTTAAAATTGTAACAGATAATGTAGCCTATTTCTCTTCATATGAAATTACTCAGTTCTAATTTTATTATGGAATTACCCTGTCCCATACTTTAGATTATTTCCTACAAGAAAATGGCCAAGTAGAAACGAGCAATAAGAACCTAGTTACTATTATCAAGAAATTGGTAGATGACAATCAGAGAACTTGGCAGAAAACACTATTTGATGCTTTATGGGAAGATAAGATTACACCCAAGAGGGCCATAGGCATGTCACCATTCCAACTTCTATACAGCTTGAATGCGGAGATACCTATCACTCTAGAACTACCAGCACTCAGGTTAGCCAAAGCAATCAAAGATTCAACCTTCAAAAATTCAATTGACAAAAGGATCATGTGTCTAACCAAATTGAATGAGCAACAAACCATGGTGGTGGATCAGATTACGGCACATCAGAATAAGGTGAATAAACTTTTTGACAAAAGGGCTAAGGTTCATGATTTTTAAATCATAGATCAAGTCTTGTTGTGGTACAAGAGGAGAGAACCGAAGGGAATGCATGGCAAATTTGACTCTTTATAGAGAGGTCTATTTACCATTCGACAACTCTATGGTGAGAATAGCTTCTTGCTAGAGTATCAACATGGAGCACTATTTTCACTACCCCATAGTGGGTAGCATCTGAAGTATTTCAATCCTTGAAGTTTAGATGGATCCACTTATATATTTGTATAGTTTTTGCATTTTGTTTGTTTTCTTTCATTTTTAGCATGACTCTATAGCCCAATGGCTTGGATGAAGGAACTTAGAGACTGGTTTCTACTCCCAGTGATCGATTTGATCAATAGAAGTTACCCAATAGGAGCCAACTATTGTTTCTAAAATCATCTCAGCTCATTTTTGAAATAACCCCCTGCAAAACTTATCCATTTCACTTTTTTCTCTCTAAGTTCATTTTTTGAGATAGGTTTTTCTTGTTCTCATATTTGCTCAACTGGCATCATTCGAAGTTCGTAACATCTCTTTGTTACATTTTCCCCAAAAATGTGAAAGTTGTTATAGTCTCAATGAAACAAGGGGACAAAATTCCCTTTTCCTAGAGTTAGTCTTTTTCCTTCCATTTTTATGCACGGGTGGCAAATTTTGCCGATAATGCATTTTTTTCTCTCCATGCAAGAGCGGTGATTTTCACTGCCCTTGCATCCAAAATGCAGGAGCATAAAATTTTTCCACCCCTACATTTTTCTCCTTCACATGTAGGAGTGGAAAATTTTGCCACCTCTGCATGTCTTTTAAAATTTTTAGTGTAGGAGTGGCAAATTTTGCCGCCCCTACACTGGCTCATTTTTCATGCATGGCATTTATGATCGTGCACATCGAGTGGTTAGGGCCAATTTTTTCCTCATTTAATCCCTTTTTTGATTCATTTTGATTTATTTCTTCCAATCTTCCTCTTGCCCTCTACCTTTAGATGATCCAACAAGTGGGAAGAAGTATTTTTCATTAGATTCAACTTCTTGTCGCATGTTGTTTTCAAGGTAGGTCTTTTTTTGTGTGTTTTATTTCATTTTCTTCCTCTTTCTTAGATTTTGTTTCTATTTTATCCTCTCCCCCTCTTCTCTTCCTCCCATTAGGATGCCTTCCTCTTTCCATCGCACACCTTCTCTCCTTTTCCATTCCTCCCTGTTTGGCTACCCATCCTCTTCCTCCATGCTAGGGTAGCAATTTTTACTACCCTCCCTTCTTCCTCAGGAATTCATACCCTGTGTAAGGGTAGAATTTTTCACCACCCTAATTACGTTACCCCCTCTCTTGCACTGACAAGAAATTTTACCGCTATTACAGGTCTTCTTGACCAATGTGTAAGTGTGGCAAATTTTGCCATCGTTACACCTGAGTGCAAGGGTGGCAAATTTTGATGCCCTTACACTTTTTCTTCCCAGCATGCACAGGTAGAAAATTTTGCTACCGGTGCATTTTTTTCATCTCACATGTACAAGTGGCAAGTTTTGCCACTTATGCATGCAGGCCGTCCCACATGCTAGGGTGGTGAATTTTGCTGCCCTTGCATCTTTTTTCTCTATTTTATCTAACTCTAGAGAATTTTTTTTCCTTTTATATTTCACGCCTCCTCCCCATTTTTCCTCTTAACCCATTCACACCTCAACCCTATCAAGTACCCTTCCTTGGTCATGATCACCCAACATGCAATTTTCTAATTTTGCCCATTTTTTCCTAATTGTGTGATCATGATTCTTATTGTAATTCCCCTTGAGGATTCTCCTTTGTCAGTGCCCTCTCAACAAAGGCTCATCCCAATGACTAAAAATTCTTTGAATAAGTCAAAGGCTATGAAGTACCAATATCAAGGTGTTTTTCCAATCACCTCGATCACTTCTAATATCTATGACATTAGAGATACAGAGATTAACCACGTGGATATGGCTGAGTTCATAGAGAGAACCAAGGTGACCAACCTGAGCTCAGAGATGAAAAGAATCATTAAGAAAAACATCCATCTAGTCTCCTCTTTCCCTGTAGCAGTGCATCACATAGAGTTCATCCTCCAGTGTGCCCAATTTTATAATAGAGAGACCAGGTTAGTGTAAGATGCTAGTGGCAACATGATAATTTGACTGGACCCTAAATTTATCGATAAAGTCTTCATGTGCCCTCTTGCTATTGAAGTGCTAAGAATTGACTTCATTAAGGCACAAAAAGAGTATGACAAATATCTTGAGAGGGTGAAAAAGGTAATGAACAACAGATGGCTCAAGACTCCCAGAGCCAACTTGTCTAGATGGTCATGGAATTTTTTGAGGAGTGATTTCATAGAAGAAGTTAGTGACTTAATTACTCTTCTCAGCAGAGTACGAGGTCTACCATCTTCTTCCCAATTCCATGAATGAATGTATCCCTTTATTAATATAATTCTACAAGGGAAACAAGTCATCTTCTAGGGTGAGTAGATCAGCAACGCTCTTCATGAGTAGTTGACAAAAGTGTCTACTACTTCAAAGTTATATATGACTTCATACTTAGTATACATAAAAACCTCAATGCAAACCTTTCTAGGTTTGACAACAAAAGGAAACAGAAGAACCACCCTAGTTTATTCATATTACCCTTCGCTGACACTAAAAGGATCAATCCGTCACTTTATAAGGGTAAATGATGCCTTCTTCATAGTGTTTTTGTGCCTTTTCAATCCTCAGCTAGAATAGAAAAGAGTATCATATGAATCCTGGATGGTTGTCAATGATTTTGGCTATATGTTTTTACAATTCCCCTCCTTTTGCTATCTGCGGGTTGGCTTTTTTTCAAGGCTATCCCTACATGCTTCCCCTATTTCCATCTGAAAAATTAATCTTAATGGAGCTATGTAGGTAGATTATTGTCGTACACACTAAGCAAATGGAACTTAAAAAGCTAGGTTTCAGATTCCTAATAGAAATTGGTAGATACTTATTTTGACTGCCGCTAAAGCAAGGGTAATGGAGACAGAAATGTAACTGGTCACCATGAAGCAGTTCAAGAGAAGGTCTAATTTTGACTATAGGGGTGTCAAGGATATGATCCAAAAAATACTTAGTTTCATGAGCCCATGATTGAGGACATCTAGGTAGACTTGAGAATAGTGAAAGAGATCAAAAAGATGGACTATAGTAGGCTGACTCTAGAGCAGATTGAATATCTAGGGCTTATAGATATTCCCCCTAGTTTGGTTGATGATAAGAACATAATTAACAATAGATACATGGCTGAAAAAGTTGCTAACTCTCCTCTTCCTCCAATTCAGTGGTCCCAAAAGGAATTAACTTCTTTAAGGAAGAGATTCAAACCAATATTGGCTAACACCAATGATTGGCTAGCGGCCAAAGGAATCACATTGAAGGAATTCATCACAAGATTGGAGGCTAAATTCCAAGAAAAAATAAAAAAGAGAGTAGAGAATAGAACTCAAAATAAAGGTGATGTTCCTTCTCCATCTAGGCCTCACAAGCCTAGAATCATATTTGTGTCTAAGAAATCAAAGGTTGCTAAGAAGGAGCCAGAATCAACAGCTATGGGGGTTGGAGAACAAAGCACTCAAGAGTAGGTAGCAGAACAGATGGAGACAGATGACAAGCCTATAGATCAATAGAGAACTGAGACTCTATCTCCCCAAGAAGGGGCACAACTACTTGCAGGCATTTCTTCTTCACCACCTTAATCCCCTATGGCATCTCCTTCACCTCTTTCTCCCATCAATGTTCCTTCTTCTAGAGCTGCCTCTCCTTCTAGATTTATGTTTGGTGATTCTCAAGGCGCTTCTAGAGACATCCTTTACTCCTTAGGTTCTATCCCTAGTCTCTCATCTCCTTCTTTTAATATCAAAAAAAGTTTTGCCATTGACCAGCTAGTGGCTAATACAGTTTCACCTGCTACACCCACTGCACCTGCTATTCCCACTGGTAGTGCAGATGTTACCCCAGTAACACCAGCTGAGGGACTATTGCCATGGTAAGTGCCTCTGCTCTCCCACCTTGGTTATCAACTTTCATGCCCAAAAGGAAGAAATAAGCCATCTCTGTAGATGACTTTGATTTTGGCAAAATAGTGTCAGTGAAAGCTAAGACCCCTAAGAAACCAAGGATCCTTTCAAAAATGGTTGAGGAAAAGGGGCACAAAATTTTGGAGATAGCCAAACCTCCACAAGATTTAACCCTAGAGGATTTTGACATGAGCAACTACTCCATTTCTCATGTTGAGTTGGGAAAAGTCACTCACAAGGGTGCAAAGAGCGACCTACATTCAACAATGGATATCATGGTCTAAAAATTTGATAGGGAAAAGGAGATGAAGGATTATTACAAGGCAAAGGTGGAACAATTGATTGTGGTAGTCAGAAGATTCACTTTTGCTCCTGAAGTAGCGACCCCAGAAGCATTTTTCATAGATGATCCTATATCCAAAAAGTAGAGAAAACCTACATGAAAGGGAAAGTGCTTGAAGATTATATACAAAAGATGCATACTCAAGGAATTTTATTGCTTACAGAGGTTGCTGAAAAGATAGAGAAGATGAAGAAAGTGAGGACAGATTTAGAAGACCTTGTCTCTCTTATTTCTCAAGATATTGACAGTATAAATAAATATCTTAGCAAGTGGGTAGAGATGAAGGATCTAAATAAATTCACCTTGGTATCAATCAACATCATTTCCAACAAATATTCCTATGTTGAAATCAAAGAATCATTGACATACAAAATCCAGGTACTCAAGGAGCTGATCAAAGATCTCAAGTCTTCCAAGGATGCTAGTGAGAAAAGTGGCACCGGCCTGTTGAACAGACTGGAGGAATTGCCTTGCGATCTCACCTCTAGAGATAATCAATTTATTTCAACAAAAGAGATGATTCAAGAATTCAAAGGTATGATCTAAAGGGATTTTGAAGAGAAAGTATTTTCAATGACTTCTATGGATAACATATTAGATACTCATTTAACTCTAGATAATCTAAGAATCAGGTTAACTGGTCATGCCAAAGCCATTATAGCATTGAAAGATGCTACCATCAGAGCCAAAGTGATCTTCAAAAATACCATTGCACCAGACAGTATAGGAATTTAGGCATCTATCGCCATGTATGATGCTCATCTAAAAAAGTCTGACAGCAAGAATTGAATCTTTCCTCCATTTTCTCTTCTTCCTTTCTTCTCATGTATTTTTGTCATGTGAAAGTACATGCACTTTTGTAATATGTAATTACATGTAAAAAATCTAGATAATATCCAAAAGCCAATGATAACTCATCTTTGACTAGATATTTTAATATTTTAATCTTTTTCCATTTTTAAGGTTTCTCCTTATATATAGAGGGAACCTCTTTTGTAAAAGGATATCTCTGGATAATTGAGAGAAAAAACTCTACTAAAATTGAGACACTTCCTGAAACTTTGTGCTCAATTTTTAAATCATATTTTATCAAATGAATGAGATACAGGTTTATTTTAGACTTTGTGTTGGAGTAATTTATGTTACTTAGGAAATAGTTCTTATGTTCTCTTTCCTAATAATCTCTCATCTGTTCAATTTAATAAGCAAAGTGTGTGTATTGAAATTGTCTAAAGATATTTTTAAAGGATAAAAGAAAGACTTTGAGCTACTTTTATCTTGGTAACCCTTTTATTCATTGTAGTTTTAGGTGAAGACTTTGTGCTTTGTTTCACTCTACTATTACGTGTGTTCCGAATTAGTGAAGGAGGCAACAGAAGACTTTGTGCTTTCATGGGTTTCTTTGTGGATCTTATTACTACTTCAGGAGATTTTTTGATATGTGCTAGATACCATTCTTGAAAGAAGATGAATACTTTAAGCCATCGACTGGGACTTCTCTCTTTTATTCCTTGGACATCATCTCTGAAAAAAGAGAGATGGGTGGTGTTATACTACCCTGAGTATTATTTTTTGTTTATTTATATATACATATATAGCATATAAGTGATTCATAGGGAACCTCCCCTTGATGAGAAGATATATTTATGTCATTAAGATGTGGTAAACCTAAAATTTTTGTGGCATAAATCACCTTATACTGTGGTTGATATACCCATTTTGTCATCAGTGAGTTGACGACAAAATATTCACCCAACACATATCATGTGATGATATGTTCCCATAGTAATTTAATAGTGGTAGCAATAATGTAATCATGTGTGGGCACTGCTTCAACCCAACATGTGAGATAGTCTATGGTAGTAATGATATAACATATGCCAATCTATCTCATAGTAGGTTGGATGTTACCAAAAAAAATAGCACATTTTTCAAATGGTTTATGATCAAGCATTGAATGAAGGGGTATGAAATCACATCAGTTTGGTTTACCTATGCGCTGACATATTTCATACTGGTGCACATAGCCTTTAGCATCCTTGAATAACATGGTCCACCATAACCTAGCTAGTAAGACATTTCTTTTTATTATGTCACTAGAATAATGCCCTCCTTCAACACCCTCATGTACTTCTTGAATGAATTCAGCATACTCATTTTTTATTACAACATGATGTCCTAGTTTGTAAAGGTCTCTTCCAATAACCTATAAGGGGGCAACACAAACATCTAGTTGCTTCTTCTCTTTAGTGGTAAGGTTATCTGGGGATGAGCTTGTTGTAATAAAATTAGTAATTTACTCTAATTATTTAGGCATGTGTATAAACTAAAAGAGTTTCACATTTAGTAAATCATCTTCTATTACGTGCAATGATTCTCTAGATTGAATATGTGAGAGGTGATCTGGGCCCAAATTAATCTTACCTTATTTCACAACCATAGATAATTGGAATTATTGAAAGAGGATAATCCATTGGTAGATACATATATGTAACACTATATTATTGACTAAATACTTAAATGCTTCACAATCTATACAGAAGATAAATGAGGTGTCCAATAAGTATTCGTAAAACCTATAGAGCACATAAACCATGGATAGGGCCTCATAGTCTATATTAGATTAGTTTTTGTCTAGCTAGTGTGATCTTCTAGTTAGCAAAATAAACAAGATTATTAAGTGTAGACCTCAAACTGAGTGGTTTTAACTAAAAGTTAGGCAATGACTTCAATCTTGGCTAAATCCACCAGTAGTCCATCTCAATAAATGATGTGTCCTAATAGGATCCAAAATAGTGTGGCAAAAATTCACTTTTTAAGATTTAATTAAATTTAAAGTTGGTGTTAATGCATGAGTATGATGTGCAAATTATCACAACGGTCTTGCACTAAACCATACATAATATAGTCATCAAGGTACACCTAAAGGAAATTATAGATGAAATCCTTGAAAGCTTATACTAAAATATGTGATAAAAATTATGGTTTATTATTTAAACCAAAATACATAACATTATATGTAAATGAACCCCACTCAATTCCAAATGTTATTTTTTCCTTGTCTTCCTTAGCAATTTCCACTTGGTGATTGCCACAAAAGCCATAAGTGAAAGTGTAGATCTCACATCCAAAAACAGCTTGAAAATTTTCCTCTGTGAATGGTGTTGAGAGGATTAGTTACACATATAGAATTTATTTGCTTATAATCCATGAAAATGTAAATTTGACCATATTTCTTGATGTTGATCACCATAGGACTAGCTCACATAGATTCATCAATGGGAGTAAAACCTCCATCACATAACATGTTATCAATTTCCTCTTTAACTCAACCATGTACATTAGGGTTCATCTAATATGGTTATTTCTTCATCATTCAAGTGCCTTAAACCAATTTGATATGCATATTTATCAATGATAGATGCATTCCCTTAATTTCTATGTAGTTGCATGGGAAAATGTCCTAATATTCCTACAAGAGTTTAAATATTTTTGTTAACTCAACATTAGACCAATAATTAACCATAGTGTCCATGTTAGGTATTTCCTATATCCCAATATTATGTTGAGATATCTAGAGTGGAGTAGAATATGGTTTCTACTTAGATTGCATAGTATCCTTCACATCATGCACCCTATAATTTATATGTAGATGTAAGTAGTTGAATGTTAGTTCTGATGGATTTGAGCCAGTACCCTCATCAACCTAATATATAACCTTTTGATTTCCTTTCCATATTTTTTCCTTATGGGAATATTTAGATCAAGATTTAAATTCCAACCTATTCAAGGTAGGAGTAATTGGTTCTTTAAATTTGTCCAAGTTATCCTTAAGTATGTTATAAATGTGATGTATGTAGTCTTCAAATAGTGTATGATCTCCTAAAACTACCTGATAGATTATTTTCAAGGATAAATATAAATCCATTTGTGGAAAATAAAATGAAAATGTTGTAAGTATACTATGTTTGATGCACTACTAGGTATCTATTTCCCTATGATTTTCTTGATGGATGTACCACACCCTAGACTAAGTATGTAGAGTACCAAAAAATGTTTGAATACATAAATATTCTAGTAATAACATTTATTTGGCATTCTAAAGTCATTCACAAGATATTAGATGGTATTATATGGAAGCAATACCATCATCACTCAGGGTGGCATGAACATGGTTATTATGGTGGAAGTGATAGTTCATGGCAATGTGTACTTGTTCCCATGTGTGCAATTAGTATTGATGAGTAGACCACCATCAAGTAGCTATTCCTTGAAATGGAATTTTGAATGTGCAAAAATTTTATTCTTCTTAATGCAATAGTCTTCCAACTACTACAAATATTCCTTAACCTTAATTTGACCATGGAACTAAGGCACATGTTCAAACCTCAAGGGTGGTAATCCAATAAGGTGAAGATTCTTGTGGCACTGAATTAATTTATGGGAGGAACTTAGGTGGTTATCAAGGACACCAAAAATATGCCTTTTAATATCACATTCACCTTTATCCCATTGGTCACAAGCAATACTAGTAGTGTTGAAAATGGACTATGCATCTTTCAATTGAAATATGCCATCAGGAATAGGATCCATATATTCATTTCCTTGGGAAATGATGTTATAAATTATCTTGAGATCCTCATCAACATTGATAGTTTCAATAAAGGGAGGTCCTTGGTCATTATTTAGAGGAATGACCATGTGATGAGTGTCATTCTCAAAGCTGATATAATTATTTTTGAAATATAAGTCAACATTGTTTGCATAACACCAAGGTCTATCCAAGAGAGAAAGAAAGTCATCATCTTTAACAAACTTGATCACTTCAAAATCACCCTTGAATGCAACACCCAAGATGTTGATAGTAGTATATTTATGAACACCTTTGGATAGTGTAGAATTCTTATTGGCCATGAAAAAAACATGTGGGGAAGGTTGTAAAGTGGGTCTCCCCATATTTTTCCAAGAATATTTTATTATAACATTAACCTTTGTGCTAGTGTCTACCAGTATATCATGGATCATTTGGCCATAAATGGATGCATTCATAAGGACCTCTTTATCACATTATGGATTTGGTTGGATATGAGTATTTTGTCATATTTCATAGTTTTAATGATGATCTTATGAAGGCTTTTTTATTTGTTTTTATAACCATTATTTAGGATGGGGTTGATTTCCTCACCGAGGAAAAACTTGCACAAATTCAAAAATTCATCATGCCCTGAGTTTGTGGGTATCATAAATTTTTGCATCTCAAGATACATGGTATCATCTTTATCCTTCAAGAACTCAATTTCACCTTATAGTTCCCATACAAAGGTCATTATTTCATGCAATACTTATTTTTGAGATTGGGTATCTAGATAGTATTGTGCATGAGGTTCTTCATGTTGAACCTTTTCAATAGGTAAATTTGAAATAGGTTGGGAATGATCACCACTCCAAATAGTGATATGGATATTAGGTCCAATTGATTGAGTGGTAAGACATGGTATCCACTAACCATTTGGATAATGTACAACATGTAACATTCCAATTCCCTTCTCATTTTATTTTTTGGTAATAGCAGTATACAAGTCTAGGCATTCTTATATTTGATGCTCATTTTTGCAAAAGGCATAAGTTGATAGACCATATAATCAAACTGGTAGTAGTCCAAAGGTCCACACTTGTAACATGTCTTGGGTAGAAATTAACCACCCCTCATTAATTTACACGCCCTCAACCTCTAAATAATCAACTCCCACCAATATCATATATGTTATTTATAAAATCTTAGCACATACCTCATGCATGTGTTTCATGAATCTAATTAATGACCTGGAAGTCATTAGTATCATGGGTATATGCATCATATATTTTATATTATAGTGACACTTTTTCTTGGGTGGAAAATTGAAGCAAGGGATAACTCCTACATAATTATATTCTTTGAAAATTTAATATGATTCTTTTAATACAACACAAATATTCCTTCTTAGATAATTGTTCCTATTATGACCCTCCACTTCATAGTCAACACACCATAGGCCATTGTGAGTGTCATGATAATTATTGGTTATAAGATTATCCAACTAAGAAGCCATAGTAGCAATTTGGGATTAAATAGAGGGGATGATTCCCATGTTTATACTTCCCATAATTATAGCATGGAGAGTAGCTTCTAATGCCTCTCATGGATAAATAAAGGTCTTGTGGGATAAGGATCATTGAAAAGGAAGTGATAACCCTCCTAAAAACCATTGAGAATGTTGTGTAGGATTGATTTCAAAAGATAGATTTGAGAGAAGGGTTTTAAAACAAGAATCATATACACATACACTCTTTGTAATCTCTTGTTTAATATATTTTAAAGAAATAATACTTTGTTGCTCAAACTCAGGATTGTCATATTCCTAAAGGAAATAAGTCTTCAATATCTCATAATTTACAACTACTTATTAAATATATAACTTTTGATACAATTTATATGTATGATCCAATAGGATAGTGGAAGATTGAGTTTCCTTCTATTCAGGAGAAGTTATGCCCCATGCCCATGAAATGAGTTCACACTTGTGAGCATGTTTAGCTACATTTTCAACACCTTGAAACTTAGGAAGATGAAGTGTCATCTCATAGTAGACTGTAGGCACACTAGGTGGTTATAATTTAATTTATGGTGTTACTCCTTGAGTTCCTCTTGAACCCTATGGTGAAGGTATGCCAATTCTTCCTGAATGGCCTCTTGATCCTCTTTTAACTCTAGTAGAACCACCTCTAGTACTATTTCTCACACCTCCTGTAGTAATAAGAACACCTAAAAGATTGGGTACTAAGGGAGGTTTATTAGTTGGAGGTGGGCCTAAATTTTTCCCACTAATTATATTTGGTATAATTTACATTCCAAGGTGATCCATATATCTTACTTGAAATGGAAAGGTAAAGTTTAATGGTAAATTGATACTTTGAAATTACACTCCCAGAGTTTCTTTTATGGACTCAAGTTTAGATTCCACACTATTAGTATCCCAATTTCTTAAAATAATTCTATCTAACTCAAATGCATGAGAATGCATTATGGTGGAGGAATTGGGACTATTTGGATTGGGTTCTATATGATTGTATTTTTGAGATATGGATTGAAAATGATAAAAATAGTAACCTTAACCCAAGACTATAATAATATCAAAGAGAGAGAAATATAGGAATAATCAATAATTAGAAATTAATTATTACCATAACCTAGCTCCTAATAACTTCCCTCCAAGATCTCTAACCAATTTTATAATACTATTTGACTTGTTTGTAGATTTCTTGATAATGGCTTCAAGATGGATATAATTGATTCTTTAGATGCTATGATGGATGAAAGGTAGTATGAGGGATTACGATGGCTAGTATATGGATGAAATAATGGAGTATTAGATTTATAATTAGTCTAACCATGCTCCAAGCATGGATATTTATAGGTTGATGGAGAATTTAGATGAATTTTTATTTCATTTAGAATTCTCTAGTTTAGAGAATTCTATAAAGTTAGGGAAGTCTCTAGATTTAAAGGCTTCTAGATTAGATTATGGGATATTAAGGATTATTTAGGGATTAGGTATGTTTAATGCTTATAGTGGTGTAGGAAAGGCTAGGGATAGGTTGGATAGGGGGGTAGTTGGAATATATATGTATTTCTAATTGGAAAGTAGGGCTAGTAGTTATTTAATGAGGTGAGATTAGTGGATAGATTGGATGTTAATGGGATAATGAGGGGATTAATTTTTTCTTGGGGGTGTATAAAGGTTATTAGGATGTAGGAGACATATGATAGGGAATATGATTTGATTAAATGGTTAGGATTATGGATATAGGATTAATTAACATGATTAGTTGAATAATTAGGGTGTGTGGATTTAGGTGTATACATTTTACCTCTATTTAGAATGGAATTATGAGTGTGAAGTGAGGAGTAATGGCCTTTAAAATAAGAACCATTATGTAAATAAGTTAGTAAAATGAGATTTCATGATACCCCCTTGAGGGGACATGCAGGTAGGTATGAGCTAGATGGCCAGTCAAAAATAAATCCCCAAGGTGGGTAGAAGACCAAGATAATGAGGGGTCAAGATGCTCTAATTGTTAGTTAATATATAATAACATGTCATAATTATAATTGTAAGGGGATACGATTTTAGGTGTAAGACTAATCCTAAGGGGGAGAGTCCCTAAGCAATAATGATTAGCCTTTTAGGATGAGTACTCAACAAAGACCAATGCCAAATAGAGAAGTGAGTGGATTAATATGATAAGATGAATATTCCCAATACAATGACATATGTTCAATTAATAGATAGATAAATAAGGCCATAATTTGTTAATTATTCCCAAGTATAAATGCATGTAAGGGATAACTATAGGCTGATAATAAAGATATGATAGGTGATTAATGATGATAAACATATTTGATATAATGATCATATCTCAACATGATGTAATAGATTATAGTGACCCAAAAGGGAAGGGATAGGGATTGATTTTTTGTAGTGGTCAACCTATCCTTGGGCAGTCAAAAGTAGCCAAGTATTTCATAAATAGTTTGAAGATACCTTAGGATGATGTAGTTATAACTCAAGATGTTGGATAAAGAGTGAGGGAATGGAAGGCCATATCCCATAAAATGATTAAAATTACTTGAAAGTAGAGAATAAATATTGGTTATGGGATTAAATGTGATAATAAGATGGATAAATGGATATGGGGGTTAGAATTAATAGGTTGGGAAGGAAATAGGTTTAATGGGGACTAAACATGGTGAAGGGGTTAAAATAATAGGGTTATTGGGGGGTAAAATAGAAAATTGGGGGTAAAAAGAGTTATGTTCACTCTTTATCTTTTTTGTTTTGAGCTCTGTAGCAAACGATAATAAACCACATCCCAAGAGCTTCCCACTACAAAGATAGGGTCCAAGAATTTAAGAGGCTAGGTGACATAGGACCACTAGGGAGTGATCTATCCCAGATTCATTTTTTTTGTATTTGATACATTTATTTCTCACATTTATAAATGGTACAAATCAATAATACAAAATTACAACTGGGGGCATTACCCTGAGTTACATTTTTGTGACTGTAAGAGGTGAGAATGCCCTCGTAAGTTATTGTTTTACAAAATTAAATGTGGAAAACTATAATTTTACCATACCATAGAAATATATCTATCATATCAAAATACCACATGGGTAGAGATGCATCTTTTCAAAGGTGCAAGTGGTGACTTACAGTTTTTCAAAACTACAAGTATTAAGATGTAATTTTGACAAAATTATGAATTAGGGTTAGAAGTTAAAGGTGATTTTGATGAAAGTTAGTTTTAGGGGTTAATTAGGTAAAGTGTAGTGAATAGGTGATTTAGATAGGTAGATGGGTAGTTATGGGTTAGATAGATAGGTTAAAGGAGATTAATAAGTTAGATGAATGTGTTAACTAGGAAGAGTAGGGTTGACCATATAGATAATATAGGCAAGATTGAGGGAATAAGTGGATGGATAGGTTGGATCTGATAAGTAAGATAGGTGGGATTGGTAGGATTGATTAGGATGGATAGGAGGAGTAAATATGATAGGTAGGATTAACAGGTTAGTAGTGATTGAAGACTAATAGGTTTTGTTATGGTGTAGGAGGATTTAAGTGTATTAGTTTCTAGATTACAATGATCATTAGTGATTCATAAAATTCATAGGTTGACTCCAATATATTATGGATTTCTAGAGATGATGGGCCCATATTAATTTTAAATGATTTAATTTATTCAGAGAGATAGTTATCTCATTACAACATTAGTGGAATAGTGGCACTTTGATACCAACACATTCCATTTTATTACAGGGGAGATGACTATAACTTTGGAGGATCCATTATGTACCTTTTTGTTAATGATGAGAGTAAATTTGATCTAATGGGGATTGTAGACACTTAGTGCTAATGTGTAGACTACAGAAACATATGTATATGGGAGTACAAGACACACAAATAGTAGACAAGGTATTTAGAGATGAGTTGATTAATAGACTAACCCTGGTGTTTATGTCTCTTATTACTAGAATAATATTACTATTGGCCATTTTGGCCCACATACCAAACTCTTTACATGGATTGATTAGATGAGCAAAGTATTTATTTATATGAATGATCAAAATATTTTTATAAGTTTTGGAAGGCCATATCGTCACTAGGACATCTTTCAAAAATGAATGGCCTAGTTCATTTGAGTATTTTATAAATGAACCTTAAGAAGCCTCATGAGCCAAAATATTATAACACCATAAATTTATTCATGCCATGGACATACTCTATAAAATTCATGTCCACGTGAACTTTGTATCTCAAATTATTAGCATTCAAAGTTGGGCTTGTAGCATAAGATGTTCATGCTAATGTCAAGTTTGAGCTCCATAAAGTAACTATTTGGGTTCAAAAGGTCCTTAAGAATTTTAAAGTTGATCAAGATATAATATTCCACATGAGCTTCCATATTGACACATGAGATATAAAGGTTCACATTGGGGTCAAATTAGTCAAAATTTCCTTTGGTTAAAAGCCCTTAAAAAATTACAAGTTAGACAAGATCCTACAATACAGGTTTATCAAGTAAAGATCCAATAGTGGGTCCAATCTAGATCAATGATCAATGTTCATTTGTACAAATGATCCAATGGTGAGTAGGAACTGATAAGAAAGTAGGCCCAAGAAAATTAATGGACCATGTTTGTTCATACCAAGGAGATCAATGATGCAAGTTAAAGTCCAAAGGTCAGAGGATCTAGATCAAGGGCTCACACTGAATCATACATCATGATCTAATAGTGTGTAGGAGGTCAAAAGGTCAAGATATGATAGTGGATATGTATGGGACCAATTAGATTAAGGATAGGTTAGAGAAATTTGACCATCCCAAGAAATATTTGATGGGTAAAGTTGAACCAAAGGGAAGCTTTTTGACCAAACCAAACAAGGTCTCATAGGTTCATCTTGCCACCATTAAATCTCATTCAAATTCCATGGAGAGGGCATATCCATGTACTTAGGTATAAAGAACATAAATGGATGTCATTAAAGTTAAATATGGACCTTTGGTTCATTAAATTTGTATCTTGCAAGGTTTGTTCTATGACTATGTTCATCATTCTTAAAGGGATCCATGCATATGGTTAATTATTGGTCCTTACAGAGAGAAATTTGGTCTATTTGGACCTATTTTTATCTAAAAAATGGGATATGTAATCCATAGGTCTACATCAATATGAAAACTATGATAAAACCAATAATCTTAGATTGGTTTTCCATCTATAGAATTGACTTATGATCTAGACATAGAAATGGAGAAGATATGTGATCCATGCAAAGGGTCTCATCTATCAACATGGATCCATCTCAAAAAATCAAGTACTAACCACCATTCATGGTATGACACTATCAATTTTAGGATTCAAGGATTTGATCTTCATGAGCACATCAAGTGGGCTTAAGGTCCTAAGGTGGTGAACTAGTAGTTAGAGAAGTAGTTAAGGGTATTTATTCTACTCAAATAGACTTTGTCATCATGTAGAATAAACCCTTGTATTCTAGTGGGATCTTTAAGCTAATGAGAGGATCTTAATGACTATTGGAATAAAAGGATGTTAGATTCTTGATAAGGATTGATCTTTATTGGAAGAAGGCATGCATAAGGAAAAGAATAAATAAACTACCACCTCACTTCTTGATCATGATGACTCTTTTTCCACTCTCCTACGCATTGTGCCCATCTCTCTCTCTCTCTCTCTCTCTCTCTCTCTCTCTCTCTCTCTCTCTCTCTCTCTCTCTCTCTCTCTCTCTCTCTCTCTCTCTCTCTCTCTCTCTCTCTCTCTCTCTCTCTCTCTCTCTCTCTCTCTCTCTCTCTCTCTCTCTCTCTCTTACTATATATAGAGGATTTTGAGCCAAAAAATGTATCCATCTTATCCCTCTCTTGGGCATGACTAGACTCTGCCAAGATGGAGCTTGTAACCTCTTGAAATGAATATAAGACTATTTTATATTTCATTGTTTTGGTATAGTGTGTACATGTCAGTCTAATTTTCATATGTGGTAGAAATCTCTCCCTTATCAAGTCTTAATCTCACCTAGTTACTAGTTAATCTTGTTATCCAAGTCATGTTTAATATTTTATATCTTTTGATTGAATCCTGCATGTGGATACTTTGACTAGTTAGTGTCTTGCATTAGACCTCTCCATCACTTCCCTTAGCTTTTAATCATTTGGTGAACCTCTGGATGAAATACTGATGTATGATAGATATTTAGAATCCTAGATCTAGTATTTTACTTATTTAATTAGTGCTTTAAGAGTCAAACATAGTGGATCAACCATCATTTAGGTACATCACCATATTTATCTTAGGTTTACTTTTCATGTTATTCTCTCTCCCTTTTCCCTAGTCATTATTAGGTTTTAGTAGTGTAAATGAGCTAAAATGATGCATCAAAAGAGCTATCCTCATTAAAAATCCTATAGGTCTAACCCAATTATAGGATACCCATAGCCTGGCATCAGTCCTATGTTGGACTAGATTTGGGTAGAAGACCTTAATAATCATCTACCCATCTAGGGTGCAATCTAGACCTCTAATAGTTCTGGCATGATCGGTGGGACTAAGGTTCGATAGATTGGAAAGATAATGGTGTGTCATTCCTTTGATCAAATTTTAGAAGAAATGAAGTTAGCACCAATGTGACTCTGAATCAAAGCTTTTGGTTATGAGCAGACTAGGTATGTCTCATTGAAACATTTAGTCAGCTATCTCATCTCATTTGACATATGAGGTTAATATGAATGGCTATGGTGAATACCCCTATTATCCACCTTCTTATCATTAGTCCCAATTTGATTCTCATAATCCATATGACCCTCATCACTCCTACCAAGATCTATACTAGCCTTATGATGAGCATGATCAATCGCATTATGATCCTCACCAGTAATATGAGGACCAACATCAGTCATATATGTAAGAATATTACCCTAATCCTTCTTATGGATAGCAAGCCCATCATAATATTTCTCCTTACAATCCCTATCATGATTAATCCATACCAGTACTTAAGTGAAATTTAGTAAGCCTTGACAAGCATGCACTAAAATTGTGCTCACAAAAGTATTATGGCCAAGATGTCCCTACTCACCAGATCCATTATGTGAAGGAGTCATTCTAGCAAGTGAAATAATAATGGACACCTATTGAGAGAGAAAATAGAAAAATATCATAGGTGAGATTATGTATGTAGGTGGTTACATTCAAACCATTAAGGATAACCTAAAAGGTCCTGAAGATTAGCAAGTCTAACCTTGCCAATATTATGTGCCTTAATATACACCACCTTAGCATACTTATGTTCCACCCATTCCTCCCAAAGAGACAATTCCAAGTACCCCTTTGAGTATTACAAGTTCTTCATGTGTTCCTTAGACCTTCCATTCTCAGAGATCTATCCCAGAAGGTTGTCAAACAAAGAAGGAGATTGTTGTGGAACAACCTACTATTGAGGTCCAAGACTCCATTATTCCTCAAGAACCCCTTAAGAATTCCTTCAATTTCCCAAGTTATAATAAAGTTGTGAAGTCACAAAAATTGTGCAAAGCAAGGTAAATCTAGATTTGAGAGCCCAAGTTAAACTAGGATCTAAACCTATGCAAACCTCTCTCATACCTCCTCAAGAGTCTTCTTGCATTCCTTATTTTCATTAAGCCATTGAAAACCTTAAAGAGAAGCTATTCTAAGAGAATATCATGAGGCAAATCAAAGAGTTGGAGTTAAAGACAAGGAAATAGGAGGATAACCATAATTAAAAGGGTAAAGAAGATATTTTATCTTTCCCATCTTAGAACTAAATCATGCAGTCAAGCAAATTTAAAGATACTCAACCCCCATCCCTCCCTCCTCAAGAGTCTAGGTCATTTCCATATTGAAAATCCATCTAGAGCAATATGAAAAAAGGGAGGAGGACATGACTGTCAAAGACAAATAGTTGGACCAAGGAGGTGTCATATATATCTCATCTCTCTTAGAGTCATCCCAAGAATATCCTATGCCACTCCTTAAAGAGGTGAGTAGTGAAATCCATATTGATCTCATAACTGATAATGGTGGATTTTCAAATTTAGAAGAGGAGATCATCATTGGAACACCACTTGGAAAGAGTGAGCATGTTTCATTATTTCATAATGTTAAAGAAGATGAGTTGTAGGATCAAGTGTAAGTTGGAGATGAGATCCAATAGGAAGAAGTCTTAGATGTGCATCAAAAGGTTATTTCTCAAGAACTTATTGATTACATATCAGTTGTCCAAAACCAAGATTTTTCTCAAGATCTTATGGTAATTGATATAGATCAATTACAAGATCATCTTGCTTTAGAAGGTAGCCATGAAGATAACTCACACATAACCATTGCTAAGGTAGAGAGCATTCTTGAAGAAGAAGACCATTGGTAAAAATTGTACCATGACTTCATGAGTGAAATTGAAGAGTTTAAGATGGTAAACTTGGATTATGAGATAGTACAACAAGTTGAATCTTCACTTGAGGATTTCATTAATGTTTTTTATCTTTAGGAAGATAGTTCTACTATGGGGATACCAAAGTATAATGAGAAGGTTTTTATTGATGTGGGAGAAGCCCATGAGATATTGGTACAAATGGAAGACATGGATGAGATTGAGATATATCTTATTGAAAAGATTCAAGTAATTGAGAAGGTGGACAAAGAGTTTTTCATGGAGAACAAGGACCAAGATTGGATGGATTATGTAGATCTCTTGGATGATATTAAAGAAGTTGCAACCAATTAGAAGCTCAATCTTATTGAGGACTCTATGGAAATCAAGAAGTTATGCTCTTCTAAACCACACTTAGAGGTCATATTTAAGTATCCATCTAAAGAATTTGAAACTATCTGGATGCACATAGATGACCTATTTAGAGCTACTTGGTTCTCATTGAACATCATGCTAAAGAAGTTGATAGATGTAACAAATAAGAAGTAGGCACTAAGGCTAAGGGTCAAGGAGCTACATGCCTCACTCAATTCCTCATCCCATGATGAAACAAAGTTATCAAAATTTAATTTTAACCTAGGAGGAAAAGTACACATAGTTTTAAGAAATATATTAGGGTAGTTCTTATAATTTCTTACAAGTATAGTTTCTAGAACATTTGTTTGTTTTCCCTATTTTTTTATAGGTTAGTTTCCCTTCAATAAGTGTCTTGGGTACTTTGTTTTGTTTTTCTCTTTATTTTTTTCCTCATTTATTTCAATATGGGTTAGAATAATATTGGCAACCAATGTTAGATCTAGGTCAATATGCTAGACCCAAGTGGAGATTCCATACCCGATGGACTAAAAAAGGAATATGCTCTTTGTTCTCTAAGCATAGTAGGAATGCTTCCCTATGAGTCACCAAAAATGTTGGCCATTTTGGCCCATATACCAAAATATTTCCATGGAATGATTAGATGAGAAAAGTCCCTATTTAGATGAATGATCAAAATATTTGTACAAGCTTTGGAAGGCCAGACCATCACTAGGACATCTTCTAGAAATGAATGCACCAACTCACTTGAGAATTTTATAAATGCACCTTAGGAAGCCTTACAAGTAAAAATCTTGTAATGCCATATATTTATTTATGATAGGGACATACTATGAAAAATTCATATCCACATGAGCTTTCTAGCTCAAGTTATGAGAATTCAAAGTTATACCTATAGCATAATACATTTTCACTAACATCAAGTTTGAGATCCATAAAGTAACCATTTGGGTTCAAAAGGTCCTTAAAAGGCTTTAATTTGATCAATATCTAATGGTATGCATGATCTGGCATATTGGCACATGACATCTAATGGTTCACACTAGGGTCAAACTAGTCAAAAGGTCCCTAGTTTAATGTTGGGGATCAACCAACAATATGATTACACTTATGAAATCAATAAACCATGGAATTAAATCAGATAGATAAGTAACTAGAATTATAAATAGCAAAGAACAAGAGATACAAGAAACCACCCTAAAAACTTGTATTAAACTCTTTATAGGAGGAATACAATTGAAGAAACTTCTTTCTTCCACACCTCTCTCAGATGTATAGATCTCTCTCTAGATCTCTTTCCCTCAAGAGCTCTCTCTCTCAAGTACAATCAACTCCAACAACCTAGATTGATTCACCTATACAATTCTATACTATTCTTCAACATTCACATAAATGAACTACTACCACAATAAGCTAAGAAGATCTTTCCTACATATAGAATTAGGAAACTTGAGCATGCATTTACAACCAACAGTTAAGCCTCTTGAACAAGGGCTCTAAAAATAGTCTTGTTAATAATAGAGACGCAGACTTAAGACTACAACTTAATCTCATCATGTAAACACTCAATTCTATCCTCAAAAATAGCTCTCTGGATGCACAAGTAACTGACGCCGATTCCTGCCTGCTTGCCTATGATCGACATCAGCCAATCTCTGTCGACACCGGCATCTCTTCAACTGCTCCTGACCGATGTCAGTCACTCTTGACTAATGCCAGTGACTGTGTAAACCTACAAATTTGGTAATGCACTCCTTGGTGAAGCTTTTAGGCTCCACACCTTAACAATCTCCCACTTGGAGATAAACAACTGCACCAGTACCTGTACAACATCTTCTAGCTCCTCCATCTTCAACTCAATCATGAAGACCAACAGAAGTTGAATGAAGATTCAACTTCTCCTTTGTAACCGGCTTGGTTAACATATCAACAAGATTCCTATTTGTATGGATCTTCTCCAGCTCCAACTCACCATCCTCTAATACCTGTCTTATGAAATGGTACCTAAGCTGTATGTGCTTTGTTCTTGAATGAAAGGCTGAATTCTTAGCCAAATGAATGGCACTCTAACTATCACTGTATAGTATACAACTCTCTTGCTCCTTTCCAAGCTCTTCCATGAACCGTGTCATCCATATCATCTCTTTGCTAGCTTCTATGGCTGCAATATACTTTGCTTCTGTAGTTGACAAGGTAACAACCTTCTGTAACTTTGATATCCAGCTAACCGTTGTTCCACCTATAGTGAAAACATAACCTGTGGTGCTCCTCCTGCCATCCAAATCACCTACCATATCTGAATCTACATAACCATGTAGAGAAGTATCTGAACCTCCATAACACAAGTGCCTACTGCTAGTTCCTCTCAGATATCTAAGGATCCACTGAACTACTTTCTAGTGTTCCTTTCCTGGATTGGCCATATACTTACTTACAACTCCCACTACTTGGGCAATATTCGATCTAGTACACACCATTGCATACATTAAACTCCCTACCATGGAAGAATATGGAACTTTACTCATGTACTCTACCTCATCATGTGAATTAGGACATTGTTCTTTACTCAACTTAAAATGTCCAGCCAAAGGTGTGCTTACCGATTTAGCATCCTGCATATTGAACCATTTCAACACCTTGTCCACATAATCCTCTTGAGACAAAATCAACCTGTGATTTTTCCTGTCTCTCTTAATGCTCATGCCAAGGATTTTCTTTGCTACTCCCAAATCCTTCATGGCAAACATTTGAGCTAATTTCACCTTAAGTTCAGAGATATCCTGCATGTGTGATCCTGCAACCAACATATCATCTACATACAACAATAAAATAATATATCTACCATTATCCAATCTCTTAAAATACACACAATGGTCAGATTGACACCCACTGTAGCCATGCTCAGTCATAAACCTGTCAAATCTCAAATACCACTGTCTAGGAGCTTGCTTGAGGCCATATAAGCTTTTCTTCAATCTGCACACTAACTTCTCCTTACCTTTGACCTCAAATCCTTCTGGCTGTTCCATATATATTTCCTCATCCAAATCTCCATGAAGAAATGTTGTCTTAACATCTAGCTGCTCAAGATACAAATCCTCAATAGAAACCAAAGATAGTACAATCCGTATAGAAGTCATTTTAACAATAGGAGAAAAAATCTCACCAAAATCAATACTTGGCTTTTGTGCAAATCCTTTCACTACCAATCTGGCCTTATATCTCATCTATCCATTCTCACCTTCCTTCAACCTATAGGTCCATCTGTTCTTTAGTGTCCTCTTACCAGCTGGCAACTCAACCAAATCCCATGTTTGGTTCTCTCTCAAGGACTCCATCTCCTCAACCATGCCACGCTCCCACTGACTCTTTGACTCCATCTGTAATGCTTCTTCAAAACTCTCTGGTTCTCCACCATCAGTTAGCAATAAATAGAATAATGAAGGAGAATATCTAATTGGAGGCTTACTTACCCTTTCTAACCTCCTGATGGGCGTTTGAGACTCGTTCACAACACGTTGTCTGCCCAAATTCTCTGATAGTGACTGACCTCAGCCACCTCTAGACCTGTTACTGGCCAACATTGGTTCTTCCTAACCGACGTCGGTTCCTGTCATGCCAACGTCAGTCTTTGTATGACCGACATTAGTTTCTGTCCTGCCGATGTCAGTTCCTAACCTACCGACGTCGGTCTCTGTGTTTTCCTGCAAGTGATTATTTATTTTTCTCGTGAGCTCATTTTGGACCGTCACCTCATCCAATTCTCCATTGCTCTACCCAGATTAATTCAGCTTCTTCATCTGATCACTATACATTACTTTTTCATTGAAAACAACATCATGGCTCCTAATTACCTTGTTAGTTCCTAGATTCCAAAATTTGAAACCAAAATCATCTGACCATAGCCAATAAACGTGCACCTCATAGAATTAGCATCCATCTTCTTTCTATTTTCCTTATCAATGTGCACAAAGGCTTCACAACCAAAAACTTTGAGATATGAGAGATCTACCTTTTTACCTATCCATGCCTCTTCTGGAATTCCATCATCCAGAGCTGTAGAGGGTCCTCTATTAATCAAGTACACTGTAGTGTCAACAGCTTCTACCCAAAACTCTAAGGGCAAACTAGCATGCAATCTCATACACCTTGCACACTCCATTATTGTTCTGTTCATCCTTTCAGCAATTCCATTCTGCTGAGGTGTCCTTGGAACCATCCTTTGCCTGTGGATTCCATGCATATAACAATAATCTCTAAACTTAAAGATGTAGAACTCACCACCATTGTCAGATCTCAGGCACTTCAATCTTCTACCTATTTCATTCTCAACCATAGCTTTCCAAATCTTAAAAGTCTCAAATACATCAGATTTCTTCTTAATACAATAGATCCATACCTTTCTTGTAGCATCATCTATGAACGAAACATAGTACTGTGATCCTCCAATAGAAGCAACTTGAGCCGGTCCCCACACGTCTGTGTGAACAAGCTACAACTTATGCCTCTTCTTAGTTGACCCAGTCTTAAGAAAACTCACCCTCTTCTATTTTCCAAACACACAATGCTCACAAAATTCCAGATCTATGTTTTTCAAATCTAAAAGCTTACCTCTAGACTTAAGAATTGACATCCGCTTCTCACTCATGTGGCCAAGCCTTGAGTGCCACAATTTAGCATCCACATCTGAAGTAGATAATACATAAGGATAATTGTTAGTAACACAATTACATAAATAGAGAGTACCTACTCTCTTACTTCTGGCCATTACAAGTGCACCCTTGGTCACCTTCCAAGATTCTGCTGTGAGAGTTACTGTACAACCCTCATCCCCTAACTTTCCTGCAGAAATCAAATTCCTCTTCAAGCTAGGAACATGCATAACATCTCTCAACACCCATGTGTTGCCATTCTACATTTTCAGCTGCACTTTACCTTTTCCAATAATTTTACAAGGCTCATCATCCCCTAAATACACTATTCCAAAATCTCCATGGATATAGTCACTAAAATATTCTCTATTAGGGGTAGCATGAAAAGATGCACCAGAATCTAACACCCAAGATTCTATATTATTATGCAAAGAAAATATTAAAGCATCTTGTGCAATACCTGCAACCTTTGCTTCTTTCTTTCCTTCATGCTGATTGTCCTCCTTAGGCTTTGACCAGCAATCTCTACTTATGTGCCCCATCTTTCCACAATTCTAGCATTGTAGCTTCCTGCCATTTCTAGATTTGGATCTACCTCTCACCTTAGACTTAGACCTTGATCTCCTCTTGCTCCTCTCTTTTTACCTTCCCCTGCTCTCAAAACTTAAAGCATTCCCTGATGTTTCCTCTGTGATTTTTCTATGAATTTCCTAATTCAAGATAACACTAACAACATCCTCTACTTTTAAAAACATTAGAAGCAGATGCAGTATTAGAAACTGCCATTACCAAGCTATGCTAGCTTTCAGGCAAAGAACATAATATTAAAAGAGCTTTTATTTCATCATCAAACACAATTTTGACTGAACTTAATTGATTAACAATTCCATGGAAATCATTCAGGTGATTAGATACAGATCCACCTTCTTGCATATGAAAATTAAATAACTGCTTCATAAGATATACCTTATTGGAAGCAGAGGGTTTTTCATACAAAATTGTTAAAGTAGTCATCAACTCTACCATTGTCTTTACTTGTGATAGATTAGATATCACAGTAGATGCTAGACTCAGTCTTATAGACCCCAGAGCCTTTCTATCAAGAACTTCCCATTCTTCATCATCCATGTCTTTGGGCTTCTTTGCAATCCCACCTAACGGTAAGTATAGATCTTTTTGATACAGATAATCCTCTATCTGCATTCTCCAATGTTGATAGTTCTTGCCATTAAACTTATCCATTCTCAGTTTACTTTCTTCTACCATTGCTTCTTCCACTCAAACAGAAATCCCTACAGAAACCCCTGTGAGCAACTTGTAATCAATACACACTACATAGATCTGAACCACCTGTTAGTGAACCTGAGCTCTGATACCACTTATGGATATCAAGCTCTAAACCTACAACCAAGGATCTGATACCACTTTTTGGGGATCAACCAACAATATGATTACACTTATGAAAGTAATAAACTGTGAAATTAAATCAGATAGATAAGTAACTAGAATGATAAATAGCAAAGAACAAGAGATACTAGAAACCACCCTGAAAACTTGTATTAAACTCTTTACAGAAGGAATACAATTGAATAAACTTCTTTCTTCCACACCTCTCTCAGATGTACATATCTCTCTCTAGATCTCTTTCCCTCAAGAGCTCTCTCTCTCAAGTACAATCAACTCCAACAACCTGGATTGATTCACCTATACAATTTTGTACTGTTCTTCAACATTCACATAAATGAAATACTACCATAATAAGCTAAGAAGATATTTCCTACATATAGAATTAGGAAACTTGAGCATGCATTTACAACCAATATTTAAGCCTCTTGAACAAGGGCTCTAAAAATAGTCTTACTAATAATAGAGATGTGGACTTAAGACTACAACTTAATCTCATCATGCAAACACTTAGTTCTATCCTCGGAAATAGCTCTCTAGATGCACAGGTAACTGACGCCGGTTCCTGCCTGCTTGCTTATGACCGACGTCGCCTGATCTCTACCGATGCTGACGTCTCTTCAACTACTCCTGACTGACGTCGGTCACTCCTGACCGACGCCGATGACTGTGTAAACCTGTAACTTTGGTAATGCGCTCCTTGGTGAAGCTTTTAGGCTCCACACCTTAACATTTAAAATCCATTAAAAGGCTACAAGTTGGATAAGATCATATGGTTCAATTTCATCGAGCAAAGATCTAATGGTGTATGTTTAATGAAAATAAGATGGGTCCAATATAGATAAATGATAAATGTTCATTTGTACCAATGATTTAATAATTCATAATAACTAATAGGAAAGTGGGTGCAAGTAAATCAATAGATCATGTTTGTTCTTACCAAGGATATCAATGGTGCAAGTTAAACTCCAAAAGTCAGAGGATCTAGATCAAGGGCTCACATTGAATCATATATCATAATCCAATGGTTTGTAGGAGGTCAAAAGGTCAAGATCTAATAGCAAGGATATATGAGACCAATGAGAGTAAGGAAAAGGTTGGAGCAATTTGATTGGCTCAAGAAATATTCAATGGGAAAATTCAAACCAAAAGGAAGATTTTTGACCTGAGAAAACAAGATCTTGCAGGTTCATTCTACCACTGTTAAAGCCCATTTGAATGCCATGGAGTGGGAATATCCATGAAGTTAGGTATAAGTAACATAAAGGGATGCCATTAAATTTAAATATGAACCTTTGGTTTATAAAATTTGTAGCTTGTAGGGTTCATTCTATAATTGTGTTCACCATTATTAAAAGGATCCATGCATATGGTGAATTCTCGATCCTTGTAGAGACAAAGTGGGTCTATTTGGACCTATTATAATCTATAAAAAGGGATATATAGTCTACAAGTCTGGATCAATTTGAAAATTATAGGAAAACCAATCATCTTAGATTAGTTTTTCATTTATAGAATAGACCTATGATCCAGATATGGAAATGGATCAGATATGTGATTAATGCAAAGGGTCTCATCTATCAACATGGATCCATCCTCAAAAAATTAGGTACTAATTGCCAATCATGGTATAGCACTATTAGTTTTAAGATTTAAGGATTTGATCCTCATGAACACATCAAGTGGGATTAAGGTCCCAAGGTGGTGAACTGGTAGTTGGAGAAGTAATTAAGGGAATTGATTCTACTCAAACAAACTTTATCATCATGCATAATAAACCCTTGTATTCTATTGAGACCTATTAGCCAATGAGAGGAGCTCAAGGACTATTGAAAAAAAAAGGAGGTTAGCTTGTTGACAAGGATTGATCCTGATTGGAAGAAGGCATGCATAAGGAAAATAATCAATAAAATACCCCCTCACTTCTTGATCATGATGACTCTTTCAACTCTCCTATGAATTTTTCCCATATCTCTCTCCCTTTTTGCTATATATAGAGGCTTTTGACCCAAAAAAATATTCCTCTGATCCCTCTCTTGGGCATGCCTAGACTCTACCAAGATGAATCTTTTAACCTCTTGAGATGAATACAAGATTGTTTTAAATTTCATTGTTCTAATATAGTGTATAAATATCAGTCTAATTTGCATTTATGGTAGAAATCTCTCCCTTGTCAAGTCCTGATCTCACCTAGTTACTAGTCAATCTTGTTATGTAGGTCATGTTTAGTGTTCTATATCTTTTGATTGAAGCCCATATGTGGATACGTTGACTTGTTAGTGTATTCCATTAGACCTCTCCATCACTTCCCTCACCTTTTGATCATTTGGTGAACCTCTACATGAAATACTAATGTATGACAGATATTTGGAATCCTATATCCAATCTTTTACTTGTTTCATTAGTGTTTTAAGAGTCAAACATAGTGGATCAACCATCATTTAGGTGCATCACTATCTTTATCTTATGTTTCCTTTTCATGTTATCTCTCTCTCCCTTTTCCCTGGTCATTATTAGGTTTTAGTAGTAAAAATGAGCTAAAATTATGCATTAAAGGAGCTAGCCTCATTAAAATTCCTAGAGGTATGACCCCATTATAGGATACCCATAGCCTGGGGTCAATCCCATGTTGGACTAGATTTGGGTAGAAGACCTGAAAAATCATCTACCCAACTAGGGTGCAATCTAGACCTCCAATAATTTCCAGATAAGAGTGGACAATGGTTTCATTTGGGGTTAGGGTATGTAGTCACTGATACGGTTCAAGACTATTATGTATTCACCTAGCGGGCATAGTATTGGGTAATTTATACTAATAATTTCACATGGGTGACTAAAAATGGATGATTAACTTTGTGTCATCATTACTACTTTATATATGGATTTGGGAGCACATGGCCATCTAGAGGCTATTGGGTACACATCGAGATAGAGAGCCTAATCATCTATTAGTTTTTGGATAGTATATTATTTTTGGAGTAAAATGTGTGCATGCAAGAGACATGAGGTTTTATAAACAAGAATTTGATAGCATGAGGGAGGATCAAATCACATTGGTTTCCTATAGATATGTCTAGTAGAGGTAGGTAAAGGATGCAGATGTCATGAGATACATGCTGATATAGTGCTACCTAATTAGGTGATGGGACTACATTTATGAGAGATATCAATTAGATAGGGTACATAGATATTTTGGATGTTAGTAATATGTCCTAATGGAGGATCATCTCTTTGTTAATAGTGACAAGGAGAGGCCCTAGTGTGGGTAGATAGTGGATAGGGTTATAGAATGAGTGAGCTATGCTAGCATTACTCTAGTTGTGTGGAATTACTAGACACCTATGGTATATCTAGTATTCATGATAATGAATATAGGGTGGTGGCTTCATAAATGGACCCATAGATTATTGAGGCCTCTAGAGGGGGTGAAAAGGAGAGGAGTGATATGGAGTCTAGTATAAGCACAAGTTCATTTGAGGAGATGATAGGCATAAATATCACAACCCTAGGCTCAAAGAGATGGCCATGATGGCCAAGATGGCCAAGATGTGGGTGATTAAGCATTGATGATCATTGATGGGGGGATTATGGAGTTGGAGGGGAAACTAGGATATAGGTGGAAGAGACTATGTAGTGAGAGGAGAAGATCCAGGTGTAGCAAGGCCTTCCAAACCACCTATTAGTATAGAGGATCAAACACAGATGGATAGTATAAGATAATAGGTGACGGATAGGTTGGTATAGGTATAATATATTACCATAGATTAGGATAGGTAATATTTATAGGTTACAAACTTATAACACCATATCATGGAGAGAGATAGGTAGTTGGACCCTATACTAGGTTGGCTTATAAGGTTGATGGGATAGATTGGGATGAGGGATGCTCAGATATCATCTTTATAGGGTCACTTGGGCCAAATTTAAGAATGATATGGATATATATTTAGCTGAAAAAGGTATATTTATACATGAGATGCACAGTAGTAGCTCTACAAGCATAGATTGGGTAAATCTAGGTGAGGTTAATCCAAAGAAAGGTAGAGTTACAGATGATCATGAAGGCCAAAGAGGAGGGTGGTGGCTTACTATAGAGGAAGGGTTTGTTAAAATAAAAATTACTGAGAGGGGGGAGGGTGAATCAGTATTTAAATACTTTTCTTATTATTTTCACTTAAATAATCATGAATCATTCAATTAATCACATATATCTAGCAAACATAATCACCTATCCACATAATTATGAAACACATGAACACATCACATATGTGGTAAAACCTTAAGTGGAAGAAAACCCATTGATATGTTCAAATGGAATATAGTATTATAATACAAACACCAAATTTATTAAATAACCCACTTCACATGGATCACCAACCCCAACTAGCTAAGCACAAACTCAGCTAGGCTTTAACAAGCACCAAATTTCAAGAAGGCACCAACCCCTAGATGAATCAAAACTAACTTAGCCACATGAATAATTTGATAACATTAAATTAAATTTGTTTTTCAACCAATTTATGATGACCAACCCTTCATGTCTTCACACTCTTATCCCTCTCAAACTACCTTCTAGATCTCTTTGCTCAAATAGGTCTCTTCAAGACTAATTAGGTCATATGACCTTGATCCTAATACACATAACCTCTATATAATATTAATAATAGATCATATATACTATTTTTATGGTTTAAAATAAATCCTTGTTCTCTTCAATATGTTATTTTTTTTTCTTGCACTCTCTTCACTCAAATAAGCCTAAAATTGCCTTGTATTTATACAAGTCTCTTGTTCATACCCTTCTTGATTGGCCAAACAACCTTACCTTATTATGTCAGCCATGTAATATATCTTAAGACATATCATAAACATTTATAAAATTTTATTTGAGTCCCTTTAGGTCTGACATATCATAATTAGGCTTCATTTAATCTTTAGGTCTCATGGAAACCTAATTCTATTAGGTCTACTTTAGGACACGTTACACTTTTCCTTTCTTGAAACACTTTAAAATTATCCACATGGAAGTAAAAATTAGTATTCTAATAAAATATACCTATAATAATATCTTATTATATATATGATACTTTTTATCTCCATCCATCACTTGAAGCATGCCATTAGTATTGTTCACAATTAGGCCTATGCATACCCAAAAAGTCTATTTTAAACAACTAAAGATAAAACATAAATTATATACAAAATAATGGAAAAATTCACATATTAATAAGATACATGACCTTAGGGTCATCACCATATGATTTATACTTCATAAAATATGGAAAAAGGACTCAAACCCTTCTCTGTAAAGTGCTCACTCTAAACTACCAACTAGCCTCAAAACACAATCATGGAAAATTGAAATTTTGACACCTAAAAGAACATAATACATAAATTCAAATGTATGAACATGATCCTAAAAAATAATTATAATAACCTAAAACAAAAATATAATAATATATAATGGAAATTATTTATCTTACAGACTATTTTGTTGACCTTCTCTCTCATAGACCTCACTTAGCTGGTCAAGCCATTTTGGCTTAAACATTTTCACCAATTTCACTAAGTAAAAAACCTTATAAAATGAATGTATAGTAAATTATAACAAAAAATAAAAACACCATGTACAATATATGCTTCAACTCATGTCATAGAGTCTAAAACTCATCATTACAACTTGCTTACCCAAAATTGCTAGTTTGCCTTGAAGCACAGTCATAGTGACAATGACCTTCAATCACCTATATGACCATTTAAAAAGAATCGTAATGAATATGGATAATATTATGAGATAATTATAACTTTTTTATATATAATTATAATATGGTAAAATGTCAATATTGGTCTTTCAGACCAATCTCAGAGCCTTTGTATCTCACTATCTCATTTGAACTAGAAAGGTCAATGAGCAACATTTTCATCATATCCACTAACCTCAAAAACTTATATCAAAAATTATCATGTCTTAAAAGTCTTGAAAATTTTCTCCATGCACTTGGATTTATCCCTATTATATGATAGCACATCCCTAATCATCTTCTCATTACTACCTAGATTTTTCACTATTTCCATCATTAGGCATGTTAGCGACTGGTCAACTTGGATTACTAGTTTAGCATACCTAAGGGATATAAATTATATATAAACAACCATGAACATAAAATATAAGTCTCAAAATTTTTCCTCCATCCATTTATCAAATTTTACTTGGTCAAATTTGACTATTATAGAAAATATCTGAGAAATAAGGCTTTTCTTATAGGGTCCACTCACTCACCTAAAGATTTAATCACACCTGGAGATGCCTAAGAGAGTTTAATATAACCTAAAATAAATATAATATCCATAAAAAAACCATTATAATCACTTTATAACAACTTATTTCATATCGGGTCATTGTTAGGGTTCTTTTAGGGTTTAAACCATCTTCCATTATTAACAATCATTCATAAAGCTAATTCCCTCATTCCAAAAACTAATGCCTAGAAATTTGAGTTAAGACCATTATCCATATACCATGAATATCTTATGTTCCCATGCAGATTTTACACGTGCCAATGAATACCTAAAAGTCCTTATCATATTGATAACCCTTCTGTTTCTATCGCTAATTCGCTTTCTACATTCAAAAGATGAATAAAGAAACTAAAGAAATGGACAAGGCTAGAAGTACCTGGATAAAGATTGTGCACCGTAATCCAAATGTTTGTGAGCACCCCTCTTTGGCTGTGGAGGAATGACACCTGCAAAGAAGAAAACTTGGACAAAAAGGCGTTAGATGGATAGATGGTGGGTTGCCAAGTGCAAGCTTGTTCCCAGAAGTATGAGAACTTCCTTAAGGGAGGTCAACCCACTATTTTGATAAAAGATAAATGACTGATAAATGACAGAATGCTAAAATAGCCTGAAATGATAGCAAACTAAAAGAGAAAAGAAAGCAAAGGCTTACCTGGAAGAAGCTGTCAGCCTGGTTACAGTCTCTGGCGTCGGTGGTTCTACTAGTGTCGGTGGTCAAGGTCTACTGACGTCGATTAGTCTGTCGACATCGGTTGGGGTAATGACCGGCGTCGGTCAGGGCAGTGGTCTATAGTCGAGTCTGGACAGAGTCTGGTCTGGACTTGGTCTGTGGACGGGTTTGTGGACGTACAAAATGGTCTGGGAGAGTCTGGTTTTAGTTGAAGGTCTATGCAGAGGTCTAGGATAATGGACAAAATGTCGAAAAGGGACAGAGAGATAAAGGAGGCCAATCAGGGAAATAGGAATCTGGGTCTGCCTGGTTTGGTTAACAGTCTGGGTTGGGGAAAAGAAGTGTTGAATCTAGTTTAAAAGCAGATGACTAGAAAGCATAATGAAAACACAAATAGAGTACTTACTTGTGCCCTGCTGAAGAAAATGGTGTAGGTTGGTGCCCTGTTGCTGGTGATGCCGGATGTGAAGACCTGTTGCTGATGGAGAATCCCTGTTGTTCACTTGCAGAAGCTTGTTGTGTACCTGAGGGAGAGAGTCAGATTGATTGGTAGAGAGGTCAAGTGAAAGGGCGGATACAAGGGTCTGATACAAAGATTCAAGAGTAGGGATGCCAGAGAGAGACGCAGAGAGCGAAGAGGAGGAGATAACGGTGAAGAAGCCATTATGAAAGGTGCTGACGCCAGCAATATCGCCGATGTCAGTCGACGGTTGACCGACGTCGGTGGCTAAAAGGCTGGAGAAAGGCTAAAAATAGCCTTTAATCTGTTTCCCAACCGCTGAGTCAAATGAATGCGAGGATGAAACGGTCGATGGGGGTTAATTGGGCGAGAGGAGAGGTTGGAATGGGAGACTTAGGCATTAAATGGCCATGTGGGGAATGAAGGGGATCCAAAGAGGGTATCCTAGGGTGGCGAGGTGGCAAGGAGAGGGAAAATGGACTTATTTAATTAAAAATAGATGATTATTTTTAATTAATAAGACATAGGTAGGTTAGGGATAGTCGAAGTGGCAAGGGACCAAGGGGAGAGAGGAAGACCAAGGGTTAGACACTTTTTAGGTGTCTACATTTGCCCCTTTTTGTCTTGTTGGCTGTTCTGAACGAACTGCAAGACAAAAACAGGAGGTAGTTGCCCCCGGTGTGGGATGATGTGGATTGCCCCGAAGTATGGATGAGGTATTCCCCCTCAAAGTGGGAGTCAAGGGAAGGAAACCTGATGTCGGGTGCTGATTTGACAAAAGGTGGATGAGAAAAATGAAAAGTGAGTGAAAACGCTGCAAAAGTCATGATTGTGCGTATACCACATCACGAGATAGGTAGGTCAAATGGTCACAGTCAAAAGGGTCGAGGAGTGCTAAAATCAAAGTAACCGGGCCCCAGCATTTAGTCGTCTGCTGATCGGGTCACTCAATCTAAGCTGAAGCTCCAAATAGTCATCGTGTTCCAGGTATCCCAGGCTCAGGAAGTGCTCCCAGAAACACAAAAAAGCCACAAGTAGTAGGGATCAACTGGCTTGCGATCCTATACTTGCGAAGGGTCAAAATAGTCTACGGATAATTTTGCTAACCAGTCGTGAGGTAGCACACATGCAAAAACAACCAAGGCAACATTGGCTTGGAAGTAGTCGAAGGTTGAAGGAGAGACGCATGATCTCTAATGGTCATTGGTCAAGGGGATGGATGGACGAAAGGATGTGGCCAAGCTAACCTCAAAAAATGTCATGTGATCTAAGTGCTGCCTACATAGCCCTTGTGTAAAGGGCCTAAGGCCAATGTAGTTCTCCCTAAAAGGGAGGAATGGTCAAAAAAATGATTGGTCTTGGTCAAAGAAAATGGAGTTGGTCGTGGTCAAAGTCAAGGTCGCAGAAGAGAAGGTTTGTCCATCAAAGAGACGAACAAATGGGGGTGGTCGAGCTAACCTCAGAGGATGTGTTATCTGAGTGCTGCCTACATAGCCCTGGTCATAGGGCCTCAGACCAATGTAGTTTGGACAAATTGAGAAGATTGGTCGATGATTGGATGTGGTTAAGTGTCGAAATGATGAGGGTAAGATGAGGATAAGATGATGTATTCTGTAGAATTGGTCGAGAGTCTTTCATCCCTAGCAAGTTTCCATAGTCGTGATGGATGTATGCTAAAAATGAATGAAGGTCTATTTATGCTTCAGCAAGTATTGGTTTATGCTTAACATAAATTGGGTCTGGTCAATAGTTTCCATGTGTATTGGTGTCCATAGAAACTATATGAAATGGACGAGGATGATGTCTGATGCCATGAGGATGAGAAATAGCTTGGTTTGAGTCGACAATTGATGTGGTTAAATGTGACCAAAGTGTAGAGAAAAAGTGAAAGGCGAATTGCTCTTTCATTGATAAGGACCAGAAAGGGAGCATAGATAGGGGTTATTAGAACAAAAGCCCTGTTCATGCATTATGTCGTTGACCAGTGTTGTGTTAGAGCGGTAATCGAATCACTTTGACGTTAAAGTGAGCTCGAAGTCCCTTGAGTAGGTAATAGGAGGAGGATAGGGTAACCCAGTTTAAGAGCAGGAATAACCTTGCCCCTTTTATAGGAGACCCTGAGACAACTACAAGTCAAGTCCATGACCCTTTTTTTTTTTTTTTGGGTGCAGACTGATCGATGCGGGAAGTCTACATAGAGATGTCATTTGATTTATGGTCATGTTGCGAAGCTGATCAATGCGGGAAGCTTCTAAGAAAGGTTTCTGTTTGTAGCAAGATTTAGTCATAGCCATCCTTTGAGGGAGTGGTCTATACTTTGCTTTAAATGTTTGATAAGTTGGCCTAGCTATCCTTCAAGGGATCAGTCTAGTAATACAACAATTATGTAGCTATCCTTCGAGGGAGCAGTCTACATTTAGAGTCTTTTATGACCTGGTATGATATATTATTTTTGATATAATTGTTGACTGAAGTTTAGCCATGGACGAGCCTATAGAGGTTTAAGGGTTCCCTTTTATTAGGACAAAGCATTACTGCTTGACAAAAAAGGGTTGACAAGTGTTAGGAAGCAGGGTTGATAGGAAAAGGAATGACAATGACAAGGGGTTGCTCAAGGGACAAGCTCAAGTAAAACGTCAAGTGATCGAACACTCGACTAACAGTAGAAATGGTCGAAGACGCAAGACATAAAAAGGGGTTCAAGGTCTAATAAGTCCCTGGGCCATGCTTGTATGTTATGATAAGGTCCAATTCAATTAGGAGCAAACTTGCCCCAATTTGCCTCTTTCGAGATTGGTCAGGTGTTGATTGATGGATGTGAAGTTGGTTGACATTGTCGTTGGTTGGTTGAAAAAGGTTGAATGTTTGGCTGAGAGGTCTGGTTGATTGATATTTGGTTAAAGTTTGGTTGAGACTAGTCGAATAATTGGTCGGGGGTTGGGTCGATGGACACTTGGTCGAGATTTAAGATTAAATGAGTGATTGATATGTGGTAGAGACTGGGTTGAACAGTTGGTTGAGGTTTGGATGAAGGATGAATTCCCCCAGCAGGTAGGGAGAATGTTTGAAAGATTGGTTAAGGTCAGTTGAGGTTTAGTGGTCAGATGGATGGTATTAATGTCGAATAAGGGGGTCAAAGGTGGCAAAGGGACCACAGTCTGGCATGGGGATCCTGATTTAGGTGATGAGGTTGGAGAGGCATGAGTCGGGGTTGATGTTTTGTCGAAGAGGTGGTTAAGAGGATCCTTGATGAGAAGGGAATCCTTTTTCCATTGTTGACGAATGATAGCTTTGAGAGCACAACAATGCTCAGTGTCATGTCCCGGAGTGTGATGATAGTTGCAAAATTTAGAGTTGTCAAACCAAGAGGGTCTTGATCCGAGAGGTGATGGGTGAGGCGGTGTTGAAGGTTTGTTGATAACGTGGTCGAGAAGAAGGGTGTCATTCCCCAGACATCGGCGAATGGCAACCTTGAGGGCACAATAATGTTCCGTGTCGTGTCCAGGCGTGCGATGATACGCACAAATGCAAGTGTCATCAAACCATGGTGGTTTTGGTCTGAGAGATTTATATTTTCTAAGAGGTGGGAGGTCGATACGAGATGACTACAGTAATTGCCATAACAGCAAGGCGTAAGAACCTGCTAATGGGTCTGGATGTCTTATTGCAGTGGGGGTTGATGAATTTGGGTTTAGAGGCGTAAGAGGCGTTGGTCGATGATTTGAAGGAGATATATGTCTAACAGGTTGAGAGAGTAATAAAGGCAAATTGCCTTTGTGAATTATGGGAGTGGGAAGCACTCCTAGTAAAGTGGATGGATGCGGGCCCAAAATAGAGGGCAATGACGAAGGTGGAGGAGGAATTCTCCAGTGAGGTCTAGTAGCTTTCGTGTGTTTGGGTCGAGGGCCACTACTGTGTGAGGCAAGGTTAGATGTGGGTTTGGGTTTGGATGTGGATGAAGGTGAGTGAGATGTAGAAATCTCAGGCAAAGGGCAAGAGGAAACCGTGACTAGGTCTTCCTCGGTTGAAATGGGTAAAGAGACTGGTTCTTCTCTTGGTGGAGAAGAAATAGGAGAGTGTGGCTCCTCCAAATGGCAGGAGGCAGGGATGATTATGCCTTCTACTTGTGCTTGAGGAGTAGGCAAGGTATGGTCATTGGATGAAGGTGGGGCTAATGGCGTAGGTGTGGTCAAAGCGTCCTCCAATACAAGAGAGGTAGATGGAGGACTAGTAGGAGAAGAAGTTTCTTCATCCTTTAATGGAAGAGGTTGGTCAAGGACAAGAGGTAAAATAGTGTTGATTGTGTGAATATTATGGTCATGAGAGTCATTAGTCGTGGTTTGGATGTTGTTTTGAGTAGGCGGATGATTTGGAAAAGGGTGTTTGAAGATGTCGATATGTTGATTGGGTGGGGCGTTCGGGTTATCTAAAATAAGATCCCCCTTGTCGATCATGTCTTGGACGATGTTTTTGAAAGTTCGGTAGTTGTCAATGTCATGGCCTTGGATGCGATGAAAGGGACAGAAGTCGGCCTCCCTATACCATGTAGGGATGGATTTTGAAGGGTCAAATTGAGGTGGTCGGATTGGAGGGAGATTGAGGACCCCCTGCTTGAGTAGTTTTTCCAAAACAGAAGCATATGGTTCTCCAAGTGGAGTGTAAGAACGCTGAAAGTACCATTGTTGGAATTGTTTGGTGATGCTTGAAGACGTCGAAGGTTAAGAGTAATTCATTGTTGTCGAGGATGGTGATCTAATGACCACAGTATTGGCCACTCCTTTGGACTTAGAGTTGGTAGAAGAAGAGGGTCTAGAAGAAGAATGGTCAGTAGATTTTGCGTTGGTATTACACAATTTGACCTTATCTTCTTCAAGGGCACAGAGTTCAAGCTTTCGAGCCATGATGAAAGCTTTGTCAAAAGTGCGAAATGTCTGAATCCGCAAAGTAGAAGAGATGTGTCTGGCACATGCTCGAGAGAAGAGCTCGATGAGCTCAGGTTGAGGTAAAGAGAAGGAGAGTTGGTTGATCAAACCTCTCCAACGAGCGACAAAGTCGACTATTGATTCATCGTCAAATTGCCTGATGGAGTAAAGGTCTGTGATTGAGACTTGTTTGGTGATGTTGATTGAGAAATGGTCAAGAAATAGTTGGGTGAGTTGAATGAATGAAAAGATAGAGTGTCTGGCAAGAGAACTATACCAGTCAAGGGCTGGACCAGAAAGTGACATAGGAAATGTGCGTAAAAGAAATGCATCATCATGGGCAATAAGATAACAGGCATGTCTAAATGCTCGTAGATGTTGTTGTGGGTCTTCCTTACTCTGAAAGTGAGTGAATTTAGGAAGCTCCCATTGGTTGGGGTATGGTCGAATAGGGATAGAAGGATGGATGGGCTCATTGCAAATTTGGTCATAAGAGAGGGCATTGCTTGAACTGGAAATGGAGGCTTCGAGACTGGACATTTTATCCATCAGCATCTTAATGATGTTTGCTAACGGATTGGCGGATGGAGCGCCCCCTAGGTTGTAAGGTGCTTGAAAGAGGCTAGAAGAGGTATGCGACGTAGTTGGTTGCGCTTGTAAGGGCGCAATGTATGGATGACTAGTCGCAGGGACATAAGTGGAGACTAAAGGTGGTTGCGTTATGAAGGTCGAAGGTATAAGTTGACTGGGCACCACCAAAGGTGGTTGAATGGCGGCACTGGTAGAAAGATAGGTTGGCACTCCTACATTTATGGGCGCAAGAGTATGAGGGGTCGAGACAATCAAGTTCTGATATGATGTAAAACTTGGTTGAATTGCAGGTGGTTGAGGGGGTAATGGAACCCCGATGAAGATCGGTCTAAAAATAGATGGGGAGGCCAAACTTTGCGTATTGGCCATGGTTGGGTTAATAGTTGAGGTGAAAGGCTGAGTCATAAAGGGTTGGGTGGCGAATGGTATGGATGTCGTCGCCACGTCACCCGAAAGGTCTCGCGTTGGGTTTCTCGCGAGATAGTTTTGGAGGGTTGCGACATTGAGGTCCAAGAATCTCTTGTAATCTTGGTCCCCTTTAGGGATGATGGGAATTTGAGTCAGGGTCGGGGTCGGGGTCGGTCCTGTAGGAGTTCTTTCAGTCTCTGAGTGGAACTCCATGATAGGACTGGTTAGGGACGGGGTAGACGGAAGCGGTTGTTGGCTAAAGTGGTTAAGAAGAGAGTCCTAGTTCCAGAAATTGTGTTCTTGCAGTCTCAGAAAACCAGAATGTGGTTTTTGACAGAGAAGGGACAGGGTTTAGGCTGCTGGTTTTGAAGAAAAAGGATAGTGACAGAGACTGATGTCGGTTGAAAAACCAATGTCGGTAAGAAAGATAGCCGACGTCGATCAGATAACCGATGCCGGTAAGACAGGAAAGCCGACGTCGGTGACAGAACCGATGCCGGTGACTGTGTCTTCTAGAGAACAAAATATTTTAAGATTCTTTGGAAAAACAATGAAGAAAAGCGTCCTCACTCACTCAAACAAACAGATGAGAAGAGAAAAATAGAGAGAGACAGACAAGCCTAAGCGATAAACCCTAGGAATTAACCTTAGAATCTTGTGGCTTATGCCTTAGATGAATGTTTGGGGAGATTGGCTGTAAGAAAGGTCCTAGAAGAGGCAGTCTAGAGCTGGTTTTAGGTCTTGTTTTAGGTGCTCAAAAATCTATGTTAGGTCTGGTACGTGGCCTGGTGCTAAGGAGCAAGCTCCCCTCACTTCACGATTCCAGTGGTTAGCTGGTCTCGCTTAGCCAAGATATACCTCGCCTAGAGTTTATCCTCCACCAGAGAACGGAGTGGGCTTCCCCCTTGGTGATGAAATCCAAGTAGGGTCACCGGGATGGGTAAGGTATCCGCTGGGGGATGAAATCCCAGTCGGGCCTTGTCTCAAGTAAGTTTTATGTTTGTTTTAGTGCATGTGGTCTGGTAGTGTAACATCAAGTGTCTATGATTTATTCAATATGCGGATTTAAGTTACTAGATGTGGACTAATGCAAGCACAAGCAGAAATGAAAGTGCGATACGTTTTAAGCCCAAGTCGAAATGTGAGATTTGTTATGAAGACAAGTTTGAGAAAGGGTTGAGAGTATTATGTTTAGACTAGTCTAGAAATGCAAGGAAGAAAGATTCATTTTAGTCCTGCTTATAGAGTCATTTGGAATAGAAGAAAGAGACAAGAAGGAAGGAGCCTAAATGCACCTAAATGAATGAAAGGAAGAGGAACCCGAGGAAGAACCTAAGGTCCCATCGGGCATGCTAGAATGTTTCTATCGCTAATTCGCTTTCTACATTCAAAAGATGAATAAAGAAACTAAAGAAATGGACAAGGCTAGAAGTACCTGGATAAAGATTGCGCACCGTAATCTAGACGTTTGTGAGCACCCCTCTTTGGCTATGGAGGAATGACACCTGCAAAGAAGAAAACTTGGACAAAAAGGCGTTAGATGGATAGATGGTGGGTTGCCAAGCGCAAGTTTGTTCCTAGAAGTATGAGAACTTTCTTAAGGGAGGTCAACCCACTATTTTGATAAAAGATAAATGACTGATAAATGACAGAATGCTAAAATAGCCTGAAATGATAGCAAACTGAAAGAAAAAAGAAAGCAAAGGCTTACCTGGAAGAAGCTGTTGGCCTGGTTACAGTCTCCGGCGTCGGTGGTTCTACCGGTGTCGGTGGTCAAGGTCTGCCGACGTCGATTAGTCTGCTGACGTCGATTGGGGTAATGACCGGTGTCGGTCGGGGTAGTGGTCTATAGTCGGGTCTGGATAGAGTCTGGTTTGGACTTGGTCTGTGGACGGGTCTATGGATGTACAAAATGGTCTGGGAGAGTCTGGTTTTAGTTGAAGGTCTGTTCAGAGGTCTAGGATAATGGACAAAATGTCGAAAAGGGACAGAGAGATAAAGGAGGCCAATCAGGGAAATAGGAATCTAGGTCTGCCTGGTTTGGTTAACAGTCTGGGTTGGGGAAAAGAAGTGCTGAATCTAGTTTAAAAGCAGATGACTAGAAAGCATAATGAAAACACAAATAGAGTACTTACTTGTGCCCTGATGAAGAAAATGGTGTAGGTTGGTGCCCTGTTGCTGGTGATGCCGGATGTGAAGACCTGTTGCTGATGGAGAATCCCTGTTGTTCACTTGCAGAAGCTTGCTGTGTACCTGAGGGAGAGAGTCAGATTGATTGGCAGAGAGGTCAAGTGAAAGGGCGGATACAAGGGTCTGATACAAAGATTCAAGAGTAGGGATGCCAAAGAGAGACGTAGAGAGTGAAGAGGAGGAGATAATGGTGAAGAAGCCGTTATGAAAGGTGCCGACGCTGGCAATATCACCGACGTCGGTCGACGGTTGACCGATGTCGGCGGCTAAAAGGCCGAAGAAAGGCTAAAAATAGCCTTTAATCCATTTCCCAACCACCGAGTCAAATGAATGCGAGGATGAAATGGTCGACAGGGGTTAATTGGGCGAGAGGAGAGGTTGGAGTGGGAGACTTAGGCATTAAATGGCCATGTGGGGAACGAAGGGGATCCAAGGAGGGTATCCTAGGGTGGTGAGGTGGCAAGGAGAGGGAAAATGGACTTATTTAATTAAAAATAGATGATTATTTTTAATTAATAAGACCTAGGTAGGTTAGGGATAGTCAAAGTGGCAAGGGACCAAGGGGAGAGAGGAAGACCAAGGGTTAGACACTTTTTAGGTGTCTACACCTTCATTATGTGCACTCAAGACACCTTAAAACTACCTTTCAAGCCTTTTATTGCAAACCATGACCTCAAAATTTATTAAAATGCTTTAAAAATATACCATACCTATGAAAACACTCAACTATCCATAATTTCCTTGTAAACAAAACCTCATACCCCATTAGGCCATACTCTTTCTCATTACTTGCTTAGACCTTGACCTGTAAACCATATTAGGCCTTGAAAATGACATTTTAATCATTGTCTAAGCTCTTAAAACATCATATAAATTTAATACAACCTCTTATAATTATCAAAAACTACCATACATCCTTAATATTCCTTGGTAACACCTCATGACACCTCATTAGGTCAAGCAAGGTCTAGAACTAGTCTAGTTGTAGATTTAAACTTAAGGTATTACCCCTGTAGGCTCACCTTAAAACTCTCTTAGGAATTTCAATTCCTCATATAAATGCTCAATTAACCTTATATATCCTCTTATTCCTATATGCATCCATCTTACCAGACCACCATTCTCAAACCTTCTCACTAGGACTTTACAAGCTATGACTAGTGCCATGACTAGGCTTCTTAAGTAGTTAAAGCTTCACAATTGATCTTTAAAAACTATTTGATTCTCTTATATCTTTATCACATTCCTTACATGATATTTGAACAATTTCATACATATATGCATACTTCTTCATGCTCATCATGTACATGCTTATGATATCGCTATGCTTATTATGACTAGGCTTCTCAAAACACCTTGTACTCAAGGAGTAGTACTCAAACATGCTTACCTCAATGATTTTATCAAAAAATAACATTCATCAAACAACATTCTCACACCACTACAATAACCTTGACAATAACCAATATAAGAATCATTAGGTTGCCTTCAAATTCTCTCTTAATAGAAGAGAAATTAGGTTGCATTCAAATTCTCTCTGTGGCTTGCACATTGACATCAAATGACATCAATCTTAACATTAATGATAACACTTATCAATAGGGTCTAGGGGATATTACCAAGTAGATATAGAATTTGATTTTTGAGGTACAATATTACATAGATCTATATGAGAGTGCAATGTTAGCTAATTATCATGTGCCATCATATAGGGCCAATATTTATTCACATTCAGTACAAGAACTAGTGAGGAGGCCTCTAGGATAGTCATGATTTGTATTTTATGAGAAATTATGTATATTTTGGACATATATTTTTATTTTTAGCACATGGATGCCCATGGGTCCTGAACTGTATTTCTATATTTTGACTGGACTTTATGGACATTTATGTGATTATGGGACTTTTTATTATGGGGACATTGTGATTATATCTTGATGATGTCATTGTGATATAATTTAGATTAGCTATTATATATTTGTGATTACATGAGATTTTTAGAAATGGATGTATGATTATATTTTTTTTTTACTTATGTGATGATGATGTATGGATTAGATTAGATGTTTTATTGATTATTATCAATGATATGATGGATAATGTGGTTATGGATGTTCTTATTTATAATTATATGGATGACCTTTTATTTCATATATATGATGTGGATGACATGCTTTATAGATAGATAATGTATTATTTTATTATTTTTATTTTTCATGGGATAATGTGATGTTATAATGAAATGGAAAATGTTGTAACTTATGACATGTGATAGGATATAGATATGTATTCCTTTGATTTTAATCATATATCTCATAAATTGATATTGGGTAAAATATTCCTACACTAAGGAGGTTGGGGTGGTTCATTTAGTAGGCTATGATGGCCAAATAGGATAGTATGATTGGGGGGGGTGTATTTTTTAGGTTTTAAGCCATTGAAAATGTAGTCAATCTAATTTTACTATTGCAATATGATTACAAGTGTACCTTAAAAATTAAGATATACAAGGTCACATTGATTTAGAGTGCATAGGGCTTATAGAGGGAACTCCATTTAGGACATTCCTAATTTACATAATTGGTAGTCATTTAAGGCCCTCCTTATTCCCATTTAAAATAACAAACTAAATAAAACTAACACTTAAAAGGACAAAAGAAAAAGATAATGACAAAAATGATTATGACAACTTAACAAGAGATATTACAATAAATTATTTACCTAACATGATATTAACAAGACAACCTAATGAAAATATTTATATGTGGATTAATATACTAAATGTACACATTGACTATTCTTAATAAAAAGTGATTTAAATGATTTCTAAACATAACTTAAAAATACAACTAAATAGTGTAAATAAAAAAGAATAATGATGATGCTTATTTACAAGATGGTGTTTTATTGTTTGGTCTGAGTAAAGTAAATCAATAAATAATATGCAAGAATTAAGCTACTAATTTTTGTAAATCGATTTGTAGTTTTGCCTTTTTCTAAATATAATAATAAATAAGAGAAATATAACTTAGCTTATTCTTAATGATCCAGACTAAGCCAAGGTCTTATTCTAGGGGAGCAAGACTAGGAAAATATCAAAAATTAGATCTTGAGGTTCATTTCTAGATTGGATAGGAGCATTGAAAGTAGGATACCCTCATATTCAATGTTGCAGTCATTTTTTGGATTTGTTGTCTAGGTTGTTTGAGATTTTTGGGTTTTTTTCGATAGGCATGTGTTACCCTATCAGTGAAACATCAAATATTGGAAGCCTACAGAGCTCGCTATACATATGTTTTAAATATTTAAATCCCTAGGAATTCTTTGTGCTTTAACTTGAATGGAAAATTGGAAAAGATAGATAAGGGGTTAGTGTGTAAAGGATACACTGGATGCACTTCACAGCCCATATGTGGGCACACTACCTACTTACCAATACTCTGAGGAGGGATCAAGCTAATGTAGTTCTCCCATTGAAGTGCTTGGTACAATTATGTATGATAAATGCAACTAAACTAGATGTACTTTATATGGATAGGGACTGATTTAAAGGTTTGAATAAGATTTAAATAATTTTGAAAGTCTATATGTAGAGAATAAGGAAGAGTACTTGAGTGTACTTTCTTGTATTCTTGATTCTATCTTGTAAATGAGTGCCAACCCTTATAAATGGACTTTGAATGGATTTTTATAATGAAATTAATGATCGTGGGTTAAATGAATTCATGCTAGGTTGACAATAAAAAGGATAAGGATCTGAAATAATTTGACCGTTAGGACCAATTTTGTACTTAGACAATAGCACCAAAATTAGGACACCCTAGGTTTCAGTGCTCTTGTATAATTTAGGAATTATTTTCCAAATGGAATGAGACCTAGGGGGATGGATCTAGGCCTGAAAGAGCTACTTGGGTCTATAAGGGTTAAGTATAGAATGTGGAAGGTTATGAATGCCTAGAAATTAGTGAAAGAATAGCCTAGAAGGGTTGTGTAAACAAGTAAGAAGATTTATGTATTAGGTCTCATTATCCATGCTTAATCCATCCAATTTCACATTTTATATGACTAAATTTACCCCCCCTCCCTTTATTCTAGTGATGTAGCAAAGAAAAATACTAGGATAAAGGAAAATAAAAAGCATACCTGAACTTACCTGTAAGGGAGAAGCTCGTGAAGCTATGTGATGTTGGATGTGCATAAAAGAGAACATTATGAAGTGTAAATCTATAATGAAAACATAAAAGTAGATCAATTATTAATAGATATTATATATCTAAAATAATAATGTATAAAATCTGAGTAAGAGGAAGAGAATGAAATGAATACACCTCACCAAGTACACAAACTAATATAAAACCTATTATGATGTTGGATTATGCCAGATGATGTTGGGTATGTGTTGAATCAAGAGTAATATAATGAACAGAGTTGAGTTCTCAATTCCCTAGAAGGTTTCTCAAGAATGCACATGTAGGCCCTTTGGCTCCATCATTACCTATTAAGTGAAGTTAACAAATCATGCATGTGCTAATCGATGTCTAGACTATGTATCTAATCCATCTGAATAGGTGGCTCAAGAATACAAAGGATAGCCCTTTGGCTCCATCATTGCCTCATGAAGTGAAGCTATGAAGTGATATTAGTATAGAATATATGTCATATGAGCTGGCTCATAGATCCCATGGATGTTCTATAAATCTAATAATGTGGCATGGATAGCCTGAATGTATGCTGGAAACTAGGCCACTCTTGGCAATTTTAAAAGATGGAGGTTAGGCTTGTATGAAAGCCACTCCAAAACTAATGTAATAGGCTTATATGAAATCCAACTCAAGAACTTAGGTACTCAAAAATTTAAAATTTTATGAAAGTTTAACTTGAAAGTGATTATAACCACCTACAGATGGAGTAAGGCATACAACTACTAAGAATACTTGGTTAATAAACTAAACTCAAAAATAAAAGAAGACCAATGTGCCATGCACATTACCCCTAATCACTAGTGTCTATAACATGGATTATAATTTAAAATTTATGTCAATTTCCTAATCTAAAATTGAAAGTGGGAACCATCATGTGGGACATGATAACCCCCTATATCTAGATTCTTTGATAAATTTGTACTAAATTGTTGATTTTGACTAATTTGGATGTGCAAAAAATACATCTAAACTAAACATTTTTGTCTATTTATAGAAAACCTGAGTGTTTTTCTACTTGTATAAGAGAACCAAAATGAGGACACCCCTATGTTTGGCTCTACTATCCATTTCCAATACTATTGTCCTAAGCTAAAACTAGTTGTTGATCTAGAACTGTCACTATTTTTCTACTCTATTCTGACTAGTTTGACATCTAGATTTTGATCTAGGTGATTTGAATGTTGTTGTTTTGACTATTAGAGACTTTTATCTCTATGAAAATATCCCTATTTATTTCCCCCTCTTTTGAGGTTAGGAATGATGAACCTATAATGATTGCCCTAAGAAGAAAGATTCTTACAAGTGTATTAAGCTATATAGATATATGATATAGCAGTGATATTTGAAAAGATATTTGTAGATATAGAAATGTTTATATGGATAGATTTTTAGGTCAATAGGGGTATGCCTAGATAGATATAATAATTTAAAATCATGTGTAATGTACTGAATTAGAACTAGAAATGTTAGATGTTAGTTATTATTTGTTAATTTTTAGTTGTTATTTGTTAGTTGTTAAGGAGGGATGGAGAATGATGTCCATCACAACATCTGAGAAAGCAAGCTAAATGCATGATATGGATCATGAAATTTCAAAAAAGGACAAGCAATCAAAAAACAAGCATACGAAACAAGAAGTAAGAAGCAAGAAACATACAAGAGTGGCCAAGGGGCCAAACAATCAGACATGGGCACATGTCACTCATACTAGAAATCAAAAATATAATGCATGTTCAAATACCACATACACATACCATAGAAACAAGCAAGATTGGCACAAGGGCCATATGTACATATAAGAGTATAAGCAAGGGACATTGGAAAATGTCCAAAGGTACACACACACGAATAGAAGCAAAGGACATTGGAAAATGTCCTAAGGCACAAATAGGAATTGGAGATGCAATCACATCAAGCTATGCTAAGTAAGGAATAAATGCATGTAAATATTGGAAAATAAAATCACATCTAACTAATTAAAGAAAGAATGGACAGTATGTAAGACATGAAGTATAATACTAGGTATATGTTAATAAATACACAAGTGCAATATACTAGTGAGTGTCAATGTGGTAATCTGCGTAAGCTAGTAAGTAATGTATGTCAACATGATAACTAAAGTTTGTGGTGTATGAATGACATAACCTAGATGGTGTAGCTATGTAAAAGATGCCCCCAATGGGTATGTATATCAAAGTGTGTCTTTAATTTAGATGTAATATGCCCCCTTCATTGGTAGAGTGAAGTAATCAAGTAGCTAGATGTCACTGCACACACTCAAAGAAGATCAAGTGAAGCATGGTAATGTAGATAAATTAACAAACAATCAACATAAAATAACAAATTAAGTCCTAACATGATATTAGCAATATAAAACATGGATGATGTATATAATTGAAATCTTTTTGGTGTTTTAAAATTTTTGAATGGTTTTGGATTTTGAATGAGTTACATATAATCAAGCATAAGGAGATTATGTATAAAAAAATACTAATAAACTATGTACAAGTAAGTAAAAATAAACTATGTACAAGTAAGGCTAATAAGGGATGATACTAACCAATGAGTCTCATGGGAGACTCCCTATCATGGTGTCCTTTATCAAACAAAGGAACCATGTGTGATTGTGAAGCATGGGGGAATTGTTATGAATATGACTCTGGATATTCAAATTGATTATTGGTATCTTGGAAATTATAATAACCTATATTTTTCAACTTATTATTATCATCTTGATTTTGAACTAATGGAATGCTAGTGTTGACTTTTTTTCTATTTATATCTTTTCTTTTGATAAATTATGTCTGTGAATGATTTGCCTTAGGATGTTTAATAAATCCCAAACCTTGGTGACAAACATTATCAATTGCTAGAATAGGAGTAACGATGCCTTGAGCCTACTTGCCCAACCCTTAACCTTGATAATCAAACTATTTTATATATTTTTTACCAAACCCATACTTATTTGAAAGTTGAGCCTCATTTTGGGGAGGTAGGTGTGTATCTTTTTCGTTCTTTACCTATGCTTGTGGTACTATTTGTTGCTTTGATTTTGCCTTTTGATCCTTTTGTTATTCTGAGTTATGCTTTGGTAACCACTTTTATGATGTTTCTAAATTTGACCCTTTGTGAATGTGTTCCTATGTCACTTTGGATTTCTTGATTGATTTCCCTTTTCTAGGGTCCTTATTATAAATTATCTATTGTATATGTTTTTTTAATACAAAACATGAATCTGTGTGATGGCCATGCATTCTATGATATGCACAATAATATATGGATCTTCTCACTAGATGTAGAGGAGGTAGTTTGATCAACTTAGATTTAATCATTTCCTGTAGTAACTCACTTGAACTCTTATTTGACCTTTGAATTATTTTTAAATCACTATTTGTAGAGTTACTTTGTTGTGATTTCATGTTTTGGTATGTAACATTGCTTACAACCAATTGACTAGGTGAAGGTGTATATACATAATTGACACTAGGGTGCCTTTGAGGTTTTTGTATTATAGTCTAATTTTCCAATGTTATGAGATTTTCATGTAATAGCTGATTTTTTGTTTGTAAATCTGAAATTATCTTACTCATACTAGTTATTTGATCCCTTAGAGTGTCACAAGTACAAACCGTAGTTGTTTTTTATTGAACATGTAAGCACATATGTTGAACATAGTTTGAAGAAGCTATAGGTTGAATGTATACATCAGGAACAATAGTATAGGCTGCCTTAATTTTTGGAAGAGTGATATCATGGACTTGGCTAGAGGGAAATTAGTTATCACCCTCTTGAGGGAGAGGAGGAGAAGGGATTTCTTTCCTCTGCATGAAATAAGACATTGAAACAAGAGTAGCCAAAGAGGCATATACATTTAAGTATAAAGTATGCATATAAGCTAAAATGCATATAAGTGGAGTTATAAATTATATTTCAATATGATTATAGATAACATTCCACATGAGAGATAGCAAACAAGGGATAGAAAGTATGGAATTATGCATTGATGCATAAATTTTTTTGACATGTGTTATGATATGTCTAATTTTTTTAACATGATAAACTTGTAAATGTTTCCATATGAGAGATAGAGAGCAAAGGATAGAGAGCATGGAATTTTGTACTAATGCATAGAAAAGTTTTACTTTTAGCATGACATTTCTAACATGTTTAGAAAAATAGAATTTAAAATTATTTTGCATGAGCAAAAGATAATATCCAAAAAAAAATTTGAAATTTTGTGCATATTTGGCAATGAATTTTGTAATATCATCCCATATAATGAAACATAAGCATGAAATTTAAAGGATGAAGCTTTATTCTATCATATGATAGACTTCATCATTCATGTACATGATAAGGCCCATTATGGTGTCCTTATTATATACAAAAAATGTAAGAAAAAATTATACATAAGTGAGAATCATTTTTGAAATTTGATTATGGATGTAAGGTGATACCTCAAGAAGAAAATAGGTGCTATTACATACAACTAGGGATTTAACAATGATAGTTTTTCAAAATACTATGAATTTTTGAAACAGAAATTGAATTTTTTATTTAAGTATGCAAGTAAAAAAATCAAAATTTTATGGGAAAATGTTTGATTTAATGGGACCTAGTAGATGCAACTAGGGTTTTGAGAAAAATATTTTTTTGAAAATTACTATGAATTTTTGAAATTTGAATTGATTTTCTAATTTTAATATTCAACTAAAAATTTAGAAAATAATTTGGAAAATTATTGGGAGCTTGTTGATGCAAATAGGGTGTTTGAATGATTTGTTTCTTTCTTAAATTAGTATGATAATTTTAAAAATTTGATATGAATTTATAGAAAATTTATATAATTTTTCTTGAAAAATTTAGAAAAAATCAAAAAATATTTCTAAAATTAGCAATATATTTTTCCTAGTGTTTGGAATGTGTTTGTATGCAAAAAGAACCTAATATGTGCAAACTAGGGTTTTAAAAAAATATATGATAATTTTGAAATTAATTTGTATATTTTTTATTTTTGAATATATGAAAAATCAATAAATTATGGAAAAAAATTAGAAATAATTTACCTTAGCATTTCTAGGGTTTTTGTGCGAAAATTTGAAGTCAGGTTCACCAAATGTTTTATTGTTTTTAGAATAATGGGGTTTTATTCCTAATTAAATAAATAGGTATGAGAAAAGTAAACTAGTAAATAATATGCAAGAATTAAGATACTAATATGTGTAAATATAATTGTATTTTTGCCTTGTCTGAATATAGTAATAAATAAGAGAAATCTAACTTAGCTTATTCTAAATGATTTGGACTGAGACAAGGTCTGATATTGGAGCAGCAAGACTGGGAAACTATTAGAAACTAGATTTTGAGGTTTATTTTTGGATTGGATAGGAGTACCAAAAGTGGGGCACCCTACTATCTAGCACTATAGTCCTTTTTCAGTGTTGTTTTCTAGGTTGTCTAAGCTTTTTGGGTTCTGTTCAGTAGGCATGTGTTACATTGTCAGTGAAATATCAAAGCCTAGAAGCTTGGAGAGATCATTGTGCATTTGTTTTAAATATTCAAAGCCATAATATCTCTTTGTGATTGAAATTGAATGGAAACTTGGAAAATATAGTTAATGGGTTAGTGTGTAAAGGATACGTTGTATGCACTTCACACCTCAGGTGTAGGCACGTTGCCTACATACCAATACTCTAAGGAGGGATCAAGTTGATGTAGTTCTCCCATTGAAGTGCTTGGTACAATTATGTATGATAAATTCAAATAGATGAAAAACTATATGTACTTCATATGGATAAGGACTGATGTAAAGGTTTAAATAAGCTTGAAATGATCTTGGATGTCTATATGCAGATAATGGGAAGAGTGCTTGAGTGCACTTGTATTCTTGATTATCTCTTGTAAATGAGTGTCAACCCTTCTAAATGGACTTCTAATGACATTTTATAGGTAAATTAATGATCATGGGTTAAATTAATTCATGTTAGGCCAACAATAAAAAGGATAAGGATATGTTATGATAAAGCTAAAAAATTCCTAATCAAGACTAGACTAATATATATAAAGTGTGATAATGGGATAATGTATTTACAAGAGGAATTATTTTAATAACATAACTAAATGGTTAGTCACAATGGTTATTGTCCAAGTGTGTTATTAATAAAAAACTTGAGAATGGTAAATAATTCCCAATAATTTTTATGATAATTTAGACAAATATCAACCCAGATATAACTACAATCCTAGGATCTATAGTGATATTTCAAGATTTAGTTATGTAAAAAATGTATTATATATCTTGTAGGAGAAATATTTTATGATCCTTATTTAGTAATAAAGCTAGTGGGTAACCATGGATGTGTACTTAGGGAATGAATGGGGATGGATAAAGTTTGGTGCGATTGAGGCTAATAAGAAGAAGGGTTGTTTGGAATATTTGATTGGGATTTGGATTAAGATGTCAAAATGGAATTATTGGTTTTGAAAGTGGATTAAAAGTTCCATATAACTCTTTAATAAGTATCCCCTTTGCACTTTCAACAATAATCTACCACATTTTTGAAACTCATATCTCCTATTTTTTTAAAGCATATATTTTACACCCACTATTAGGATCAGGGTCATATGGGAGGTGAATGGATAAGATGGGAAGATGGAAGAGGAATAAAAATGATGTAAGTGAAGTTTGGGGTCCTATAGATGAAGGATTTTAAGGCCCTCTAGGTATAAAATCATTTCAAGTGCTTAATGTTCATGGCCTCATCAAGTTCATCACCATCTAGAGTGGCCAATTTGTAGGCCCCTTATCCAAATTTGAAAATAATGGCATATGGCCCAGGCTAATTTGATTCAAATTTCCACTTATTTTCACACTCAACATTACTATTTTTCTAATTTTATTTTAGGATTAGGCCACAAACTTCACATTATCTAGATTGGATATTTTTATAATATTAGCCCTTAAGCTTATTTTGGTATGCCCTATATTATATGTTATCATGCCCCATAAATATATTTGTTTTGAGGGGAGCTTAACTTCAACAAGCAATTTTTTTTTTTCATTTACCAAAGAGTGTGGAGTATCCTAGAAGGTGTTCTATGTTGGTTATATAAGACCAAAATTTTGGATAGAGATGTAGATGCTAATTTATTCCATCATCATTGACAATTTTCTTAAGTATTTTGATAAGAATTTTATTGGTTTTTTCTTCTTGTCCATTACCCTGGGGATAGTATGGGGTACACAAATGTTACTCAATGTGATAATGACTACACAAGTCTTATGCTTCCTAATTTTTCAAAGATTTGACATTATTTGATATGATTTTAGCTGGGATACTAAAGTGGAAAATAATTTGATTCATAATTAATTTAGATATTTACATCCTTATGGTGTATATAAATGATATTACTTCTTCCCATTGAGTGAAATATTGTATGGCTATGGTAATGAACTTGTGCATGTTTGATGAGGTAGGATTAATCTTGTTGATAAGATATAATCCCCATACTAAAAATGGCCATGGGATCATTTTAGGTTATATATCTTGTGTGAAGGCATGTATTATATTCTTACATTTTTGGTAGGCTACACACTTACATACATATTGGTAAGTGTCATGATCCATGGTTGGCCAATAATATCTAGATAGACTAACTTCTTGGCTAGGACCATCCCATTGACATGGCCTCCACAAATACTATCATGGACCATATTGATTGAAATAATAACCTCCCCTAATTTTATTCATCTTAACAAAGTCTCATCATAGCCTCACTAATAGAGTGTGATTCCAAAGATGGTGTAATAGGATGTCCATTAGATGAAGGCTTTACATTAGTGATTGAGTTTTTGGTGGAAGGGTATTGTCATGGAGGTAGGTATAGATTGCATGGTAGTAGGGTTGACTCAGATCAGGTATGGCATAAATTTTATAATGATCCACTGCTTGATTAATAGTAAATAATATTTTTTTGACTAGAAAATTGCCTTCAAGTACATCTTTTGGAAGATCTATTATATATTTGATAGTGACCATTATGTTGATAGCTTTGTTACTTCTTATAGGAACTTGTTCAAAAGTTACAAACTAAAAATTTTGCTTCAATTGATCAACCATTTATTTATAAGGAAGTAACTTCTCATATTTAATGTAAAACTCTTCATTCACCTATTTGATAATTAATTAAGAATCACCAAATACCTGAAGATGATGGATATTCCACTAGATGGTGAGTTGTAATCCAATAATTAATGCCTCATATTAAAAAATATTATTGGTGCATGGTAAAGAGATTCAAAAGAATATAGGTATGAGGTAACCTTATGGACTTACTAGAAGGATTCCCACTCCCAACCCATGCATGGTAAAATATCCATCAAAATATAATTTCCAACTGAGTGGTACCTCAGTTGTTAATATAGATTCATCTGGGAAGGTCATGATTAATAGTTTTGTGTCTATTATGGGTGTTACTGTTAGTTGATCCATGATGACTTGCCCTTTTATGGCCTTTTGATTTACATACTTAATATCAAATTTACTTAATAACATGATCCATTTATCCATTCTTTAGTTAGGTCTGACTTAGATAACATATATTTGAGTGGGTCAACTTTTTCTATTTGTTTGACTTGGTTATTTAACATATAATGCCTGAGGTTTTTTGAATCAAAAACCACATCCAAGCAGGATTTATTTATAGGGGTGTAATTGAGCTCATATGATATTTAATGTTCTTATTAGATAATAAATAAATTCATCATTATGTTGAGTTAAGAGATCCCCTATAACACATTGTTTAATAGATATTTATAAGAACTATGACCTTCTTGATATAGGTGGTGAGAGGACTAGAGGTTTCACTAGATATTGCTTCAAATTATCAAATGACTTTTGACATTCCTAGTTCTAGCCAAACTGAGCTCCTTTATTTAATAAATGAGTAAAGGGATGACATTTATCTACAAATTTTGTTACAAATTGATGAATGGCCTAAAATTTCCCTTAAAGGCTTCTTAGTTTCTTTAGGTTCTCTAGAGGCATCTCAATAATAACTTTAACTTTAGCAGGGTCTACCTTGATGCCTCATCGATAAACTATGAATCCTAAGAGATTTCCTAGAATGACTCCAAATACACATTTATTATGTTTCAATATAACTTTATATTCCTTGAGCCTCTCAAAAATATGTCTAAGGATTGCCAGATGTTCTTCTCAGAGCTTAGTCTTTCTTAGGATGTCATCAATGTAATCTTCCACAATATCATGCATTATGTCATGGAATATGAATATCATGGCCCTTTGATAGGTTAATTTAACATTTTTCAATCCAAAGGGAATTACTTGATATAAAAAATTCCCCCATGGAATGATAAATGCAATTTTGTGATTATCTTCAAGAGTAATTTTGATTTGATTATAACCAAAAAAACCATCCATGAGGGAAAGCATTTCATATCCTTTGATAGAGTCCATGATCATGTCAATATTTGGTAAAGGAAAGTCACATTTAGGACATGAATTATTTATTTCCTAGAAGTTGAAATAAATTTGTATCCCTCCTTTTGGGTTGGTGATGGGGATGATATTAGAGATCCACTCAGAGTAGATAATTGGTCTAATAAATCTAGATTCTAAAAATTCTTAAAGTTCTTCTTTGACCAATAATGCTACATTGGGGTGCATATTTTAGAGTTTCTATTAATTGGTTCAGAATTTATATGGACCACTAAGTGATGTACCACTAATGTAGGATCTAACCTAGGCATGTTAAAATTACTCCATGCAAATACACCTATAAATTCCTTAAGAATCTCAATGAGAATTTGTTGTTCCTCAGAAGTGAGAATTGCCCCTAGTTTGATCATTATAGGATTTTCATCTATTTCAATATTTACTTCTATGACCTCCTTAATAAGAGAAGGTGATTGATATTGAATATAGGTTGGGGGTTCTGGTAATTCTTCTCTTGAATCAAAATCTTCTAGAAGATTTGTATCTAGATCTTGATAAGGCTCTTGTTTGTTAGGGTTTGACAAGATCTCTTACATATTTAGAGAGGGATCAAATTCATCATATTCCTCTTCTATTTGATTTAATGGCTTTTTTTATTCTCCAAAATAGGAAGATTCATTCATATTGATATCTTATCCTCTTTTGTGATCTCTTGATGGCATAAAATCTTGAGCTCTCAGATACTCAATAATGCCCTCATCATTTTAGGATAGATCAAAGGATGGATCATTCTTTTGATCCCAATCTATAAGTTGAGGGTAGTAGAGGGTGATGTTTTTAGTGGAAATGACATTGTTAGAGAAGACGTTTGTGGTAGCCATATCTTCATAGAGGCTATATTAAAAACTTGTCTCAACTTTTTTGTTAGAAGTAGATTCTTCAAGAATCAAATAAGTATCTATGGAAATAGTGTTTAGGTTAATGCCTAGTGGTTTTTACCCTAGGCCAAGACATTTTATATGCTCATGAACTCTAATGGGTTCTAACTTGCCTTGTTCTTTTTGACCTAGTCCTTTGCCATTATAATTCATGTTTTGAGTCATTTTCTAGAGTTAGGGGTATTTTGGCTTGTGAATGTCTATATCCTCATCCTTAAGAATGAGACAAGAATCATTAGGTTATTATTAATATTCATTTGATAACATACCTATTCTTTTTAATGCCATTAACTTAAACTAATAGATAATAGGTTTATCTTGCCTCATAGATAGGGACCCATAGCTACATGGGGATAACGGTAGGCTTCTAATACAAAGAGTTATATATTCATATTCCCCATAACCCTTGGAAATGATGTTTAGATGAGTGATATCTAGAAATTTAGATGAGGTAGGTGATAAATTATTAGGGTTGACATATTTCAT